>WNYE01000050.1:226889-315666 GCA_021396245.1 Sporothrix humicola | reverse complement strand
CTTTTATTATATACTTTAACTTTTATAAAAAAACTCGTATAAAATATATTAATATTTATTATAAATAAATTATTAAATAAATAAAAGTTAATAAATTTAATATATATTATTAACTTAATATAAATATAATAATTAACGACTTTACGAAACCTTTAAAAAATAATAAATTTATAAAATTCGTTAACTTTTTAAACTTATTAAAATCAATACTTAAATAAAATAAATATTATAAAATTACGTAAAAAATTTATTTTTCCTTTTAAAGTTTTTATTTTATACTACGTAATAATACCAATCGTAAAAAATTTTAATTTAACATTTTAATCTCTTTTTACATAAAACAAAATTTTATTTTATATATAAATTAACGCTAGTTAAAGATGTCGTCTAATTAACCCACCGGGCAAAGGCTAAAAGGCAGTGTTAGGCTAAAGGTCACGTAACCCTAACGCCATAAATTTAACCCTGCCCGGGAGCCACAGATTTTAGCATTCTCGCCTCTTCTTTATGCAACATTTCTTTTGTACTTATGGCCTAACAAAGAACGACCGCGTATATCATCAGATATCGATATCGGATATCGGGTCTGCAGGCCGCATTCACTACATCGTCGGAATCTCATCACGAAGTGAATAATTCTGCCGTCTTTTTGGCTCCTTTTTTTGAGAATTCCCCCAATTCACCTCAAAGACACGTCCAAACTTCGCTCTTGCCTTATTCACTGTACTGGCCTACGCCATGGCACCTTCTGCGCTAGTGGAGTAGCAACAACACCTTCATGGGGAAGGAGCGACCCCGCGACCTGGCAGAGTAGGGTGACCACGGTTCGAGTTCTCTGGGTAGATTCTTTTTGGCTTTTATTTTTTCAAGCCCGCCCCCAAAAGAATGTCGTGATGGTCCAGAATTCCAGATGCAAATGGCTGCTCATCGATCCCATCAGGACGAAGATTTTATCCGATCGTATCTTCGTATAGCAGATCTTTGGCGCTTTATTTTGAATCGCTCTGCATGTCCGCACCTGCCATATTCGCAAAGATAAAAAAGAAACCGCGAAAGGGTTGCCGCTGCATCGCACTTTCCGTTGTCTGCATCGCCAACTCGCAGCATCACCACATCGCGCCTTCCCTGCACACCACGTTTCCGCACCGCACCTTCCACGGTCACTCGACAGCAGAAAACAACAAAAAGATACGCGAGACGCCTATCTGCACTGGCGGATGCATCGCGATATCTGGGCCAAAAAAACAACGTCGAAATTTTTGGCAAAAATGTAAGCTGGCCAGGCCCACGGGAAGAGCCGGTACCCCCTGATAAGTACTCGATAAGATTCGTACAGTGGAGTACTTCTCACTATATTGAAAGTCTATTATCGTATCAGGGTGGTCCACGCAGCTTCATGGCAGGGTTCTCAGAGAGGTTCATAAACCTGACGGCATTCTTACTGACAGAGGATTCATCGCATCGCGTCCATGCAAGCGTACCTGCCGAAGCGGGCACTCTGGACTACGAGGGTCAGAAATCATGCGTTCGGAGTTGCCGTCGAGGGAAATAAACATCTGAGCTCTTACCACTCGACCACTAACTCTTCTATTGGAAGCTGCGTAGGTTGAACCTCCTTATAAAGGCAGGTACGCCCCTCATTTGGGAATTGGCAGCGGGCGCGGGCAGGTGCGGGGTCGTGAAAGCGTGAAAGAAGGAAGGAACGATGGACGTCGTCGCGAGAAACTCGAAAGGGAAGGCACGACCTTCTTATATACTGCCAGCGGGACCCACTAGAGCTGTTTGATAGCGTCACGTGCTCACCACACGCAATTCGCTGCATTGTGCCTGCCTGTCGTCGGGCACCCACTTCCGGTACGCCATCACTAATGAGTAATTCAACCATCCGTGTTTGCACTGCCCCTGGCCTTGTTCCTGTCTCTGCCGGTCCACCAGGGCTTCGTGCCTCCATTTTCGTTCGCTTGTCGCACGTAGCCCTTCGCTTCGCCTTGCGCTGTCTGCGTTTTGCATTCGCCCAGTCGGAGATCACACCGGCGCCATTTCCCGTTTTGACCTTTTAATTCTCAATCTCGAGTCAAGAGTCCTACCTTTTAGCCTTTTTCTCCACTACAGCGGTCGCTCCTCCTCTCTCCATCCCCCGCTCTTTCCCCCATCCTGTTGAACATCACCAGAAATCGGGACCGAAGCAAGCGGGAAAGAGCCACCAACGCCAAGAGGCAAGCAAAATCCGAGGAAATCACCGTGCAAGCGTGCAGTGCATGCGCAATAGCCCGTCCGCGCCTACATCATTTAACAGCGACCGGCGTTTTCCGCCATACCTTGTACGTGCCTACTGCCATCGCACCATCGCATCTACTTCCAAAAACAGACTGGCAGGACCGTTCTTGCAGGCGCCGAAAACCAGAAAACCTAAAAACCTAACGTCGGAGAAGCCCCGAACCAGTGCATCGTGCATCGCTACTTCCCTGCATTGTCTTCTTCTCTGATTTAAACTATCAACGGTCTTACCTTCTTTTGATGTCTTGGCTCCTTCCTGCTATGAGCAAGGCTGTCTGCTTCCTCTTCCCATAGTATACCTAAACCTTGTTGCTCTTTCCTCCGATTTACCCGTTTTTCGCTTTGATTTTCCGTGGATTCGAGTCTGCGTCATGTTCCCTTGAGCGATTCTTGCCTCCCTCTTCCTTCCCGTCTTTTGTTCCACCATGTGAACTCTTTCCAATTGCCCGACGTCCCCTCCCCCTCTCGTTTTTCAACCTCACACTCGCTCACACAACACACACTCGAACCGCTTCACTCACCTTCTTTTTCGCTCTCTGTTTGGCCCGATCGCTCTTCGTTGTGTCTCAATCTCGCACACCCACAAACAACCCCACGGTGTACTCGCATGTACCATAGTACTCCCAGGTACCACGGATCTTTGTCACTACGAAGTGAATACCCTTTTCGGCGACCCATAGGGGGGATCTCCGAGAGAGAAAAAAAAAAAGAACACAAGCAACACATGCGGTGACGAGTCAAACGACAGCAGACTGGCACTTCTTTTACTCCATACCTCAGAATCTCGAAACGTCAAGATCACTCCCTCAGTCCAGCCACGATCGCTAATACTATCGCATCGCCATCGCATCGAATCTTATCGATCGGTCAACCCTAGTTCCCCCTTCCCATGTCCGAAACAGGCTCGTGACATTTGTGTTTTCTCTTTTTCCTCCGACTCTTGGGTCCTCGCGCGTGTGCACTGCAATCGATTGGAGAGCGCAGCTGCCCGACGTCGCCCAAAACGAACAAAACCGCCTCGAAACGAGAAATCACCATAACCACCGCCCACCACGGCCGCCATTACAGCAGCAATGCCGTCCGAACGGCAACCTCCGCCGTCCGCCATGGACGACGAACAGCCGATCCTGCGTAGTCTGCTCGACTCGCTCAACGCCATGAACCAGCGCCTCAACGTCATCGAGAACGTCTTGACTGTCCCGCCCGATTCTACCCAACCGGCGGCGACACAACAAGTTTCTGGACCAGCGCACACGGCGCAATTCTCATCACAGCAGCATGGTAGCCAAGCCTTCCCCAACAAATCCAATAGCCGACGGCCTCTTCCGACCGCTGGGGCACCACTACCACCACCACAAATCCCACCACTCCAACATCCATTACCAAACGCACCACACTTTGCTTCTGCCACGACACCTTCCTCCTCCGGACCTTCTCCAACCTCCTACCACATCCCGCCCACGGGTGCACCAATACCATACTCCCCCTACGACGCCGAACACTCGAGACCATCTCCCTCCTCCGTATCCTCCTCGAAACGATCCGCACAGCCATTGCAAGCGCCTTCTAGTGCAAGCACACGAGTCAAGTTTGAGAACGAAAACAGCGACGACGACGTCCGTGCCGGCAGCAAGGACGAAGACGATGATGACGACGAGGACGACGATGAAGAGGACGACGACAACCAGAAACACGGCGAGGCAGGCAGCAGCAGCAGTGCCGGTGCCGGCGCGCTGCCCAAGAAGCTGCAGCCCACGGGCGTAGGCGAGAGCCGCCTCGAAGCTCTGCCCGAGGGCTTTGTCGTGTCCGGCCGTGCCACTCTCCAGGAAGAGCTCGACGGCTGGACCATCCCGCGCGGCTACAGCATGCGCATCAACGGCACGCGCTCCCACGGCCGCCGCCAAAAGATCCGCATGGTCTGCTTCCGTGGCGGACGCTCACGCCTCCGGCCCAAGGAGGAGGAAGCCAAGCGCGAGCGTGAAAAAGAGCGCCTGTCGCTCTTCCCAGACCTGCCGCCACGTCGCCGGAAACCCACGACCGACCGCATCTCGAAAAAGTGCGAGTGTCCCTTCCGCTTCGAGCTCGTGGAGGTGTGCCCCGGCGCCGACCGCTACGCTGTCCACTACACAAACGACGACCACACGCAGCACAACCACGCCGCTGCCGACCTGATGCTCGACCCGCGGGCACGCAAACTGCCACGCGCTCTCAAGGCCGAGGTGGACCAGTGGCTGCGGGACGCGTCGACAGTCGGTACCGGCGGCAACAGCAAGGGCGGCGGCGAATCTAGCAGCGCCGGTACCACCAGCAGCAGTCCTGGGTGGACCATTGCCAAGATCCAGGCAGAGCTGCAGCGCCGCGGCTACGGCCATGTCCTGGACTTTGACCTGCGGAACCGGAAACGTGCTCTACTACACAAGGACCGCATGGCCCAGCTCAAAAAGGAGGGCGGTGCCGGTACTGGCGGCGAAAGCAGCACGGGTGGTGACACTCCTGCGGCTGTATCATGACATGACGCGACATGCCAAGACACACATATCCCACCACTCCTCAGTGAGCATCGATTGACTTCATTTCTCTCTGATCTCTCTTTTTTATCTTCTCTTTCATATACACTTTCGGCGTCTTATCTTACAAAAACTGCTTTTTTCTTCTGGCGCTTTGGGAGAGACGTATCAATCATACTCTCTGGATCTATATCTGGGCGGCGTAGACGCGTCACGTCACATTCTCAAACGGAACGGAGGCTTTCTGTCTTTATCGGCGCGACTCTTTTTTTCTTCTCTCTCTTCCACACTTCTATCCTGTCCTTAATTTTATCTATTTATTTTTCATCTTGGTTACGAATTATCTTCATTTTTTATACTGTGAATTTATTTCTTTTGCATCGAGCGGCAAAATGGGAATTTATTTTTCAACAAAAAAAATTATATGTGCACAGAACGATACTTAGCTTCAGAAAACATACATGTGCATAGTTTTACACACAGGCAAGAACAAACGACAGTCCTTACAGACGCAATTGATACCACATTTTACGTACAGTTCACATTTTCCACTACACAATTCAATGCCCAGTGATTGATGATAAATTCAGGTATAATTTTGGACTACATACTTGCAATGTGCTGCAATATGGTTCCCTTCTTCGTTATGTTATCATCCACTCCCGAAATAGCCGTTTTTGTTTCCTTCCCATGTACTAAACACCAGATCTATCTACCACCAAATGTCTTGTATGCAATCTAGATCTTGGAGTACTTCTTGAAAGCAGCCAGCAGACCGCCCGTCGAAGAGTCGTGGTCGGTGCCGTTGCCCTCCTCGTCAATCTCCTTGAGGATCTTCTTGGCCAGGACCTTGCCCAGCTCGACACCCCACTGGTCAAACGAGTTGATGTCCCAGACGGCACCCTCGGTGAAGGTGACGTGCTCGTAGTAGGCAATCAGAGCGCCCAGCTCGGCCGGACCAATGTGGCCGCCGACCAGGATGCTGGTGGTGGGGCGGTTGCCGAGGAAGACCTTGTGGGGGACGAGCTCGTCCGAGACGCCACCCTCAGCGCGGACCTGCTCGGCGGTCTTGCCGACCATGAGGGCCTCGGCCTGTGCTAGGTAGTTGGAGGCCAGCATCTTCTGGTGGACGTTGTCGGACAGGGGGTTGTGCGACTGGGCGGCCAGGATGAAGTCGGTGGGGATCAGCTTCGTGCCCTGGTGGACGAGCTGGAAGAAGGAGTGCTGGGCGTTGGTGCAGGGCTCGCCGAAAAGGATGGAACCGGTGGTATACTTGGCGGAGGAGCCGTCCGAGGTGACGGTCTTGCCGTTGGACTCCATGGACAGCTGCTGCAGGTAAGCGGGGAAGCGGTGCAGGTACTGGTCGAAGCTGGAGAGGAACAAATGTTAGCAATGACAGTCACGGCAGCAAGCAGAAATAGAGGCAGAGTGAACTTACGGAGCAACCAGGTGGGTCTGGGCGTTGTAAAAGTCCGCGTACCAGACGCTCAGGACACCGGCCAGCAGGGGAATGTTGTTCTCGAGAGCGGTCTCGCGGAAGTGCTTGTCCATCTCGTGGGCACCTGCCAGGAACTTGTGGAAGTTGTCGTAGCCGACGTAGAGGGCGACCGACAGGCCAATGGCGCTCCAGACGGAGTAGCGGCCACCGACCCACGACTCGAAGCCGAACATGTTGGCCTTGTCAATGCCGAACTTGGTGACCTCGGCCTCGTTGGTGGAAAGAGCAACAAAGTGCTTGGCAATGTCGCCCTTGCCGCCGGTCTTCTCGAGGAACCAGCTCTTGGCCGTGTTGGCGTTGGTGGTGGTCTCGGCGGTGGTGAAGGTCTTGGAGGCGATCAGGAAGAGGGTGGTCTCGGGGTCAGAGGCGGCAAGGGCCTCGGCCATGTGGGTGCCGTCAATGTTGGAGACAAAGTGCAGGGTCATGTCGGGGGCACCGTAGTGCTTCAGGGCCTCGGTGACCATGACGGGACCACTGGAGGAGAGTTAGTACGCAATTACCATTGTAGGTAAATCAAAGAGGGGTGCCTACAGATCAGAGCCGCCAATGCCGACGTTGACAATGTTGGTCAGCTTCTTGCCGGTGAAGCCCTTCCAGGAGCCGCTGCGGACCTGCTCGCTGAACTCCTTCATGTGCTCGAGCACGTCCTTGACACCGCCGGGGGTGTTGACGACATCGACGCCGTCGACCTCCATGGTCCAGGGGTTGGCGCCGACATTGCGCAGGGCAGTGTGGTAGACGGCACGGTCCTCAGTGAAGTTGATCTTCTCGCCCTTGAACATGCTCTCGCGCTTCTCGGCGACCTTGGATTCGGTGGCCAGCTTCAGCAGCAAAGCCAGGGTCTCCTCGGTCAGGAAGTTCTTGCTGAAGTCGAAGAGGATGTCGGTCTCCTCGCCGCCGCTGGCAATGTCAGCGGGCAGCTTGAAGACGCGGGTAAACTTGTCGAAGCGCTTGGGGTCCTTGGCGAAGGCATCCTTGAGCACAAAGGACTCGCCGACGGTGTTGCGGTGCTTCTGGAGCTCGGCCCATGCGGGCAAAGAACTGGCCTGAACCATTGTGATTTGTGTAGGAGGAGGGGTATTGGATAAAAGTGGTGGAAAACTGAGTTGGTGAACTGCAAAAAAGGTCGAAACGGAGCAAATGTTAGCAATTGGGGAAAAAAGGCTAGGAACGCAGCTATTAATAACAGCAAAATCCTCAAAAGACCGCTCGTCTGTTTCCGGTAATGGTAACTATGGGCTGGGCAACCTCCCCACAGTCCACGTTCCAGTGCAACCGCCATGACAATTGGAGCTGTGCACGATCGCAGCGATTGCAGTCGCAGCTTGGGTCCCATGATGCTGCGCGGCAGCTCACTCCCCACACCGATTGTCGTGCAGCACCCCACCAGCATGAACGACAAACAACGCGTGGAAACAGAGCCTAGAAGCATCTGCGACGAGCATGCCTTCTGCGACCAAAACCGTTGCTCTCGGGGCTAAAATGCAGAAAACCAAAGCAGCAAAACAAAATGCAGAGCTTGACAGCATCGAGCATGGCGAAACAGCTCCGCTGCTTGTTTCAGCAGACAGCCAACCCACGTACCTCGAGAGTTTGGAGAGCGTCGGATGCGGGGATCAACGCGCGGGTTTCGTCGAGTCGAGCAGGGGACAACTAAGGAAGCTGTTAATAGCTATAGGCAAGGGTGGAGTGGATGGTAAAAATGAGGAATTATGGATTGAAGCTTGAGGAGACAGAAAAGAAAGGATGAAAGAATGAAAGAAAGCACAAGAGAGCGAGATATCCGAAGTCCGGACGGGCGTTGTTAATCTCCACCACACGTTTAGCAAGCAACGTTGAGTAACAGTTGAACAACAATGGTCGTCGTTGCCACGGCGGTCTCCCTCGCAGAGCCTATGACCGCATCAATCGGCTAGGCGTGGAGAACCTTTGGGAGACGGCTGACGAAAGCTGGTGCAAGTTCCTGCGAGCTGCCCATCCATCTTGTTCTCTCTCTCTTTGCGTGTGTGGTCTTTTGTGTGTCTCTACCCCTCGATTTCGAGGTCCAATGCAACTTGGGACCTGCCCAATTCGTAAAGGCAGATAGCGTAAACAGGGCTCGGGCGAGGCAATAAACAAGATGCACTTACATTGTCACAGGTCGCGATCTGGTGGGGTTGTAAGATGGGTGGTGCTTTTTCCGAGGAAAACAGAAAAGGTTGTAGAAGTGAGGCTTTTCGGGACGAGAGAAAAAGGAGAACAAGGGGAACACAAGGAGAGATCAGTCTCGTCAAAGATGGGAAGGTGTATGTTTATTACGATATCGGGGCGGCGGTCGCTCTTTCCTTCGTCCTCCTTCGTTCTTTCTTTCTTTTTCACGTCTCCTGACTACACTATTTCTAAAAGCTTTTCAATCTTTACTACTTCTATTACTCGCCGCATGCATCACTTTTCCGACAAGGCCAGAACCTGCAGGGGTGGACTATGAATGCTGTGCTGTCTGGGCGTGGGATGGTTACCGACCCGACGAGCCAAAGAAAACGAAGCTAGAAAGGGCAAAGAGAGACACGAGACGAGACAAAACAGCGAACAATTCCTCTGCTCGGAGCTTTGAGTGAATAACGTGAATAATGGGTTGCTCTTTCCTGGCCTGGAAAGTTGGTCTCTGGTCCATGTTTTCCGCTTTTTGGAAAAATTCTGGGGCTCACTAAGAGCGGGAATTGACGATGCTTGGCGATGGCTAGGGAAAGAATTGACCGGTATCGCGCTTGCCTCTCAAAATAACGAAACCGTTGGGCGGTTGGGGCGAAATATCAAGGGGAAACTGAGAAGGAAGGAGCTATCGAGGTCCGTCTTTGTCTGCCAGAGACACGCCAACTAATTACGACGGCCGCTCTTTCTTTTCTGGTTCCTTTCATTGCTATTGCTCGCAACGGGCAGGAACGCCCCGTGTAAAGGCGGCTGCGCAACTTCCTTTGCTGGCCTTCTCAGAGCAAAGGCAACGCGCCCAGCAAGGTGCGGGGAGCAAAATGAGGGGCACGTTTTGCTGTGAAAGCGCGAGAATAGCAGCCAATTGCGATGCCCCACCTATTATTTACAGTGACTTTTTTGCACCCAATTGGGACCCAAAGCTCGCCGGCTATTGCTGAAAGCTGAACTAGAAGAGGGGCAGAGCCGCCCACCAAAAGCCCTCCCTTAGCAAATACAGCGAATACCTTCACCGGTGACCGGCAATCAAAGGAAATCGAGCCCCTCCATTTTGTGCACCCTCTCCAGTTTAATTCTTTGCAATAGTCAAATGGCCTGAATTTTCCCGCAAGTCGGAGGAACGCAATCAGATTGCCGTTGCCGACCGAGCCCCAGTTGATCCGGTGAGAAGTAAAAGTCGATAAGTCGACTGTCGGGAAACAAAGAAGGCACCCGAAAAGATGGAGTTGAGTAGCTGAGTAACAAGATTTCACACACTGTAAAAAGGCTGACAAACGCGTACATACACGATCAACAAATGTGACAACACAAGGCCAAAACCTGTTCGTATACGAATATTGCATGCTGCAGGGTACTTTGTAAACTATTGTATAATCTTTGAGTAGAATAAAGGCCCGGACATAATAGATGTTTAAGCAATGACCATGTTTACGTTGAATCGGAGATATTTCTCATGGATTGCAAATCGTCACCCGCACACACCAAATTAAAATCTCGAGATGTCCGTTCCATATTGAGCTTTCATCATCTTTGTCAGTCAAGTAAGAGGAGGAAATATTTATGGACAGGCTCTTGATATTATTTGTTGATTTTTATCCGTATTTTTATTTTTTATTTTTCTTATTTGAAAAAAAAAAAAAAAAAAAAAGGGAAAAAAAAAAGAATTCATAAAAAATTATCATAAATATCATTTTTTTATTTACAAAAATATAACGCCATAAAATATAACAGATTTTCATATCCAACCTATCACGAGCACATAATTGGTCGAGAAAACAATAAAATGTAAACATGAACACTCGCATTACGAAGTACAATAAGTTGCACAAGAAGAATAATAATGGATGGCCGAAAAAAGCTCAAGCTTCAGTGGTCATATATATAGACGGTGTAGAGACGCAAGAAACCAAAAAAGAAGTACCTGCCTTGACAAGAATCTAGAAGAAAACAAAAGCTGCAAATGCCGGCCTCGCGTCTTTGCGCGTTTCCTCTCGCGTCTCCCCATTTTCTCGCCTCACCAGGCAGCTGTGTTGACTTGCTGAAAAAGAAGAAGGCAAGAAGGCAAGAAGCCAAAAAAGAAAACAAGTTGAAGCACCAAAAAGAATCCCTTTGACGATTTCGTCTACATGCAAGATAGATACGAAAAGAAGACAGACAAAAAGACCAAGAACAAAAAAGAGTATCGAGAAGCAAAAAGAGATAAAAAAAAGTAGCAAGAAATACATCGAAAAAGATCACGCCTGCCGATCAACCAAATAACCAGCCTACCGTCTACCGGCTGTCCTGGATGCTGCCAACAAACGACGGGTCCCGCACGCTGCCGCCGGCGTCGCCGAGGCCAGCAATCGGCCGGTTGTAGGAGAAGCCCTCGAACTGGTACTGCATGGTCTGCGAGAGGGGCTGGCCCTCGACGTACGAGTCGAGCGGTGCCTCGTTGGTGAAGATGGGATCAAAGTTGTCGGTATCGCGAGCGTCGGTCTGGGAAAACGTCTGGTTAGCTGGGGGGACTTCATGGTATTGGGCATAATAATAGTTTTGTGACGGAACAAGACTCACCACACTCGGCTTGAAGGCCGGCTCGTACTTGCGCTGCAGCAGCTTGCGCCAATCTATGGCGTCAAAGAAGCGGTGCGCCTTGATCTCGGCTGAGCCGTTAGCACCCAGGCGCTCGGCCGGGTTGCGGTTGAGCAGCTTGGTTAGCAGGTCTTTGGCAGCGGGCGGCACAATGTCGGTGCCCGGGAAGTAGAGGGGCTCCGACAAAATCTTGCGGTACATCTCGTTGGTGTTCTCGTGGTAAAAGGGCGGCAGACCCGTCAGCATCTCGTACAGCAGGACGCCCAGCGTCCACCAGTCGACCGTCTTGTTGTAGCCCTGGCCCATGAGCAGCTCGGGCGCTAGGTACTCGGGGGTGCCGCAGAAGGTGTTGGTGCGGTCCTCGTCCTTCATGTCGAGCTTGCAGAGACCGAAATCGCAGAGGGCAATGTGGCCTTGGTAATCCAGCAAAATGTTCTCGGGCTTGAGATCGCGGTAGATGACGTTGAAGCCGTGCAGACACTCGAGCGCGCACAGAAGTTCAGCCGTATAGAATCTGGCACGGTTAATGTCGAAACGTTGCTCCTTCTGCAGGTGGTGGAACAGCTCGCCGCCGTTGACAAAGGCCAAGACGAAATAAAGCTTCTCGGGCGACTGGAAGGTGAACTTGAGTGGCACAATAAAGGGGTTGTTGATCTGGGCTAGGACCGACCGCTCGGCCAGCGTGTGGGCGACCTCGGACCGCGAGATAATGTGGGCCTTGCGGATGGTCTTGAGCGCATAGATACGCCGCGTGTCCTTCTTGCACACCTGCATGACCTTGCCGAAACTGCCCTTGCCGACAACCTTGAGCAGATCAAAGTCGTCAATGGTGAGCTTGCCGGCGCGGTTCTCGACGTAGGTGACACCGATCTTGAGACGGCCCTGGCCGTACTGCACATCGGCCCACTCGACGCCGCTGAAGCCAGCAGCCTTCTCGCGGGCGGCGTGCTCGGCAGCGGCCTTTTCGCGGTCCTTCTTGCTGAGCTTGGGGTCCTCGACGTACGGCTGGCTCTGCTCGAAGCGGGGGTTGATGCGGGTGACACCCAGGAAAATATCCTGGCTGCGTCCCGATCCCGGGGGTGCGTTGGGGTTGCGCAGGTAGAGGTGGACGGCGAGCTCGGTCACGCGGGACACATCGAACTTGTACTGGGTGTTGTCGCCGGCCCACAGGGGGTTCTCGGGGGTACCCTCGACGGAGTTGACAAAGATCTGCATGCGGTCGAAATCGAGGAGGGCGTATGGCATGTACTTGCCAGAGACACGACCGTGGTTGGTGGGGATGCTGCCGAAGCCGCTGCCCGCAGACGTCTGGGGCCGGCTGGAGCCATTTGAGAAGCCGCCTGCGGGGCGCTGAGAGGAGCTGGGGCGGACGGAGCCCGACACCATGTTGGAGAGGACATTGCTGGAGGACAGGGAGGACTGGTGTTGGGGGTTGAAGACATTGCGGTGCTGCTCAGGGAGGGCAAAGCCCTGGCCCTCGTGCAGGGTGACGACGAGAATGCCGGGTTTTGGTGGCTTGATGACATCGGTCTGACTGAGTGCCTCGGAGGCGGCTGTTGTATGTTAGTATGTGCAGGGGAAGGGTTGAGTAGTGGTCTAAGAGACATAACAAGGCTGAGGCCGGCTTACCAATGTTGCTGGAAGGGGGCGTCGGGGTGCTCGAGGTGGCAGCTGGAGGGACAACTGGCTTCTCCTCCTTCTCGGGAGCGATGGTGGACGTGGACGTCGACCGCGAGAAGTTGGCAAGGGGACCCAGATGGGTCTCCTTTAGCTCTATAGTGAGGAGATATGGTCAGTATTGTTGTTGACATTTTGACATATTTTCCCGGAGAGTCCGGTATGGCCGGCACACTAGGGGTGTGTGGTTTCCCGGAGTCGATATCATGGCCGTGTACGGTCTGAAGAATGCCACGGAGGACTATGCCGATCATCCCGAAAGAGAATCGGGGCAGTATGGGTGGTTGTCTTACTCTTTGTCAATTTCCACGTCGACATGTTGTCAACTGTGTCTCTGAGGTTGGGAGGAGGAGGGGGGTTTGTTCGGGAAGGACGATTGAAGATTCGCTATGGGATGCAGTTGACGCTGTTCTGACGGTATACGATCGATAGATAAAGACTGGAGGATTCGTCGAAGAGTCGTCGTCGACAAAAAAAGGACGATCGAAAGTCGTTGAAGATCGAATGCGGAAAACGAGGAAGGGGGGTTGTGTGTGGGAGCGAGAGAAACGCGGAGAGCGTTGGAGGGACTGGAGACTCGGAGGGAAAAGGGTCGGAGTTACAAAAACAACGCTGCTAACAGAGGGCGCGCAGAAAGCAGAAGAGTCGCGAAAACAGCGCTGCTAGTAAACAGGTTAAAAGTCGTGATGAAGTGTTTGGATGCTGGAAATGCGAAACAGGAAACTGACAGAGGAGTGAGAAAAGGGAAAGAGGCACAGAGCGAGGAGGAGTTCGAGAGGAGGCGGAAAGAGGTTAGAGAAGGAGCGACCCGTTATTTTTGGTCGAGTCGGTGATGGCAGGGCAGGAACGAGGAGTTGACAAACCACTGTAAACACACGCGGAACACGGCTTGGAGAATGAATTCTAAGCAGGCTGTAATCAATTTAGCGCAGTGGTTCCAGCGCGTTGGCTGCTGGAAAGATGCTGGGAGGCTGAGACGGAGGCGGGGTTTTGGGCCCAATGGGGATTCGGCCGCCAGGGCCGCTAGAGGCTCGCGCTAAACCGCCGTAGGCGTTGCGCATTGCGTATTAGGGGGCAAAACCTCCATTTTGGTGGCGGCAACAGCAACGTAGAGGGGGCATTTGGTAATGAATTCAGGGTACTGTGGGCTGCCCAGCTGGCATTTTGCCGCACAGTGCTCTCCACACGGTGGGGCACAGTACGTCGTACCTTCAATTCAACCACAGCGTCATCTCAACGTCCTGAAACTGTGCTGCAATCACTTTAAATTCCTCAGAATGTAACGCAACACCCAGCTTGTTGGGTTCTAGGGAGTATTGAGGGCACAGATGAGAAGAATCAAAGTAGTTTGGTGATTAAGATGTTGCTACTTTTGCAATTTGTTTCGTCTTTGTCCACGAAAACTGTCCTTACATGTCACGTCTCCCTTTCGAAGAGCCTACGAGTTTTGAGAAAGAAAGCGATGTTGGAGATATCGAGCTTCTCCTCCCATGAATAGGAGGTCCCCATTTCTCAGGGGCTCCAACAACAAAGAATAGGGGTTCAGGGTGGACCAGAGGGGCCTGTCTTTCTTACTTTCTGGGACTGGTCTGGGGAGTGACCAAGCCCGTGCACTTTCTGTTGAGCTTCTCCGCAATCGACACCGTTGACGTCTCGGCGAGGCAAACATGGATATCTAGTGAAGTTTGTCTCTTTTGACATCTCTGACAGGAGAGGCAAACTGGACCCTGAGAGGCTTCGAGAAAACCTGCTTTTGACGTGCAATGGTGCCGCGCGGGATGCGTTTTGGGCAGAGAAAGAGTGTCACGTGCTCGGCATTGCTGGAGCAAGCACAGTGCGAGCGAGGGACAGCTGTATCTCTTTCCGTCTCCCAACTCTCATCTACACAATATGGACGCTTCGTCAACTTCATCCAGTCAACTTCCCTTTTCCCATGTGAACGCTGGTTCGTAATACGGGAGGATTGGATGAAATGCAGAGACGAGGCATGTCAGCAGGTTATTTCTTCCTCCTTCAGCTCAGTTTGCTTGGACGAAACTTCGTAATCATTCATACGTTTTCTTGCGATTTTCGTATTCGTGGACGGCCGATTTGCACAGCCTTCCTGTCCCAGAGGCGAATCAACGGGCACCAGTCCCATGGGCCAGTTGTCGACGGGAAGACCCAGATCCCAGAGAGCCAGAGAGCAAACATCCATATATTGACCGTACCGAGCGAGGCGCAATGGAGCCCTATATTCGGGGAAGCCGGACGCCCGTCGGCAGTGGTATTTTGTAGTGTTGTTTTGGCCCAGGAGGGCAGGAGGGCAGGAGGGCAGATGCATACTTTTGGCTAAATTAGGAAACCGCGATTCAACATCACCACAAAACAGGAATTTCTGCGTCGAACAGAAGGTAACCCAAGGCAATCTGAGTGCTGGAAAACAGGAAATGCCCGAATCCTTATCACGAACAATCGCAACCTCACGGCACCTCGGAGCGCCTGAAGCGGCAAGGAGTCGGCGCCGGACTTTCTGTCTTTCACGTGTAAATCGAGGTGCCGAGACGACACTTCAAGCACAATTGCCTTTGAATTCCACAGTTTTCTGATGATACTAACTTGACTAACTTTGAGCGACACTGAAACAAAGAGCCATGGCTTGTTTGACGGATTAAACGTTGCAGTAGAAGTGTGCTTTTTTCGTACAGAGGTTGCCTCGCAACACACATCGGGCATATTCTGCCCACATTGACCATTACACTCGTGATGATCGGGAGCAACAATGGCATACAACTTGTATGCGATTCGGATGGGACAAACGACATGCTGCCAAGATCAATAAGAAAAAAAAGTATGCATGAGTATGCAGCTCGCCGCTGGGCGACTCGAATAAACCAAAATAGGATTTGCACAAGACGGCAGTTGGCATGAAAACAACGTCCAAGTCAATGGCGAGGCATGCTGGAGGTCAACACAGGCCACTCCACATAGGCACTTCCGTGGCTGGTGTGCGGTTCATGCCGTGCCCGGAAGCACCTTATTCAGTGGATAGCACCACATTGCAACACTGGTTGCAACGGCTGTTTTTGGCAAGTCGGACAGCATTGTGATGCTGCACGTTGCTCGTGTCTGCTCGTGTGCGGTCTGTGCAAGGTCTTTTTGCATGCGTCGTGTTTCTTTGTGTTTCTCATTGTGCATACTTCCTTCTAGAAGATCCGTAGCAGTCTTGGCGGCGGCAGGAATGGAATGGCCGCGAGGAGAATCGATGGACAGGATCTGTAGAGAGTACACGATGATCAGGGTCTTGAACTGCTGACTTACTCAGGACCGGAGTATTTGTGAGAACCTGAGCATACGTAAGCTGAAGAAGAGGGAGACGTGAAATGGAGACGACAAAATGAACAAAGGGAAGCGAGGGAAAGAAAACTAAAGAAAGGGGAGCGATGCGTGGGGATGGGAGGGGCCGCGTTGCATTCTTATCTACGACAGGACCAAGATGAGGGAGGAATGGAGATGAAGAGGAAGACGGGAGCTGTGCGAGGCTGTCACTTGCTGGCTTTTTTTAATTGACTTCTCTCTGCTCAGCTGCTCCGGTTTGTCTGTTGTGTGCATCTTGGCTGGCTGCCGTGCAAGTGAAAGTGCAACGACAAATGGAATAAAGGGGACTACCTCCCTTTTTCGTGTCGGTAGAGGAGACGACGACGATGCTGCTTCATTTGATGCTTCTCGGCTTGGTTTGACTCGGCAGGCCCTGTCGGGCTGTGAAGACTTGAAGTCAATGAACTGCCAAAAAAAAAAGGCGTAAAATAGAGAGAGGCGTCCCGTGCTTGCCGATCCCGTTTTCCCGGCATCCCGTCAAGCCCGTTTCCAGGGATGTGGTTAAGCCTCTTTTGCCTTTATTCAGAACTCTCTGACTCTGTAGTGGGCGACCCGGTCGTTGAGAACAAACAAGGGGTACAGACTTGATTCAGGGTGACGATCATTATCAAAACAGGCCCTGGTGTGAAGAAAGGGACGGATGTTCAGGACAGCCCTCCCCGCGAAGGGGTTCACTTTTGGTGGAGACACTGCTTTGATAGGCCGTGACAGCTGTGAAGTCGTGGATTTCTTGAGGCTTGCTGAGTAAATACGCGTTTAAAGGGCGTTGAAATTTGGTGATGTCGCGAGCTGCCTTTTTGGGACCTTTCTCGACGTGTAAGAGTCGACCTTCCAGAAGAAGAAGCTTCAAATAACGTGGTGATTAAAAGATGCATAAAAGCCAGGAACATGGGTAATGCACTGCCCCGGATTGTGCATAGTTTTAGCCCTTTGCATCTCGTGCATCTCGTTTTGTAAAGAAGTGAGAAAGACAACTGAAAGGCATGTTCAACCGTTGACTGAAAGTTGACTTTTTGAATAATTTTTTTTTCTTTGTTTTCTGTCTACCCATTTCTCTGCTTCAATGTATATCCGCAAAAGAGATCCGTGACGTCGCTGTGATGTGCGCTTTCTCTCCGCTTTTCTTCCAAGTTTTTGGGCGTACCGTTGTTTCGTTTCTCCATTCTCGCTTGGTCGTCTGTCCGCCTGAACTTGACTGAAGCAGAGCTTGGATGCTCATCTTCTCGCATGGCAGTGCCTCGTTCGTTTCGTTTCATCTTGCTCCTTGTGCATACCTGCTTTTTGGACTGCCAGACTGCCATTTTGTGCATATCCAGTCCCCTCTCATCTCCGCTTCGAGGCAACCTTTTGTGCCCTTTTGTGCCATTCTCACCTCTGAATGGTCAACTGCTAGACTCGACTTTGTGCACATGTCGGTCTCAGATCGACGGCACCTGCGCCCACTAGTCCAGGAACCAAACGAGCCAAAAAGGAACCAAAAGAAACCAAAAAAGGGAAGCCAGGGGTTGGTGCCAAACAAAAACATGCCAGCCAGTAGCGCGCGCTTTTTTTGACTTTCTTGAACTCGACCTCATCCCTCCTTGCACGGCAGAGACACACGGCAGCAGACGGTCGTTGCACCTGCTGCACCTCTTCCTGCGCCTACCAAGGCAGCTCAAATTAAGCTTGTCGCCCTTTGGCCAAGCTCCCTTGATTCATCTCGTTGCTTGTCATGGCTTTCTCCTTTGTCTTCTGTTTTCTGTGGTTTTGAGTGCTCTCATCTTGCGCCTCTCGTCTCTCCTTGTCATCTGTTTCAACGGCTGTGGTGGCTGCCCCGGGAGGGTCCAGGGATTGGATGCCGGCGGAACTTCCGCCAAGTAAAGGCTTGGAAGGCTTGTAAGGCTTAAAAAGTGCCTGAAAAAGGCTTGGTAGGGCAGGACAAGACGACAAGAGATGAGAAGAAATGAGAGGAGATGGAAGCATAAAGTGAACGACCCATTAAACGGCCGCATCGTATGGGCAGGGCTGGTGGGTAGGGTTTAGGTCTGGCATGTGGGCTTGTGGGCTTTTTGAATGCACAGTAAATCTAAAGTATCGCGGTCTTTGTTTCCCTTTCTTGCAGTGCCCTGCCATTGTGTCGTCATCACGGTCCCCAGCGATCTCCCGTGTAAGCTTCCCTTTTGGGAAGTAGGCGAAGAGCCCCCAGGGGAAAGAGTGGAAAAGGTTTTCTGGAGACAAGCAGAAACGAAACGACAAGGGCAAGAAAAAAAGAGGAGACGAAGGCGATAGGGCCCAAGAAGGAGAAAAAAGAATGAAGAGGAGGAAAGAAGAGAGGGCCTTAGGGCAAGCGCCGAGGACGCCTAGCAAACTGTGGCATCGAGGGAGCACGGCAGATAAAGATGATCTTGATGCCGAGCAGGGGGCAGCGTCTCCATGTAATGTAACCCGGTCGTTCTCGTCCTTTTCTCGTGGCCCTGACTCTGTTACCATCTTTTGTGCCTGTGCCTGTCTCTCTTTCCTTTGTCGTCCTTGCATCTGCTCTTTTCTTCAAGACGTCCCCTCCTTCTTTTTCTTCGTCCTGTGTCTCTCCTTCCTCATTCTCTCCTTTCTTCTCGTTTTCTTCGTCCATATTCCTTCGTCACTCATTTCTGTGTCGCTCCTTCCTTTTTGTCTCGTCTTGTTTTGTTCATTCCTTTTTCTTTTCTGTCGTTCTTTCCGTACTGTCGTGTCACTCCTTCTCTTTTCGGTCTTGTCCATCGTTCGACCATACGACCGACCTGTCGCTCCTTCCCGTACCTTCTGCATTCGTTCTTTCTGTTATTCTCACAACAGTCACTCTCTGAACTCTTTATTTACTTGAGCCTCCTCGCTCCCACGATCTTTCTTCGACACTCTGTTTTGCTCTCTCTCATCGTCTCGCCTCACCCATCCATGACCACGGCATCTCATTAAACGCCATGCTCTTCAACACCCTCGCGTGCGCGGCCCTTGTCGGCGGCCTTGCCCTCGAGGCCACCGCCGGTCCCGTTCCGGCCCCGGACAGCAACATTGCCGGCGACATTGGCAGCCAGGTGCACGCCGTGCTGGACACCCGTGCCGTGGCTCAGCATGGCACCAAGCACCGCCATCGCAGCTCGGCCCATGCTCATGCCCACCAGGAGCGTGCTGCTTCTACTTCAGCTGGATCATCTGGCCACTTCCACAAGCATCACAAGCGTGCCCTCCTCAAGGACCTGCCCGGCGGCGTCTTCCACCCGACCCACAAGGAAACACACCAGAACAGCCGCCGTGTGATCCCGGAAACCCACACACTGCACGAACGCCAGCCCAAGACGTGGGCCCGTCGCTGGGAACGCACCAAGCGTGCGCCATCTGACGCCGTGCTGCCCATGCGTATTGGCCTCAAGCAGCGTAATGTCGACGACGGCACTGCCCACGCCCGTCTGATGGCCATTGCCGACCCATCCTCGTCGAGCTACGGCAAGCACATGACCTCTAAGGAAGTTATTGATTTCTTCGCGCCCGAACGCACTTCGGTTGAAGCCGTCGTTGGCTGGATCACGTCGTCTGGCATTCACATTGACCGCATCTCGCAGTCCGCCAACCGCCAGTGGATCCAGTTTGACGCCACCGTGGCCGAGGCCGAGGAGCTTCTGCTGACTGAGTACCATGTTTACGAGCACGGCGAGACGCGCACACGCGATGTGGCCGCTGATCACTACCACGTGCCTCACTCCGTTCGGGACCACATTGACTACGTTACCCCCGGCATCCGTCTGCGGCACGATGTCGAGACCGCCCGCAAGCAGCGCCGGCGCCGTAGCCTCGACGTGGAAGAGGGTCGGAGCGAAGACCGCCGCCGGTCGATCAAGCCGATGCACACGGACCCGACGTACCTCAACAGCGGTGCAGTTGGCAGCGTCAACTCGGGGACGAATCCGTCTAAAGGTGCGGATTTTACGCTTAATAGGCCTCCCCCGATGAACAGTAGCAACTGTTACATGTATGTGACGCCGGACTGCATTCGGAGTAAGTGAAACTGGACGCCTTTTTTATTTTCTTTTTATTTTGATTCTCAGAGCACAAGACTAACAAAAGCAGCCCAGTACAGAATCCCTGAAGGCACCACGGCCACGCCTGGCAACGAGCTTGGTATTTTCGAGGGCCTGGACCAGCACTACAGCAAGTCTGACCTCGATGACTTTTTTGAGGTCATCTCACCGTGAGTCTACGTAACACCAAGAAGCAAAAGTCTTGAGTCCCACCACTAACAAGCCTAGGAACATTCCCAAGGGCACGTACCCAGAGGCACGCCTTATTGATGGTGCCACGGCCGACACGACCGTTGCTGATGCTGGCGGCGAGGCCGAGCTCGACTTCCAGGCTGCCATGCCCCTGATTTACCCGCAGAAGGCCGTTCTCTTCCAGGTCGACGACGAGCGTATCCAGACCAACATGACGATGGGTAACACCCCGTACCTTGGCTTCTGGAACACCTTCTTCGATGCCATTGACGGCTCCTACTGCAACTTCACCGCCTTTGGCGAGACTGGCAACTGCGTGAAGCCCGAGTGCATGGATCCCTCGTACCCCGACAACGAGCCTGAAGGTTGGAACGGCACCCTGCAGTGCGGTGTCTATGAGCCCACCAATGTCATCAGCATCAGCTACGGTGGCGGTGAAGCTGATCTGCCCGCCTACTACTGGAAGCGCCAGTGCACCGAGATCCTCAAGCTGGGTCTCCAGGGTGTCACGGTTGTTATCTCGTCGGGTGATGACGGTGTCGCTAGTGGCGCCTATGATGGTGGCAACTACGACGGCTGCGGTGGTGAGGGCCAGATCTTCTACCCTTCGAGCGAGGCCACCTGCCCTTACGTCCTGGCCGTTGGCGGTACCGAGTTTGACCTCGCTGAGCCGCTCACGCCTCCCACTAGCACTAACGGTACTGGCAACGGCAACTACACGTCTCCCTCAGGCATATCTTCGTCGCATGTCCCCAAGATCACTGAGCGGGCAGTGTCTCGCTTCGGCTCCGGCGGTGGCTTCAGCAACTACTTCCCTCAACCATCGTACCAGGCCTTTGCCGTGGCCGAGTACTTTAGCAAGGTCGACCTCGAGTTCACGGGCTACTATGACATGGGCAATGCCAGCTTTAGCGGCGCTGGCGACGGTGTCTACCACATTGGCGGCCGTGGCTACCCCGATGTGTCGGCCATTGGCGACCACTACGTGACAGTGCTCAACGGCGCGTGGGCCACCATTGGCGGCACCTCGCTGGCCGCTCCCGTTTGGGCGGCCGTCCTGACCCTGCTCAACGAGGAGCGTCTGGCGCAGGGCAAGTCGACTGTTGGCTTTGTCAACCCAACTCTGTACGCACACCCCGAAGTGTTCCAGGACATTACGTCTGGATCCAACCCGGGCTGCGGCACCGATGGCTTCCCGGCCGCAGAGGGCTGGGACCCTGTGACTGGCCTGGGCTCGCCCGACTACCCGAGACTTCTTGAGCTGTTCAAGTCTTTGCCCTGAGCGGCAATACAATGGTGGTCATCAAAAATAGATTTTGGTCTTGAAAGCATCATCTTGTACATATGCGGCAAGACAGTTGGCCTCGTTTGTTTATTGTTTGTTACCTTTTTGATCTCCTCATGTTTTCTTATGTTTCTTCTTTTCATGTCGCTCATTTTCTTACCCTTTTGATGGTTTCTTTTTCATATCTTTTTTGTCCTCTCTTCTTATTTCTCTTCGTTCATGCATTGTCCAAGGACAGCATCTAGACAATTTCTATAATACTGGTGGGATTAATACAGTTGGTGTTTAAGCAAAACTATGATGCAAGTGTGATGCATTATTTATGATGGTGAAATAGGTAGTATCCAAAATGTGTCACAGGTTGTGACGATATTCATTTGCAATTAATGCTAAAAGGTAAATGTGAAAGGTCGTGACGGGTCATTATGGCGAACAAATACAAGATATGTAGCAAGAGATGATGACAAATGTGGACGTGAGATCGCCAAAAAAGAAACGGAAGCAAAACCAATTTAGCCCCCAACGCAAGACACGATGACAAAATGAGACCAACAGACGGACCGTTTGACAAGCCGTTGGACAAGCCGTTGTGTTGGCGTTTATTGGCGTCGGGTACCTGCCGTGATTTGGCCCCCAATGTCAACAGAGCTGTAACGTCAGTTTTCGGCGTCGTCAAAACAACATCGACTCCGTCCTTCACGCCCTTTTCCTCCTCTCGGTCGCTTGCATCCACATGTGCTTTTGCAAAAACAGATTGTGGTTGATCATCGCGACGGGCCGCAGCGGGTACACCAGCTGCAGCTCAAACCGGCGCATCATTTCGACGAGCGTCTTGTTGAGTTCCAAAAACGCCAGGGTCTTGCCAGCACACGCCCACCGGCCGTACCCAAAGATCAAGTCGACGGTGCGGCGCATGTTGGCGATGCGCTCGGTCTCGCTGTCGGCCTCTTTTGCCTGGCCGTTACCATTAACGTGACCGTTATCCTCGCTGCGCTCGGGCAGCCACCGCTCTGGACGGAACACGTCGACATCGTCGCCAAATACATCCTTCCGGCGCGTCAGGGCCCATATGCTCGGCGCAATGCGGGTACCGCCAGGCACAAACCGGCCGTCGGGCAGCGTGTCCCCCTGTGGCGGCACTTCTTTAAAGGGCAGACCGACAAATGGCGGGTGCATCCGCAGACCCTCGAGGATGACGGCGTGCAGGTACGGCAGCGTCTCGGCGCGTGCATTGGGCACAATCTCGTCGTCCGCCAGGTCGCCAAAGTGGGCGTCGACCTCGTCTCGCAGCCGGGCATGGACGCGGGGCGTGGTCATAATGTACAGGAGGGTCATGCGGATGGCGGTGGCGGTGGTGTCGGAGCCGGCGATGATTTGGAAGAGGGCCTCTGTTTCGCACTCGCGCTGGGACAGGCCGTTGCGGACAAAGGCGCCCTGGGATGTTAGTGGACGAGCGAGCGAAGCGAGTGAGGCGAGGAGAAAAAGCGAGCGAAGCGAGGACAGAACTTACGAGCATATCACGACGGTCCTTGGCGTCTGGGACGAACCGTTCGGCAACAATCGTGCGGGCGACACTGCATTGTTAGTAGGGAAGAAGAAGATGAAAATAAACAGCATAGGGGAAAGACTCACCCCATCATGCGGCCAATACCGCCCTTGTCGGTGACTTTGGGCCCGGCCAGCTTGAGGACGAGCGGCGACGTCACGATGCTGTTGAGGAACGGCACCTCGCTGCTCATTTGCATGATCGGGGCAATATCCAGGATACTCTGGAGGTAGCCGTGCACGTCCTCTTCGCGCTCCAGGAAGCCAAAGGCCGAGCCAAAGGCGACCTTGGTGATGCTGTCAAGCGTGAAATACTGGGCGAGCACGGCCAGGTCCAGCGGCTTGTTCTTGGCTACATAGCGTGTGCGGATCACATCGACCAGCTGCTTGAGGACGGCGTCGACTTCCGCTTCGAGGGCCGGGTTCTCGCGGCCGGCGTAGGCTGCCGCCGTCTTGGCTTTCAGCTTGTCGTGCGCCGCGTCGTCCCGCAGCGAAAACATGCTGTGCTCATAGGGGTCCAGGCGGTTCGGGTTGTACCAGTCGGAGCGGCGGTACTGGGGCGTGCGAGTTGCCGACAGGCGTCGGATAATGGCAGGGTCGCTCGTCAACAGTTCGCCTGGGCCGATCCGGACGACGTCTCCGTACTTGAGCGTGGCCTGTTTGTAGTAGATTTCCCACATGCGGCCGCTCACAGCCGTCGTGGCCATCCAGTAGTAGGAAAAAGAGGCGATGCGAGGGCCGGGAAAGGCACGCAGCCGGCGGGAAACAGTAAAGGCGGAGGCGACATAATAGAAAATGGCCGTGGCGACGAGGACGAGGACCACGGCCGGGACAGAGGCGGAGGCGAAGAGGGCCATCCGGGACGAAAGGCCGGGGTGACAAGGCCAGAGGCCGTAGATTAAAGAGTAGTCGTCGTGTACGGTCGTTGTTAGTCTTCGGGAGTTGATGTATGACAAGATATTGAACCGTGTTGAGTGAGTGGTAAAATACAGGTGAGGAGTCGACCGTTGAGATGGTGGGCAACACAAAAGTACTGGGGATGTGGCTGTAGATGACAAAAGGGTCGATAAGGATTTAAAGGCGAGTTTGGCCGGTGAGTTGGCAGGCGAGAGACAAGGTCGAAAGGCGAGGGTCAGTCGTGAGTGACGAGATACCGAAATAAGAATAATGCGAGACAGTTGACCGAGGCGAGATGGGGCAAATGTCAAATGAGAGACAACAGTCAATAGTCAAAAGTCGAATGTAGGAGTAAGGCCAAAGTCAAGACAACAAAAAGGACAACGTCTGTGAGATATGTAGATAAAATAGAGGACTCAGCCCAGAGTGAGGAGAGACAAGAGAAAGAGTGAGCGACAAGTGTCTGTCGAGAGAGAGACAGTCGCAGAGGGACAGACTGGCAAGGCCCACCCGAGACAAGCCTTTTGAGGAAAACTCCCACACTCCAATCCCGGACTCTGTCGTTCTTTCCCTTTCCCTTCTTTTGTTATGAGTTCACCCCCGTGCCATGGACTGGGAGCAGGGTGACATCGGGGGTTTATTGTTCTTTTCTTTGGGAAAGAGCGTTCCTTCCTTCTGGGTGGGCAGCTTGCACCCTCATGTCACTGCATGCACTTTCCATTATTGTTTTGAAGGGCTCTTTTCTTTTACTGTGTACTGTGTGCGTCTGCACTCTTTACTATTCTCACATCCCTCGCTCCTTCCTCTTCTCTTCCTCTTTCCTCTCTTGTCTTCTTTCCCCCCCTTTTCGTCACTAGCGCAGCGGCCTTGCTGGTCTTGGTTATGGAGGAGAGTGTGGGTGGAGGAGAGGGAAAGAGCGAACGAGGAAAAAAGGAAAGAGCAAAAAGAAAGCACACAACTTGGAGAATTAGCGAAGCGAGGCGAGAGCACGGACATTTGAGTTTATTTTCCTTTTCACCACACGTTCTCTTCTTCACTAAATGTACACCCCTCCTCCTCTTCTTCTTTCTCCCCATCCTGCCACGAGACACGAGCCTGTCGAGGCATGATCTCTAATCCTATTGCTGATTAGGCTCGGGAATGCTTGCTTTTGTCGACCGGTGAGAGGCTGTCGATGTTGAGAGTATTGAAGCTCGAAAGTTATTCGAAAACACCTCGCAAACTCCCTTCACATGCAATGGTGACGACGCAAGTGTTTCAATGTTCTGCACACATGGGCAGATGCTTGTCCCGTCCCGAGTCGAGTACCAGGTCTCCGTCCCAGTACCAGCTTTTGTCGTTGCTTGTTTCTTTTTGTTTCGTGCTTCCGTTTCTATTTTCATTTCCCATTGTTCCGTGTCTTCTTTTCTCCTTTTCTCGTCTTTTTCATCTTCTTCCTCCGCCGAGGTTACACTCGGGGATGCAAGACAACCAGAAAATCACAAAATCAGCAGAGAAAAAGCAGCCAAAAGCAACCAAAAGCAACCAAATGGAACCAAGAGAAACCAAAGCAACCCTCTTTTTTCGATTGGCGAGGTCGACAATCAACCAGTGGAACTTGGACCATGGGCCATTCCCTCCTCTTGTGGGCCCAAACACCCTAAACTCTCACTATCCGCAAGCTTCCCTTTTCTCTCGTGGGTCTGTGCAGGGAAGGAGCTTTGCGAAAAAGGGGGTCTCCCCTCTTTTTTGGTATTTTTTGTGTCTGTTTTTGCTCTCTTATCAGCAGAATCACCCACTCGAGCCACTATCACTGAGCTCCCAGCACTCGAGCTAGCCCGCTGTGGGATGCTTGTGGATGTGCGCCGGTCATGGTGGCAGCCAGCACGACATGGGGGCCAGAAGGAACAAGGGAATAAGGGAAGAGGCAGAGGAAAACAAGGGAACAGGGGAGCAGGGGAGCAGGGGAGAACAATGGGGCCCGCGGGCACCTCACGGGCACAAGCGAGAGGCACCCGCCCAGACCCGTCAACTCAAGACCAGACCAGAACAAGTAAAGGTGTGGGAGACCAAGAGGGGGAACCTGGTCCGAAAAGAAAACGACACTCGAAAAAAAGTTGGGTTGCGATTGGGTCGACGAACGGCGGACGAACTTGCGTTCTTGGAGATTCTTGGAGTTGAGGGTGTTGTCATAAAACAGTGTGCTGGCACAATATGGAGGGGAAGGAAGTCAGCAGTGCGATTTCGAGACAAAAAGACAGCAGCGCAACTGCGATGAGACAAAGTTCACAACGGCCAGAACAACCAAAAACAAAACGGCTACTAGCTTGACAAGTGAACACAGATTGCGAATCAAGCAAATCAAGCGAATCAAGACACGATGCGGACCAAGGACGAAAGTGGCTGGGGAGAAGGGGAGACGAGGGGAACTAGTTGACGATCCCGATGTCTTTCTGATCCAGCTCGAGCCTGGCGAGGATTAGGAGACCAGACAAGAAACTGTGAAAAGAGAAGTAGACGGCTCCCTACCAGACCAACCAGAGAGGGGATATCGCGCGAATAAAAGAACAAAAAGAAAAGAAAGGATGAGAGCAAAAGACAGGATGATTGCCTACACGGTAAGATACAAAAGAAGCACCACCACAACTGACTGCAAGGCCGTGATAGCGCCCTGCAGCTCTTCAAGTCGATCATCATAACGGGTTAAGCCACAAAGTGGAGGAGCAACAGGCGAACACAGACGAACGCAAACGAGCAGAAAACAAGTGGAAAAAGGAAGAAACGCAAGCCCGCAAGGAAGCTTCCGCGTGCCGGTCGCCGTTGAAGTTCCGTGCAAGCTCCGTCAACGTTGACAAAAACGTTGAATAGCGTCGATAAAACGTATGATATTCAATGTACGACTGCCCTAAAGCGGTGCTAGCTCTGCAGACACGTTTTTTTGAGAGACGAGGCCATTAATGGCGTTGACCACATTATCAATTATCGACACTACTTCGCATCACCGTCCAGCCTTTTGTCTGCCGCCTCGCTTGCCGGGTGTCGGTGTTCGCTTGGGTCGTGGGAGAAGGGAGACGGCGGGGAGGAAGGGAAGTTGTGAACAGGAAAAGAACATGATGAAAAAGAAAGTCTACATAAAGACAACAACTTGAGATGCTTGAGCTGTGAATTGTGCAGGTGCCTCCTGTCCAGTCAAAACTGTGATATTTTCTGATACCCAACTACACAGCTATCCCACCCAACCCACAACCCGACAACTGTGCAAATGGATGCGCATGCAGAGTACTTTTCTGTGCAGAATCAATACAGCTTCCAACGGCCGTCGATGTGCGCCAACTTGCAATTTGCAACCTTGTGCGTCGTACTCCGTCCATGCGTCATTTTGCATTTATTGTGAATACTGGTATCGAGCACAAATAAAGCACAACCAGTTGAATGCACAACAGCAGATACATCATTGTCGGAAGTGCCCTCGGATAAGATGGAGGGTAGAATTGTGTGGATGAAATGCAAACTGCATGATACCCTCAAAATGCAAAGAGAACCTCCCGTGCCCTTTTGACCAGCCTTTGGCTCTTTCGTCTTCTCTTCTGTGTTCTCTCTTCTGGCGTCTTTTTTGTCTCCTCTCTCATCTGCAGCCTGCAGCGTCTCTGCATCTTTCTGCGCCTGCATTTCTTTTGCACTTCTTCTGCACTTGCTCTGCATTAGACATGTCTCACACAAATGCGCCTCGCAACATGCCTGTCTTGTGTATTACTGTCCTTCAATGACAGCTGTTGCCGTCTCCACTACCGTTGAAGTAAGAGGGGGGACAAGAAAGGTGAATCACAAAAAAAAGACGTGGCTGAAAATTGAAAACTGAAAACAGACTCTGCATCTGCAGCCAAACGCCCATCACATTCAGCTCGCCAATCTTTGCTGTGTTTTGTCGGCATTTGGCATCAAACATTGCCATGTTTTTGTCAAGTATTGCATGGCCGCCAAGAATTCAGAATTCCTGGGGGTGTCCCGTTCTGGGCATATTATGCGTCGTCATTGAACGGTCACAGCTGTTATGTCACAGCACAGAGTACTCTGTACATGCACAAACATAAACATAAACGCAGGCAGTGATATCACCATATGTGGGGGTTTCATTAACATAAGATGTGCATTTATTATGCCTACTCAAATGCTACAATAAACATCATGACCGAACGGCGGACTTGTCGACCTTGAAGTGACCAAATAATCTGTACCAACAGGACGACACTCGTCCGTCCCAAGCTTTTCAACCCAGCAATTCCACGCTGCAACACGACATTGGATTGTGCATAATCTCTGGAGCCCTCGGGCACGGGGAGGTAGGGAACAAGTCCAAATGGATGTTGCAAATGGGCACGACGTACGGAGAACGGAGAACGGATAACAATGAATGGCACGTTGAGGACCCAGACATTAGCAATCTTCTCTTTTTGTCGTCGGATACGGCTGGGATTTGGACGTGAGAGTGGATGTGGATGCAGATGCCCTGTCTGCTGCACTGCAACGCTGCGTGCCTATTCATAGCGTGGGATGCACAGCAGGGGAGGAGGTGGGAGAGTAAGAAAGTGGACGGCGAAATGGGAGAAGGAGACAAGGGAAAGTGAAGAAAAGAAACAATAATTGTGGCAGGGTTTGAAGAAAGAAAGAAGACGAGAAATACAAAGTACACATTGCTTTGTTGCTTTCTATTGTTTGTTTTCAAACACAAGAGAAAACAAAGACACAAATCGTGATGATTGTCTTTGTTCATCATGAAGAAAAATGATGAACAGGATGAATCAATAAAAAGAAGACATTCCCAGATCCTGCTCACAATGGTGGAATTCATTCATCTTTTTACAAACTTCATGATCATTTTCGACTTTCTTCTTTACAATTTCCAGTATCATCTCAGCGTCTCATCACATTTCCAGCAAATCTTCTCGCCTATTCCGGCTGCATATCAGCTGCATTTTACTTGCATTTCAGCATCTCTCCAGACAGAGTTTCTACCAAACACCAAGCTCTTGGACACGTCGCACTGCTCGTATCACAAAACTCACAGCTCACGGCGCACGGAAACCGACAGTGGGACAACGAGCCCCTGTCAGACATAACTGCACGCACGCACCCTGCACCTTTCCATTCCCACTGATTCCCACAACCGGGGAACAAGCACACGCCCAACCGGGAACTTCCACGCCCGTCCAGGAGGAGAACCAAAAAAGAAAGACCCCCCACTGCGGACTCTTTAGTCCTGCCGACTTTTTGCACATTTCTTATGTTACTTTCTTTTTCCTTTCTTTTTCATTGCGCCTCCATGGACCAATTCTGGACCGACGCGTTAACATTGCTCCGGTACGGTCTCCCGCCGATTCTGGCCGTCGCTGTCTCGGGCATTCTGCTGCTGGACGGCAATCCAGTGCTGTTGGACTGCGCCGAGTTCTGGATAGACCAGGCCCGGCGCCGTCTGCGGTGGGCCGGCCGGTGGATCAACTGGTGGTGGGACGCCGAAGTGGCCCGGCGAAACGGCCGGTGTCCTCCGCCTCATCCACGGCCCTTGCGCCAGCGCTACCGACTCTGCTCTAATGGCGACCACTCTGACGCTGAAGAGACGCGCATTGTGATTAGCGAGCACTTGCGTCGGATCTGGGGCGCTATCCTGCTGGCCGCTGCCTTGTTTACCGTCTTGTCATGGGCCATGTGGCCGGCCCGACCTCCTTCGTCCTCTCCCCCTTCTTCCCTTTCCAATTCCCATTCCTCTGTCACCATTAACACTCTTTCGGCAGACTTTGTACAAGAAGACAACCGCCTGCCGGATCCATGGCTCGACGGGTTTATTCCGGCGGACACCAATACCAAAAAGGTGGACGTTGTCATTGATGACCAGGCTATTGCCGACTATGTCACCGACCCGACAGAGACAGAGACAGACTACGTCCCGCCGCGCCACTACCGCCGACCGCCCAGTGCGTACATCCTCGGATCGGACCCAAGGATACGTCTCCCGGGTGACTTTTCTCCAGAAGACGTGCGAGACGTCGTCGTTCATAAACCGTCCCGTAGACAAGACAACCCCAACCTCCCTCCCATTGGCGCCTCCGGCTTTGCCGCCGCTCGCAAGGCCGCCCGGGCTGCCCAAAACGCCGCCGCAGACCGGTGGGTGCTCGCCCTCAGGCAACGCCTGCACGAGGAGAACAGGAACGGCGGGACTGTCGGCCTGCACCAAGACGACGACGAGCTGGCGTTGGCACGAACCGCCTTTGGTCTTGGATGCTCGGCCTGTGGTGACAACAGCAACATTGGAGTAGACATGGACGCCTTGTTGTCGGATGCCATCCAGCAGCGACGACAACGTTCTGGCGACGGCTTCCGTGATGACAGCCGATTTAGCATTAACAACCCGCACGACAGCCCAAGCGAATGATGGTGAGTTGAGGTAGGTATACGTGGCGGTAAGACTTTTTATTTTTGTTTTCTTTGTTCTGGCATAGTCCATCATTTTGCACTCGACACAATTAGCACTTGTTTTCAATCTCCTATCCTTTATGTGTTGTTTGCTATTCACCCCTTCTATTTCCCTTTCTCTCCTCTTCTGTTTATGATACCCTTTTGATTTTCAATAATAGATATTGTACGAAGTGGTAGACTATTTTGAACTCTGAGAAAGAGGCGCAAGTCGCACAATTGTTACGATTGAATTCGTCTAAACAGAATGCGACATCACCAACACCAACAACACCAGCGGAACAAAGAACCTTTACGTATCCGGCAATGAACAGGGTCTTTTACACCCGGCAGCTACCACTTTCTTTGATATCTTCCAGCCTTTTTCTTTGACGACCCTGAATTCTGGCTGGACCCTAAATTTCCGTAAACAGCCAATTACGGACATCTCGCTTTCTTTCATTGACCGCATCCCTTGCGCAGTCCGCATTCAGCGTTTTTTGAAGCATTTTGAAGCATTTGGCTCGATTTTGGACTTCCAACAGGACAGCTCTCAACTTGCGATCTTGTCCATTTGCGATCATGTAAATTCGCTCTTTTTTGAAAAGAAAAATATGTGCCCATGTCGCAAGACAAAAATTGTAAAATTCAATCAACTTCTTCTTCCTCTTCATCGTGAATATCATCGTGACAATTTTCTTGATCCTTTTCTTCCCCCTGATTTATCGTCATTTGATCTCCCGTTCTGTTTACATTCCCCACCACGTCGCCACTTACACCAAATCCACACACTTCACCCACCCGCACAATGGCTCCCAGGAAAAACTACGTGATCCCTGGAGTTGCTCCGCGCCGGTCTGGTCGGATCCGGGCCAGAGCCGGCGACGGCGCATCCGCCGGCGCCAGCACTCCAAATCCGCCACAAGCCTCGGCCCCTCCTGCTCCTCCTCCTGCTGCTACTGCTGCTGTTGCTGCCGCCACTCCGGCGCAACCCAAAAAGGCCCCAGCAAAGAAGAAGCCAGCAGCAAAGAAGCCAGCGGCGAAGAAGACGCCGGCTCCGAAAAAGGCAAAGGCGCCTGCAAAGAAGCCGGCCAAGGCCGCTCCGGCAAATCAGCCGTCCAAGACGCCCGTCCAAACGCCTGTCCCAATTCCTGTCCAGACTCCTGTCCCAATTCCTGCGCAGGCACCCGTCCCGGTTCCCGTGCAGGCACCCGTCCAGACGCCTTCACAAAATTCTCAGACGCCGCTGCCGCCGCCGTCGACCGGTTCTGGGACAGGATGGCGGTCCAGCAAAGTCACCAAGAACGGGTCTTCGAGCGCCAAGAGCGGTTCGTCGAGCGTCAAGAAGAGGTTGACCGTCAGCCAAATGGCCCTGCTTCAAGCCCAGTTCGATGCCCAGCAGGCCGCCCAGCAGGCCCAGGCACAGGCCGCCGCCGCGGCCCAGCCGCACATCCAGGGCCAGCTGCAGGCGTCAGCACCGCCAGCGGCCAACGTGCAGCCGCCCAGCTCGCCGACCAGTGGGTCCACGGCCGAGCTCGAGCGGCGGCACGCCATGTCGTCGCCGCCCCTAGAGTCCCGCGGCGCGTTTTACCAGGCGCAGGCGCAGCAGGCGGCGCGCGTGCAGGCCCGCATTGCCCAGCAACAGGCACAGGCACAGGCCCAGGCACAGGCGCTGGCTCAGGCACAGGCGTCTGCACAGAACCCGCCGAGCACGCCGACCAGCGCGGCGACGAGCGAGATCGAGGCGCGGCTCGCGGAACAGGGGGAGCCCCGTTCTCCTCGCAGGTCGTCTCCACGTTCTCCTGGACGGCGTTCTTCGGGCAGACGCTCTCCTGAGACGCCGACGCCTGCTCCTCGTATTCGTCCCGCTCCTGCCAATCCTGTCAGTCCTGTGGTGAATACTGCTTCTGTTCCAAATACGGCAGGTGCGCAGGCAGCCACAAACGCAGGCGCCGGCGCAAACGCAAACGCAAACGTGCAAACGAGCCCTGCAGCCGCTGAAGCATCAGTGAATATGGATATGTCTTCACTGTTTCCAACGTCGCCAGTGGAACCCTCGCCCGCAGTGAATTCGTCGCCGCCACAACCGGTTCAAGTCAACGCTCAGCTCACCGTTCCCTTCCCGCTGCCAGCCGGCCCGCTAATTTATCCAACGCCTCCTCCTTCTGCAGCTCGTCCTACTTCGCAAGCTCTCTGTCAGTCGGCACGAGCTCCTGCGGCCGCCGCTCAAGCATCCCCTGCCCGGACTCAGACTCAAACTCGGACTCAGATTCCGGCAGCGCAACCGGGTGTCCGTCTTACAATGAGCACTCCAACCTTTGTTGACGTGCCTGCCACCCAGGATCGTGGTGATGCAGATGGCGGAGCGGCAGGAACGGCAGGAGCGGCAGGAACGACAGCAACTTCTTCCCACCCGGCCAGTGTCCCTCCTGCCGTTCCAGGTGTGACCACAGCTCCTGCCGCAAACCCCAAACCGCCCACTCAACTACCTGACATTCAGGAGGAGGACGATCCCGTCATCGAGACCATCCGCGGCACACCTCCTCGCCAGCTGCCACGCGCTACACTCAATGCCCTTCTCAACGCCAATCTCCAGCCAGCCAGCGGCACTGCCGACAATGCAGGCGCAGCCCAACGTCAAAAGAATCAAAAGAGTCAAAAGCGAAAGAGACGCGGCACCCAGTCGGACGAATGCGGCGGTGCCGTCGAGGAGGACGAAGAGGACCCCAAGTACCCGGGCGTCAAGAAGATGCGCCGCCCTCAACTCCTCGTGGCCGACGGCGGCCGCGACCCGGGCAACCCGGACGACGACTTTGACTCGAGCTCCAACTCGAGCTCCGACTTTGAGGGCGGACGCGGCCCGCCGTCGGAAACGTCAGACGTCATGGACGAGCGCGCCCGCATCGACCGCGACTTTAGGAAACTGCCGTACGCCGCCCAGCGCGACAAGCTGGGGTTGTTCATGAGCCGCGACGATGATTGGGGCGAGCCGGACACAGACGTGGACGACGATGACGGCGCCGGAGAAGGCGCGCCCTACGCCACGTACGAGGAAGCCATGCGCGCGAAGCCGGACGAGTATGCAGGGCTGTACGACTACTGGCTGTGGGAGAAGAAGCACAACCGCAAGGCGCCGCCCGTCCTGAAGCGGGACGCGAAGCCGTGGTGCCCGTGGATCCCGGCGTATCCGAGCGTAGATGATGGAGAAAAAGGCGACTGGGGCGATACTCCTGTGGGTGAAGACGACGGCATCGTCAATTCCTACCAGGTCTACGACGAACACTACCTGAACAAATATATGGTGGGCAGCTTGTTCGACAATACGGCTGTCGGCGAGACTACTGTAGCCGTCGGCGAAGGCGACAAGGCGGGAGCTGAAGTTGAAGTTGAGGCTGAAGGCGATGGAGGACAAGAACAGCAACAGGAACAGAGCTCCTCGAAAAGTAGCCTCTTCAGCGGCAGTGGTCCCAGCTTCAGCAGCGACAGCCAAGGGGGACAGCAGCAACAGGCAGAGCAAGAAGACGGGGGACAAGAGCAGGAAGTCGTCGACAACGACCCCGAGTTTGGCGACGACAGTCTTCTCGAGATCAGCAATGCTGGCGACGCTTCCACGCCCAAGAACAAGTTGCCCAGAAAATCTCTCCAGTGGAGCCCCGAAGTTTCCTTTGATGATGGCACTTTCGACCTCACCGACGCTGGAGACGCTTCCACTCCGAAAAAGTCTCTCAAGTCTCCACCGAAGTTCCCAAACACCCGCAGGAGACTTTCGCAAGGCATCTCCAAGAAGACTCCTACTCGCACCCCAAGAAAGACTGCGCCCGTTGTCGTCCCGACTCCCTCGCCTCTCCGCCGCCTGGCCTGGCCCGTCTATACCCTGTCGTCGACCGTGTCATCCGCCTTTACCGGACTGGCCGGTTGGGGGCGGGGGCCGAGTCATCTGAGTGTCGTGGCGAATGTCGAAGAGGTGGAGGAGGAGGATGACAATGCGGACATTGGCAACGAACAGTTTGCCGGCAATGATGGCGACAACTTCAACGTGGACGACAACGCCGACGACGGAGACTTTGACGACACTGAGATGCCAGACGCCGACGTCCAGGAGGGCGATGTCGACATCGACCTTGGCATCGACGACGACGACCAGTTCGTCTTCAGCGCCTTCAAGGTCCGCATGCAGCCCGAGGCCACGCTCACACAGCGACTCGTCCAGCTAACCTACAAATCTATAAAGACTTTCGAAGCGCGCGGCGCGCTCGAGGAGGGCGACGACGACAATGGCGCCATTGTCGTCGTCGCCAACCACGACGGCACCATCATCGACGACACCGGCGGCCGTTTTGATCGCACCACCCTCGAGGACCACGCATACGGCGACTCCTTTGTCGACACCACCATCCACCGGTCCAGCACGTTCGACGCGACGCAGGTGCCAATGAGCGACGACGAGGTGGATGAGTTTGATGCCGGCGGCGACCCCAATGTCAGCGCCAGTCTTAATTTGGACGGCGATGTCGACCGGTACGACGACGTTCTCAAGCGCTTGAGAGTCGAGGCCGTGCCAGCGCCGTGGGCGCCGAAGCCGAAGGCCAAGACGAAAAAGGCGGCGCCTCAGACTCCGCAAAAGTCGGCACAGGTTGAGGAGGACGAGCATTTGGAGGCTGGAGGCGAAGTCGACGACGCCAGCGACCCCAATGTCAGCGCCAGTCTCGACCTCGACGACGTCTTCGAGCGCTTGAGAGCCGAGGCCGACCCCGCGCCGTGGGCGCCGAAGCCGAAGCCCAAGACCAAGAAGCCGGCGCCTCAGACGCCGCAAAAGTCGTCACCGCAGGATGACGAAGAGTTCCAGGTGGAGGAGCAGGCCGAAGGCGACGTCGAAGACGACGACGTCACCGACACCAACTACGTGTACGATGGGACGGAAGACTACACTGAAGAAGAAGAGTACGAGGAAGACGGCGAAGAGTTTACAGTGAACGACGGCGTCGAAAACGTCCAGAGCTTCGTCTTTGCCCACGAGGCCGAGAACAATGTGGTCGACGACAGCCAGATGTTTGACGAGCAAGACCATGCCGACAATGACGGTGATGTCGACAAGTACGACGACGTCTTTGTCAATGGGCCTGTACCGAAGTCTGCGATCCCTCTGAGCAAGCCTGCAGCCAAGCCGATGAACAAGCTGATTGAGGCATTGAGGGCAGGCCGCAGGTCGTCGTTGAAGCAGTCGCCGAAGCAGTCGCCAAAGACGAAGACGGCAGGCGCCAAAACGCCGCTGGCGACGGTGACGGCACCAGAAAAGACGCCGCCCACGGATCAGGGCCAGAAACAGAATGCCAGGACACAGACGTCGGCTGCGCCCCGCCGCATCATCCACCACAACCTCAACAGACACGACCTGGACTCGGCCATCAACCGCGTCAGTGCCATGAGGAACGACCTGGCCGACGTGATGAGTAGCTACGATGATCTCATTCTCGACAAGAAGGACTTTATGAACTCCCTGGAAGCCATTTACCTGACATTCGATGGGCTCGAGAAGAACCTCCAGTACTGGAAGGCAGGTGTGGGGAATTAGGACGAGAGGTGCGATGGAGGATTTGTTTTCATTTTTGACAATTGTTTAGTTGTCTTTTGTTCAATTGCGTTAGATTGTCCTCTATTTTTGTATTTGATTGCCTGGAATTTTCTTTGTGTTTTTCTTTGTTTAGTTTCGAGTTTTTGTGAACAATTGTATTTATGAAAGAAAATAAACAATGTGATTTTGAACTTCTTTGATTTCATTGACCATCGATAATCATTATCTATTTTGTCAATCAACTTCAGCAACTTCGTTTTCTTCTTCTTCTTCTTTTTCTTCTTTTCTTTTTCCTTTCTGTTTTTATTTAAATCTTGCCCACCGAATTTATCACAATGTTTTGCTTCATATTAATGATTTTCTCTTCACCACAATGAAAATAGATCATAAAGGACTTTACATGTCCAATGATAATAAAATCATGGTAAATTAACAGATAAACACATTTTTCGACTTTGTCCTGAAGCATCATGTTTGAACTCTAGAAAAGGAAAAAGAAAAAAAAAAGACAATGATATGCCATGAAGTCTTCCCCTTACTTTCACAACAATGGACATTGTTTGAATACTTTCCTGTGAATTGAACAATGAAACTGTGTTGTTCACACAATGGACGAACAAAGAACACGAATAGTGTGCTTTGTTGTCGTCTTTCAGGGGACACACAATTTAGAACAAGTTATTTACTCGTTAACAAGACAAACATGATGTGAGTTATACAAATATATATTATGTCTCAATGGGAGGTAGGAAAATAGAATAATAAACAAACAAACATAACCGCCTATTAATTCACCCGAAGATCAACATTCATCACCATACCAATCACATCACCACGAAATTCAAATCAACACATCCCAACTTCCACCATGGGATTTACTTCGCAAAAGCAGACTGCTGCTATCAAACAGCGCAAGCAGCAACGCCGATCGGGCCCGAGCTCCGGCTCACGCTCTTCATCGCCAATCCAGAATGCTTCTCAGAAAGGCAAGTTAAAGACAAAGTTCCGGTCCCGCGCCCGTGCCATTTTCACATCCAGATTTGCCAAGCGGGTAAAGGCCAAGGCCCTGGGCATCACACGCCGTATTACGCGGTCCATGTCCAAGAAACAGAAGGAGATCGAGAGAAGCCTCTCGGAACTGTGCCTTTTCGAAGAGATGACCTCGTTGTCATCTACTCCTCCTCCCTCTCCCTCTCCTTCCCCTCCCCCCATTAACCTCAAGGACCTTCCTCTTGATCACCCGTCCGACTGTGTTGCCATCTTCCCTGCGGTGATGGACCCCATTGTCCCTCGCTTTGACCTCGGCGGCAAGCACAACTGCTGGAACCATCCTCGCAAGAGCAAGATCAAGACGGGCCAGTCTGTTTCTGAAAAGCCGTCCTGCCGCGACTGCAATGAGAAGGTGCCGGCCGGCCGGCTGCACACGCTGCCGTGCGGCCACAGCCTGTGCTGGGACTGCCTGACGCTGCAGGCCGTGCAGGCGGCCACCTTCTTGTTCGACGAGGAGCGGTGGGAGGCCGTCCTGGACGAGATGCACGGCGACCTGTTTGACCAGCCCTTTGACGACTACGTCGGCGGTGACGGCCCGGCTGTTGCCATTCTAAAAGAAGCCGGCATGCTGTGCTGCGGCGTCGACATGCGGCTGGACCGCTTCCTGGGCTGCCTACCGGAGCACATCGGCACGATCTACTGGCTCGCCCATAACGCCGTGCGGTCGCACCCCGACTCACTGGGGACCGCCTGTGGCTGGCCCGACTGCGGGCACCAGCTGGTGCCCGTGTGCCGGTTCCAGCGGGAGCTGTGCCAGTACTGCTACTGTCCGTGCTGTGGCGGGACGTCAATGCTCAAGAAGGAAGACGGTACGGCCATACCGGCGCGGTCGTGGTATGCCGAGGATCATCTGGATTTGTAGGGAGGAGGCCAAAGATAAAACATCGATTTTGAGCGCAAAACTAATTTGAATATTTTCATTCCCTTCTGAAAACTAATGAACCATGAAAAATTATCGTGACAATGATACCGGCGATGACTGTTGTAGATTGCCCTAAAAGGAAGGTTACCAAATGTATGTTCGAGTGATATAAATTGTTATTCTCGTGTTATCCGCCTCGGCGCATCCTGTAGTTTGGACTTGCCTATTTTGTCAACCCAACGCTCCGTCCCCGTCTCATGTTTCTCTCTCTCTCTCTCTCTCTCTCTCTCTCTCTCTCTCTCTCTCTCTCTCTCCTGGATTTTTATCTATCTTCTGGTTTCGTAATACCGGTGTTTATTTTCGTACCTGTCAGCATCGGCTTTGTCATGCCAGCAGTGCAGCGTACATATGTTCCTTCTTGAAGCTTGTGTGTTGTGCTTGGCTTTCGCGTGTTATGTTTGCTGTTCTTTACTCGGAGTAATGTCCATTTCAGCACACAAAATTCTGGGAGACGATCCAAAGGAAGCAATCATCCGATGCAGCCTCCAATAAATCAAATCGTGGACAAGGTACTCAGTCAGATACAAAGATACAAAGTACCTTGTGTACTTGACTGCATGCCAGATCCATCTCACCCTTGTAAGGCTGAAATGCAAGAGACAGCATGAGCAACCAGTGTCGAAAGCCAAAGTATGAGATTGAGCATGAGCACGAGCACAAATCGGGCCAAGCATCTGACTGGTCAAAGCTTTTCCCGCCTTCTTTTTTTCTGGTCTCCCAGTATCTGAAATGTCGAGCTCTCTTTCTACTTTTTATCCCGTCTTTCGTCCGACTGTCACCGTCTTTTTGAATTACTGTCCTTCGCAACTTTAATGGGACCACTCTGCCGGGATGGCCGCCACACAGAGATACTCTCTTGGGCCGCTCTCTGGTCCGTCTTGGACCGTTTCTGCCGTCTCATTGGCCCGTGGTGGGTGCTCACATAAATTGCAGTCTCCCAAGTCCAACCTTCTTGTGCGTCTTTGCCCATGCCTGCCCGCGTTGTCAGCAGAGATCTTGTAATAGCACAGATGACAAATGACGCGCCTGATCCTTCGACATGTTACTGCAACGCCCTCACCAGATAATGAAACGTTATTGTCTCTTCCTTTTACCATTCTTCATCCTTCTCCTCAGACTCCCTCACCTCACATCGGCTACGTGCTCCCTCGGACCACATTGTCGGGATTTTGAGAGGTCCGCCTATATACTGTTGTTGTTTTCCTTCCCTCACGATTGTTCTCAATGCAACTTCATGATGTCTCCGTAGAATCTCCGCAATTATTCCGTAAATAATTTACTGTATTCCTTTGCTCCTACTATTTACACTTATCGTTCCTTTTAACATTCGAGTTTGTCCGCACAGCGTGTGTGCATTTCCACTGGAGGTCGTCTTTGCAGTCACAAAATCTGACATCTCTTCAGCCCCAAAACGGTACCCAAGATATGCACTCTGCATACTGTCTGCATGCTGCATGCATATTGCACACCGCATGCACTCACGCACACACGCACACGCATTCCATCCCGCTGTTGCGTTCGGGGACGCCGTCTGCCAGTTAAAGTTGAACGTAACAGCGCCATGCCACGCCGTGCCAATGGCCGAAGAACTTCCGGGTTTGTTCTCTGCTGTTGTTCTGTTCTCGATTAATTCTTCCTTTTTGGCTCTTGATCCTCCCTTTCGATGCTTTCTCGTCTCCCATCAACATCTTCCCCGCGCTTTACCGCTTTGCCGCAGTGGTACTCTCCTGTTTTTGCCTTCCTTCTTCCTTCGTCTGGCTGGACTGTGCACTGTCGGGCCCTGCAGCCCGATGTTTTCCCCTGTAGTCCACTATCCTTCAGCAGACCGCCCTACAACGTGCAACGATAATGGCTCTCCTTCCTTTTCTTGCCAGCCGGGCGCGATCTTTTCGTCGCTCGACTGCTGTAGCATCTTGATCCTTCCTCCCACCTCCCACTTTCCTTCCCGACCACTTGGCAACGTCTGAGGTAGAGACCCTGTCAATGATCCTTTTCTCTTGTTGTTCTCACTCTTTACCGTTTCCCAACCATCCTCTCGCTATCGTCCGTGGCACGGTCCACTCTGATGCCTCGGCTGTTGAGTGGGCCGTTCAGTAAAGTTGGAGTGAAGATGATGATACATCGTACTTATTGATGAATTTGGCGATGCTACGATACGATACGATACAACGATGCTTCGAAGAAACTCACCCCTCGCGGTTTTGCTCCGACGGGACACAACGGGGCACCGGCCAAAGTATCCGTCCGGGGAAGGACGACTTACTGACAACAGACTGACAAAAGACTGACAACAGAATGACAACAACGCTCAAAGGACGGGCCTTCGGGGAAAGTGAGAGTAGAGACCGACACCGACAGCTGTCAGTCCATCTTGAGGTGACAGCAAGAGGCTGAATGAATACGTCTTTTCTCACAACCCCGAATTCAAACACGGGGTGGTACTCGCTAATCAGGATCCTACTCGACAACTCAAATACTTTGTTTTGTTTTGTTTCCTCGTACGGCTGGCAATTCCTGGGATTGAAGCAGATATGGCGATGCCAACATGTCATAATCACGGATATACGACAAAACAGGCATCTTTGTCGTCGAGACGGTTTGCCATTGTGGCTAGATCCTTGATGCTTGATACTCATCTGTTGATTAGTGCCACCGCCTGCTATTCAATTGCCGGATGTTGAAAAATCGACAAAAACGACAAGAAACGGCGAGGAAAGGCGAGAATGTGGCGACAACGCGTGGTATTCTTTTCCATGCATCCCCATGCGCTGGCGATCATTCCTCCAACAGCCCTGCCACGGATATTTTGTGCGTCCTGTGGGATGCTATTGACAGGGCTGGAGATACGGAGTTACTGGAGGGGAAGGAAGGAGAAAGGAGATGAAACTGGGGACAAAATTTTACTTTCCACAGTACAAGGTTGCATTGAAGGATTTGAAGGATTCAGCTTCAGAGAGCTGGCAGCCGTTTTGGCGGGTTGCCGTCTTTTTTTTCTTTCTTATTTTTTTTTTTTTTTTTTTTTTTTTTTTTTTTTTTTTTTTTGGGCGGGTTTGCGGTTTCAATGCACAATTTGATGCACATCACACGGAGGAGGCATCTGTCAACAAGACGAAAAAGTGTAAAAAGTGTGAAAAGAATCAAAATAGGAAAGAAATGAAGAGCACGAGAAGGCGAAGGAAAAGCAAACAACGAAGGCGAAAATGCACAGAAGACACCGATCGATGAAAATGTCCCGAATGGGAATGTGGAGGAGAAGAGAGGGGAAGAAAAGGAGGCAAATACTGGGGGCAACTGAAGATCAACTGGAGACTGGAGACAGACGTTGGGAAGAAAAGTTGAAAACATTCGATCATGATTGAAAACTCATTGGAAATACTGACAAACATAGAGCCAAGAAGAATGACAAGGATAGACCAAGAAGGCGAAGAGAGACGAAGGAAGACAAATATACAACCGGTGAAGACCCACGCAAGCTGTAGCTACAGGTAGCTGTGGGCTGTTGAGATGAGCTGTTGCCCCTGACAACTTTGCCTCGTAGGGCGACATGACAAAAGGCGCAGCCTCTTCTATGCGAGGGGCGAGTGAAGAGAGATTGAGTTTAGATTACCGTTGAAGAGGATGCGGGACATGATAGGAAGGGTTCTCTGGAAGACGGGATGAAGGAGCTCGGATTCACGGATTCACGGATTCGCCTGACGAGGACACCCTCATCGATGCTCGGGCCCGTGTTAAGGCGCGTCGTCAACGACGAAAAAGGAAAGAAAACAAAACGGAAACAAATGTAAGCTTTAGAGCTGTCAACCAACATCACAACTAATACAGCCTACACCGCTAACGTACGGAACTGCTAAAACAACAGTAAGAGCTTAATAGTGAACAACAAGTACCGTACCAAGCCCATATTAGGAACCTGTTCCGCGCGCCGGTCTATCTCAGTCTATTTTAAAAAGTTATTTCCTACTCGATTCGGACGAAAATCGCGTGCTACGGCCTGCCATTTCTCGTACTCGTAAAAGCCGTTGCACTTGGACCTTTAGCGGTGTTAGTTTAGCATCGGGTTTCTCCTTTAGATTTCTGACTATTTTGACGGCGTCAATCAGCAATCGGCGACTGCAGAGTCTGACGTTGCAATCGATCGACTTTTTGCAGAAAGCAACGGACAAGAAACCGGCACCGCTTTTCAACGATTTTCACCATTTTGAATCGACATTCTCGCAAACCAGCCAACCGGCGACCGTTTTATGCTGTTAAGAGCCCCGGCGGTAGCGATCAGCGAGGTCGATGAGCTTCAGCAGATGCCCTGACATGGCTGATCATTTCCTCCCTTGTTTAGACTTGACAACAGATGCGAATCGTGCTAAGATGCTAACGATGCTAAACGTCGGACCTGGTTCCTTGACAAGTTACGGCCAGGCTACGGGAGGTACGCGGCCGTTGTTTTTATTGATTTTCGTACTAAGACTTGTCCAAGATATCTGTGATTTGCGGTCTCCAGTCTCTGGGAGTACGGCCTGTTGCCGTTTTCTTCACTTTCCTTTTTCTGCTTCCCCTCTTTCGGCCCGCCTAGACCTGTTTTACGTGCTGCACCACAACGGCTTCTCCACTTGGCACAAAGTCTTGGGGATCTTCCAGTGGAAAAACAGAAAAAAGGAGACAGAGATGACGACGACGACAACGGAGACGACGAAAACAACAGACATTGACGACAATTGACGACTGAAAATGATCTGATCATGATGAATGCATATGAAGCGAAATATTTAGAAAATACCTTTTTAAGCCCGCAACAAAATAAACTCTTTCTTGGCCAAGTATCGAATACAACGTGGATGCAGTGGATGCACTGGAAGACGTCCATCGAACCCACAGCCATCCCAACTCACGTTTCTCACGCCTTTTTGCCTTTTCTTCCTCGGGCCTCTTCCAATCTCACTGCTACAACGGCCCACCGAACCCACTTTGTCACCACTTCATCTCCATCCCTCCAGCCCTGAATTTTTAGCAAAGTTGGACTCAGTGAGAACAATCGTCTTTCACAATAGCAATTCCAATCCCAAAAGAACCCAGCACATGCACGTCCCACGGAGAATCCCGCAAGTTGACTAGTGTTGAGAGAGGAGGAAGAAAAAAAGGAAATAAAAAAGAAACACGAAGAAACCCAAGAAACAGAACAAACATAAAACAGACGATACACAGTCTTGAAAACTACTCCGGGCTGAACATCGGGGAACAACCAGCTCGGAGCTATCACACCCTGGCAGCAAGGGCTCCTGCAGTTGCTGCTCAACGACCACTCACATACCCTGGCTATCCTACCCTGGCTCGGGCTTCACATGCTGCTCGACGCAACCTCTACGCGGCTCATGCCCCGGTTTGTCATGTCCCCAAGACTTTCCCAATTCTAGCCCAAGCCCACCACACAACAGAACCTCCACCAACAGACAGCACCGACCAACGACCAACAAGCAACCTGGTTCGTGCTTCGATTTACCTTGCCTGCCACGACATACTGCAGTATTCTCTGTGGACTTTCTTTTTTTATGTGTCCCCCTCCCACCCCAGTCCTTGCTCTCTTTACCTTTCCCCTCTTTCAGCTTTTGAGCTTCCCCTTATTTTTCTTAATCCCCTTCCCCTCCCGCTTTTCAAAGTGCACTCATATTTTCCCACCTTTCCTGTCTCCGTACAAATCTTTACGATTTTCCTTTTCTGTCAAGAATCGCCCATTCTGCCCTCGCACCTCCTGCATCGTCCTTCCCAACTTTCCCACTTTCCCACTCTTTTTCGCCCGGCGAGACGACACAAGACCCAATCGATTGATCTGATTTAGTACGGAATACTCGAATCTAATTAATTGAAACTCGATCTATACGACGTACGGAGTACTCCGTCTTGGACTACAAACACGAGGCGGCGCGTTCGTGCACAGGCACAGATTCAGATTCAGGCACAGGAACAGGCACAAAACACAGAACGCTCTTCTGTGTTTAACCTTTCTGCACACCCCTTGCCCCACAATCGAGAAGCAAGAGCCTCCAGTCCCAGAGACTCTGGACTTCTAGATTCTAGATTCCAGATTCCCAGATTGATCTTTCGTCTCTGTGTCGACTCTGGGGTCTCCCGTCTTTTTGGCCCCCATTTCATTTTTCAGAGTTGGGTCTGACGTTTGGCTTGTGACGTCTGACGTCGTTTGGGCTGGAGTCGACTCGATCTCTGAGTTTCTCTGGTTCTCCGGTTCTGCGGCACCATCTGCTGCGCCTGCGTTCCTGCTGTGGCCGCAGTAGGAGACTGAGGGTCTAGAAGGCAGACAGATCAAAGGGATAGATCTTGCCGGGAAAACCAACGAGCAGCGACCGTCCCAGCAAAGACCACTGGTTCGGCTCCCAGCAAAGAAGAGACAAAAGAAAAGGTCCCAGAAAAACGGCCCAACAAGCAAAAAAGCAAAACACGGCAAGACGGATCGAAAAAAAAAGCGACAACAGACAGGAAAGAGGAGCTACAGGGCTGACACCACACCCCCCTGACAGGTGACCGGGACACCCTTTACTCTTTGAGTCTTTGGCCCCCTTTTGTGTCCGGCCAACATTGGTCCTTTGTCTTTTGTTTTCTGAAATCTGATCCCTTTCATCGGGGCTTGTCCTCGTTTCCTGTCTGTCGGGACGGCTTACAGCTTACAGCCTCTCTTGCTGTCTTTTCGGGATTGGCGCCTCTTTGGTCTTTTCGCCCTTTATTTTTGGCCGGCCAAACGTTTCCTTTTGTCTTGTTTGGCAGTCGTTCGTCGGAGCCCTCTTTAGCCCTACAGGCCGTGGCTGCTTCTGACGTCCAGACTGACATTTGCATTTGACTCGATCTCACCACCGAATCTTTGGCGCCAAGTCATTGTCACGGGTGAGATCTGGCTCACCCATCTCCCTCCTCTCGCGCCTAAAGGACCGAATTGGTGACAAAGACGAAAGTGACGAAGAAAGAACCAGCGAAAAACGGAACCACTGTTTTGACGCTTCCAATCCCTCGGCGCCAGCAGCGCATCCATACACTCTCGATCGAGGCAGCCGATCGTCACTTTTCCCTTCTACTGTTTTTGTTGTCCTTATTCTGGACAATCCTTTGCGTTGTTGTTCTGTCTTATTCTGAACCTTTGTTGTCTCGTGTTTTGTGTTTGTGCTTCCTGGCATCGCCTGTCGTGTAATCGACAATTTGCCCCTTTTGTCATCGAATTTCCCCTCTTTCTCAGATCCACTCATCGACACTCACACACTCACACATTTTCCACGCCACTATTCTTCTGTTCCACAATCTTGGCACCTCACTCTGAGTTGTGTTTTGCCCCGTTGCCCCTCTTACCTTTTTTTGTTCTCACCTTTTTTTCTCATCTTTTGTCATTGTGTCCGTTCCGTCGGGACGGCGAAGAGGCAAGACGGCGAGAATAGTTGGCATCTAGACCGATCGATCGAGACAGATTGGAGAAAAGAAGAAGAAGACAAAAAGAATAATACACACAGGAAAAGAAGACAAACAATGGCTTCTTTCCTGCATCAGGGTGGCGTTGCACCAGGAAGGAGCGACAGTGGGAGCACTGAAAGTGGCAGTGGCAGTGGCGCCTTCACAGGTGCAGGCGCAGGAACAGGTGCAGTCACAAGTGCTGGTGCAGCGGCGGCAGGCGCGAGAGCGCGAACCACGGGCGCGCCTTCCGATTCAAGGTGAGTTCCTCAGCACATGTCTCTCCTTCCCTTTTCATTCCTTCCTTTGCCATCCATCCTTCCTTTGTCATTTACGTAGATCGCCCCTTTTCTTTCTTAACACAATTCTCAATTTCAATCTCAACTTGAACCTCTTCTCTCCCTCTCTCTCTCCAACGCACCTCCACAATGCTGTCGTTTTCACCACTGACACCGTGCAGACAGTCAAACATGCCGGCCATGAATTCGAATAACTCGTCGCCAAACTCCAATCCAAACCAACAGGCCTCACCACCACAGCCCCAACAGGGCCCGACCGTCCTGACCTTTGCCCTCAACCACCGGCCCCGCGCCACGCGCGCCAGCGTCCCGAAAGTGCGCACCGGGTGCAAGACATGTATGTTGATTTCTTTGTTTACTTTGCTTTGTTTTCTCGCGACATTCTTTTTCTACTTGGCTTTGTACGATTTGCAGCTTTAGTGCAGCGCACGGCCAAGCTTGTTTATGGCGCCTCATAGGGCTGAAATCAGGGACACACACCAACACTAACGCAATCTAGGCAAGTGAGTCGAGACCAAACGATTAAGATCGCCACCACGAACACAACAACGTCCAAGGTAAACATTGAACAATACTGACCGCTCCAGGAAACGACATGTCAAGTGCGATGAAGCAAAGCCATCGTGCAGTCGGTGCATAAAATGGCAGGGATTCTGTGAAGGCTACGATAACGCGGCGGAGAGCGCATCGGCAGAGGCAAACCAGCCGAAATCACAATCTTCAGCATCAACAACGACGACAGCAAAGCCGAAGACCACGCCAGCACCACGAACGGCGCAGAACAAGACTCCACCGGCAGCTAACATCTCACGGCAGCGCGTCCCTCCCAACAGCTGCCCAAATCCAACAGCAGCTCGCGCACCTTCGACATCTTCCTCTTCCACCACACAAGGCTCTCGACGCACTACACCTTCATCCGATGTTTCGGCTACCGAGTACATTCCCGTAACGACTGCACCATTATCAACAGTTGCAGAACGTACAGCGACACCGTCGATTAAGCGCGAACCCGGTCTCGACGACGACACACCCCGCGTCCAATACCAACACAACATCCAGCAACCCATATTTATCAGCGATGACGGCAGCGACTACAGCAGCACCTCCAACGCGACAGTCGGTTACATCCCTAACCAGCCATCTCGCACGCAATCCCAATACCAGTACCGGCCACATCAACAGTACCAACAGCTGTCGTTCAAGCGCGAATATGAGGACGATGAGGACGACGTCGAGGCCGAATACTACACCCACGATGCCTACGCCTCGGATGTCCATACCCTGGCACGACAAGGCTCCAACCAACCCTTCTTCGATCTCTCACTCATCAACGGTGGCGCTTCCTCCTCGTTCCCTCTCGAGCCCAACTACAACAGCGTCATGTTCGCCTCACAATGGGAGAAGGCCTACTTTGACAGCTGGCTGACCCTGGCGCCGAATCTCGGTGGTGGCTGGTTCCCTTCACATCTCTGGACGAGCACCATCCCGCAACTCTGTCGCGATGAGCCGGCTGTCCGCTTTGCAGCCATTGCTATTGGTGCCATGGCCCAGGCCATGTCGCCCGCACTACTTGGCAAGTCATATCACCACATGCTCGGCGGAGGGGGCGCCGATAGTCCGCCTGGCGCGCCGGGTGCTTCGACTACTGCGGATGGACAGCCCGCATTCCCGCCCCAGCCATCCGTCGAGGCCAGCCGTGTTGTACCTCACTACCGCAACGCCCTTACCTACTACGGCCATGCCCTGCGCCTACTTCGGCTGAGCGGCGGCGGCGGTACCTCCACTTCTACCAACAACGGAAACGCGTCCCAGCCGCACACTGGCTCCGACCCAGAGACACCGCCGTCGAGCGAGAAAGAACGTGCCGCTGTCCTCTCCTGTCTTCTGTTTGTCTGTTTCGAAGCCTTGCAAGGCAACCGTGAGGCCGCTCTCCACCACATTACCCACGGCCTCCAGATCGTCGACCAATTTGTTGCTCGCAACCTGCCGCCGCGTGCCCTGTCTGAAGCCCAGGCGTACAGTCCGCCTGACGAAGCGAGCCTCCTGGCTGGTACCGACAGTGATGCCGAGTGGCAGAGACGGCGCCAGAGACAGAGACAGCGGGACCGTCAACTCGGTCTTTTGGCTGCCAAACCGGGTGCTCCACAGGCTGGTCCCAACCCTCCCTCCACGACTCCTAGCGACAACGGCCATCGCAGCACATTAAGCGAAGAGCGCCCCTCCGACTCCTTGACTCGTGTCCTCACTCGCTCGCCTGCACCCTACGTTCTCGAAGACGAGGTCATGCAGGTCTTCCGGAGACTCGACTTCCAGGCCTGGTCCCTGGGCGTGTTCCGTCTGAGACGCACACGACCCGCCGACATCAAGTTCCAGGCTCTCGACGCACTGAACCCGGCCACCATCCCCGCGCGCTTCGACACCCTAGACGACGCCCGCCGCTGGTGGGACTTTGTCCAGCACTGGATCCTGCAGTTCCCGCGCTACATGGTCGCCGCCCTCCAGCGGTACATGGACGAGAACCCCGACGCTGCAGCACGCGCTACAGCGGCGGGTCGCATGTTGGACATTTGTGATGTCCCCGGTGCCCGTGACATCCAGCGGGAGTACCTGCAGTGTTTGGAGCGGTGGTACGCCGCCTTTTATCCGCTGTACGAGGCCACACGCCGCCAAGGTGGACACCCGACGTATGGTCATGGTGGTGACCCTGCAGCGGCAGCTGCGGCCGAAGCAGCCTACTTTAGGGCTGCCAGTCTCAAGATCCCATACCTGCTGGCCTGGATCGGTGTCTCGTCACTGGTGTACTCCGACTACGAGGCCATGTACCAGCTGACACCGCAGTTCCGCGAGCTCAACCGGCTGGCTGCTCTCATTCTGCCGAAGCAGCCGCGCTACTCGTGGTCACCTTTCGGTGGTGGCGCCTCTTCCATCTTTGGCCCGCCATCGGCCACCGGCGGCAGTGTTGGCAGCGAGGGCGTCCGCGGCGACCTGTTCACTATGGACAACGGTCCCACCATGGCCCTATTTGTCGTCTCGTGCAAGTGCCGTGTCGAAGCCGTGCGCGACGAGTCCATTCGTCTGCTGGCTGCCTACCCGCGCCGCGACGGCTTCTGGGACAGCAAGATTCTGTGGGCCATTGCCGACTGGAACCGTGTCATTGAAACCGAAAACGAGACGGAGGGATCTCTTTATGAGCAGTAAGTCCCCGAACCCGCCCCGAGGATTCATTTTGAACCTTGCTAACCTGTCTAGATGGCTCCGCCTTCGCCAGCGCGAAGCGATTTTCGACGAGACGAAGCCCGAGGTGCAGATGACGGCGTGGGTCAAGAACAAGGCCACGGGCAAATTTGAGAAGTTGACGCAGACGGTCAAGTGGGATCGATGAGAGGGTGCGTACAGGGAGATTAGTTTGATTTGGAGACATTTGGATGCTTTTGGTTAACGACAAAACGAAACGAAAAAGACGGACAACTTCACAGTTACGAACATTGGATTGGTTAGGATTGGGGGACTTGGAAATTTGGGTGGGCATACGTTAACGGTAACGGCCGGTATTGGACAAAAGTGACAGTTCTTGCATATTGAATATTTGAAATGCATCTGATTAAAATATACCATTTTTCTTTGATTGAAAGATAAGACTGCGAATTGTAAAGGAAGGAACACATGTCAAGGCCGTAGAAAAGGGGCATAAACACGGGCTAGGTGCATACCCCACTATTTTGCAGTTTGCGGGGTTCCCAAAAAGTACGCCAATTCTGGACGCGTCAAGCGCGTCTCAATTAAGGACAGACAGACGACACTCAAGACCGGACGAGCACATTCTCGCCAATTCACCAATTGCTTGACAACACACTTCCACAACCCTCCCGCCCACCTCACCATGACCTCCCCCTTCCCTCCCGGCCTCACGCCGGCCGAGGTCGCCTTCGTCTGCGAAATGGAACACGTCACCGTCGTGCCCCGCCAACGCCTCGACCCCATCCCCTTGCTCGGCGGCGCCACGCCCGCTCTGCGGCCACCCTACCGTGCGGTCCTCCCGCTGTGGCTGGCTTTGTTGCTCAAGCGGCAGCGGAGAGCCAGCATTATTGCGCCGCCATGGCTGCACCCTGCTTCCCTCAGGGAACTGGTCGTCCTCGAGACAAAGAACCAGGACTTTGAAAACCCGGCGGCCGACCGCGAGAACCAGCCCACGCAGAACATGATGGACGACGACGACGACGGGGATGGTACGCGCGTCCGGTTTGCGCCGCCACCACCGCCGCCAGTACGCGCCGACGGAGCGGGCAATGCGCGACGACTCAACGGCGGCGGCCGTTCTTCGAGAAACCAGGTCAACGGTTTTGTTGGCGACCCATTGCTTGGCCCGCCCATCCCACTCTCGCCTCCCTTTTTGCCCTCGTGCACGGCCGAAGCGCCCGCCGGCTACCTGCCCTACCACTGGTTCGAGGTCGCCGAGATTCTGCTGGCACACGCGCCGGACGACCTGCCCGCACCTGTCGGCGAAGTCCGCGCCCTGCTGAGAGACCTAGCGGAAGCACGCGCTGCCAAAGTACGCCACTTGGCGTCTGTGGTAGCAGCCGGCACGGACCCGTCGACAGAAGACGCGGCCGACATGTACAACGCCAAAAAGCCCGCACCAGCCATTGTCAACCTACGCGGCATTGGCGCCATGGAGCTCGCAGAAGCACGCGGACTTGTGACGGCCGTGCATGACGGTGTACGAAAACTGGGCGCTGCCGCCGAAGCCAGCCGCCGCGACGAAGAAGACCTGATGGGCGGTGCCGGCGGCAGAGCAGGCAACAACTACGACGAGGACGATGACGACGAGGACGACGACATGATTTGAGGCGTGGCACAGGATACAATACAACACGAAAGAACGACAATAATATTACAACAGACTATCATACGCTAAAGAGCAAAATATATCAAAATATGGCGGGCACGGATGCTTCTACAGATTGCGTCCGTCGAGTTTAATCAAAAACATCCGTGGCGTACCGCTCGTTGCGGATCCGCGTGAACCACGCGTCCGTCTCCTCCGCCGACTCCGGCTTGCCCGCTGCCGTGCACGCTTCCTGGCGGATCCGCAGCATCACCTGCTTGACGCCCTCGCCCAGCTGCCGCGAACCGCAGACATACATCCGCGCGCCCTCCATCCACAAGCTAAGCATGGCCTCGCGGTCGTGGTACAGGCGGTCCTGGACATGCTTGCAGCCAAACGTCTCGGGCGCGTCGGTCTGCCGCGAGTACGCGCGGTGGACGGTGACGGCACCCTGGGCCTCCCACTTGTCGAGCTCCTCGCGGTACAGATCGTCGGCGGAGCCGCGGCAGCCGAAGAAGAGGTGGGCCGGCGCGAGTTTGCGGCCGGCACCCAAAAGGGCGGCACGTTCCTGCACGAAACCGCGGAAGGGTGCAAGGCCGGTGCCAGCAGCAACGCACACAACCGGCACGTGCTCGCTGTCGTGGGGCAGGTGGAAGCTGGCGTGGCTGGGCCGGACGGCGACGTGGATACGGTCGCCGGCTTGGAGGTGCGACAGGTAGTGGGACGCGACGCCCTCGTGCTGGCGGGTCTCGTCGGCCAGGGCGGGTGCAGACAGCACAGCGTATGACAGGGTGACATGGCCCGGGTTCCACAGGGGCGATGACGAGATGGAGTACTGGCGGACGCGCATGGGCGGGAGGAGGGTCAAGAAGGTGCCAAAGGGGAGATCAACCGTCGGGAAGCGGTCGAGCAGGTCGAGAATGGAGACCTTCTTGGCGCTGATTTGAGAAGCATAGTCGTCGCCGGCCAGGCGCTGGAGATCGGTCTTGACCGAACCATCGGCCACATCAGCGAGTGCGAGGATGCTCTGGTGGGAGAGGGTGTTAGTAATGTACATAGAGGCATATTAGGCGTTTAAAAATAATCATAATTGGATATGGAGATCAACTTACCCTCTTTGTGGCCGGCTGGCCCAGCTCTACATAGGCGCCGAGGACACCATAGGCCGGCAGCGGCGTGTTTGTGGGCAGGTTGGTTTGCGTGCTGTCGGCACCGCCATCGGCCGTGTGCACCGTAATGTGAGCGTCCCACGGCAGGTGGAAGCGCCGCATGGCGCGGATGATTGAGTTCTGGCGGTTGAACGGCAGCACCGCCAGGTAGTCGCCCGACTTGTAGGTCATGTCCGTGGGAAGCTGGATCTCGACGTGCATCTTGCGGCCCGCTTCGCCCTTTTCGCCCGACAGGGGGTGGGCAGCCACAACGACAGCCTCGCGCACGTCCTGGCGCAAGCTTGAAGCGCGAGGAGTTGTGATTTCGATTCGCAAGTCGGAGGCTGCCGGCTCGCTGTCGTCGTCGTCGCCTCCGTACTTGGCCTTGAGGGCAGGGAACAGGACACCGTCCTCCCACGCCTCAAAGTCTTCAAACATGTTGCCCTCGGCCGCATCCGTCTTGCCCATCTCGGCCAGCCGCTCACCACCCAGCGCAGCCATTTGGTTGTCGACGAGTGTCGGGATCTTGTGGAAGGTCTGGGCCCAGTCGTGATGGCCACAGCCAAAGACGGCATACGGCACACCCTTGCAGACAGCGTCAGACTCCTTGCAGTTGCGCAGCCAGTTGACAAACAGGCCCGCGTTGTCTGGCGGCTCGCCCTCGTACGAGGCTGTGACAATCACGACTGGGCGGCCGTCAGTGGGCAGAGCCTGGTGAGCTGCATCCAAGGGGGCAAGAACGTCGGCACGGTAGCCGTGAGCAGGCGCGTCGGCGGCCACGCGGTTGGCCATGGCCTCGCAGGTGCCGCTGTTGGAGCCGTAGTAGATGTTGATCGGTTTTCCGGTCGTGGCCGACTTGCTGGCGGCAACGGCCTTGGCTGTCTTTTCCTTGTGCGTCTCGGCCGGTGTGCCAGCCAGTCTCTTCTCGAGCAGCGTCGGCGTCAGGCCCTGGCGCAGCTGGGCGCGCATAAAGAAGCCGTCCGGCTTGATTGTCAGCGTCTCCTTGAGGCGTAGCTGGTAGCTGGCGTCGTCGAACCGGAAATTGAAGTTTTGCAGCAGCATGGCCATGACCAGCAGCGCCTCCTGCCAGGCAAACGGCCGGCCAATGCACGCGCGCGAGCCGTTGCCAAAGGGCTTCCAGCAGTTGGGGTGCTCCTTGGTGATGCGCTCAAAGTTCTCGTCGAGCATGCGCTCGGGGCGGAACGAGCGGGCGTCGTCGCCATAGACGGCCGGGTCGAGGTGGGCGCGCATAAGTAACAAGGTAATGTTCTCGCCGGCCTTGACAAAGTACTTGCCGCCGGCCAGCGTCTCGTCCTTGAGAGCCGTTACGCCAATGGCCGGGATGGTGGCGTTGAGGCGCAGGGTCTCGCGCAGGATGGCGGCAATGTACTTGAGCTTGGGGAGCTGGTCAACGGTTATGGGCCCCGTGCCGCAGACGTCGTCGACTTCTTGCTGGGCGCGGCGGTAGGCCTCCGGGTGTCGCAGTAGATCGTAGAAGGCAAAAGAGAGCATGCCGGATGTCGTCTCGTGGCCTGCAATGAGGAATGTGATCAGGTTGTTGGTGATGGTGGCTTGGTCCAGCGTCTCGCCCGTGCGCGGGTCGGTGCCGCCCAGCATAGCCGCCAGCAGATCCTTGCGCTCTGACGGCGGGTTCTGTGCGCGGCGGGCGTCGATCACGCCATCGGCCACGTTGCGCATCGTGGCAATGTCCTCGGCGTACTGCTGGTCGACGGCCTTGTAGAACATGGCCGGCAGCGGGGGCCGGCGGCTGCGGGTGCCCGACTCGACCAGGAAGCCGCCCATGGCCTTGATAAAGGGGTGCATTTCGGCGCTGTAGAAGCTGTTGAAGCGGTAGTCCATGGCACACAGCGCCAGCGTGTCGAGGGCCAAGCGTGTAAAGTCGTCGGTGACGTGGATGGCCTCGCTGGGACCCTGGCGGGCCCATTTCAGTGCGAGCTGGCTGGCAATGTCGTGCATGTCGTCAAACATGTTGTGGATCGACAAGGGGCCAAAGGCGGGCGTCAGGATGCGGTGAGCCTTGCCCCAGTTGGGCTCTTCCTCGCCAAAGGACGTAAACAGGCCATCAGAGACGCCGTTGCGTACTTGCTTGAGGACGTTGCCGACGTTCTTCTTGAACCGCTTCTCGTCGCAGACTTCATTAACCAAGGCATTGCTAGACAAGAAGACGGACGAATTGCCCAGGATGTTGAGTCTGAAGATGTCGCCGTACTTTTCGGCGAGGTTGTATATGGACTGGATTGGTGCCGCAGTGTCGATGTCGCGGAGGTTGCCAATAAGCGGCAGACCTGGCGGCGCCGGAATCTGTTCTGTGCCAATGTCCGTCATTGTGGCGGATTGGCTGTTGTGATGATGCTGGTGTAAATAGGGGTAGCTGTTGTGGGGTTGGAGCACCAATGGCTTGATGTGGAAGGTGCAAGCTTAAATCATCAGGTTGAGAAAGTCGTTGAGGAAGGAGCTGTAAAGTAAAACAATGGAAGGCGCGGAGCCAAAAGCAAAAAGAAGGAAAAGGAACAAAGTGACGAGGAGGGGCGCATATATACGAGACAGAAAAGACACGACAGGATTTACACGACAGGAATAACCAGGTACAGGAAGAGCAAGGATCAGACGGGAAGCTCGAGAGGCGAGACAAAGAAAAAAGGACCGGCGTGTACGCAGCTGCAGAACACCGACCGTCGATCTGCAAGCGGGGAACACAAAAAGAGAAGTTAGAAAAAAACAGGCGGCTCGTTCGTAGCTCTTGGCCTTATGAATTGACCCAACGGATTTAAAAGCAATGATTCGTGCCGGCCGTGACAATTTGCTACTGTTTCGTTGGGGTTGAGCTTGGGTTTGACTTCTTTCGTCTTTGGATGCCTCGCTCTTGCCTTCTATCACAGGCTGTTCCTGCCATTTGCTCTCACATGTCTCACCGGACCTTGGCAGGCACGACTAAGTCTATTTCGCCTAAACCGTCCAAAAGCACACAAAGAACAAAACTACACCAAGCAGCACCAAGCAGAAGCGAGCAGCACCAAGTCGTACCAAGCAGTACCAAAACGGCCAAATGTCAATAGTGTAGCCCGCATTCCACGTTTCTCTGTCGATTCTTCGTCTGATTTCTACGCCACACGATGCGTGGTTTATGCTGTGTTCTGTCTGTTTGTTTCTGTTATCCCAAGTCGGCCATCAACGACAAGAAGCACCGACATGCGACGTAATGCAGGCCCTTTCGGCCAGGGTAATCCGATGTGGCGGTTCCCTAAATCGGAACTTTGCCGATTGCAACGGGAGTCAGACGGGAGAAAAGCGGGCATTCTAACAACAGTAACATCAAGGCAGCAGAATTTAGAGGTATTACGGCGTAAACGAGAAAGGGAGAAAGGGGGAGAAAACAACAGAATCCAACAAAGAAACGACGGGAGGCCCGTACCGAGAAAAGAGCGAGCCATTGCGAGGCTTGTGGTTCAGAGGCGAGGCTACACTGAAGGAAACAAAATGAAGCTGTAATAAAGCTCGGATGCGAGAACGACGTCCTGCAGAGGGGGCGGCAAGCTCTGAACGAAAACGAGGTGCAGCTTCGTTTCAGCGCGGTGGGCTTTCAAGCCTGTCGTCACTGTATTTCGGTGGGCAGTGGGGTCCATTACCTCAGAGCTCCCTTTTTACAGAGAAATGCTGCCAATTCCGGCAGGTATCATTGGTGCGTTCACTCTCGGCCAAAGTGGGAGATCCCTGGCAAGGCTGGAGTGCGGAGAGGGCGGCTCGTCATAGGCCAAAAGACGGGACAGAGGCCACTAAAAAGTTAGAGGATGCCGAGGTCTCGGCGAGGGCGAGAGTTCAATTTACTCCTAAAAATACAGCGAACGTGGCCGGACGAAGGTGGAAAACTCCGCCCGTTCACACTCTGTTCAGGCACCAATCAACTGTAATTAGTGTGTTAACGAACGGGCTCGCCAAAACGCCGTCTCCAGTTGCCCCTGACTTTTTGATGACAAAATTAGGAGGACAATAGCAAAAATTGCATCCTTTTGCATCCGGATTAACACAGCACAACGTCTTTGAATCCCTCTCGACACGGCAACGGGATATCCCGTTTGAAGAAGAGTCCGATAACGAGCCTTGCGAGGCAACAGAAAATGCCTCCGAGGTGGACCAAGATTCAATATTCAGTGTTCGATAATGTTCTATCTCCCAATTGCTTCCGTCTATGAAATGGAAACCCGGACACGGATGGCCAAACGGGTTCGAAAAGTCACCGAGAACGCACCGCAGTACGAATAGGTTGACGGTCGCTTCCTGTATCTTGCATTTTGCTTCCGTGTGAGGGTTTTCTGTCGAGTTGTTTCCGGCATCGCCAACTTCGACTTCATCAACTTGAACGCCTTTATTTCGAGACATCGTAAGATTTCATGTCATCCCCAATCAATAGTCAACACGTTCTATTGAGAACGGCACTTCTTGTCACAAGAAGCAGCTTTATCAGAACGAGTGTTAGCACAAACTCTCCACGAAACAGGCAAGGGTAGACAACTCAAAATAGTCTGGGGGCCTGTAAGGGTCAAAATGCCAAGACATGATGAATACTGGCGCCATAGCCAAAAACGAAAGAGAGCCAAGGCCCACACACAGACATCAATTCGACGTCATATTGATAACCTCGAGGGTGTACGACGTACACGGTACAAGGTTCACAGTTTGTTAACCATTATGATTATGTCTAGGCTCTAAGCAGAATGATACAAAGGAAATGCTAATATGATGAGAACAAGAAACCCCAGTTCGCCGGCTAAAATACAGAAAAAATGATGATAAGAAAATAACGCCTAAAGGTCACTGCTGGTGCGTCGGGAGAACCTCCTTGGGCTCTTCCTTTTGGATGACCTTGTTGTACACCATGTGCCCGACGGCGACGGCCTTCTTGTCGAGTGTCCGCGTGACCATGTCCGACAGGACGACAATAACGGTCCAGACGACAATGGCGCACAGGAAGATGCCGATGCCGTACTGGAATTGGTTCGCCGAGCCGGAGAGGGCGACGGTCTTGCGGACGGTCCAGTGGCCAATAGTCCAGATGACGGTGCCGTGCAGGACGTACATGGAGAAGCTAATGTAGCCCAGGTACTGCGGGAAGGGGTGCATAAAGATCTTTTGCAGGGCGGGCGTGCGATCAATGGCCAGGACGATGATGGTGGCGGCCCAGGGCATGTACCAGGCGTCCAACGCGCCCTTGGACCTGTGGTACCGCGGGGCCCAGGCGGCCAAAGTAATATAGCCGGGCGTCTTGGCGGCGCCGTGGCCGGCGTCGGGGATGGACAGGATGTAGAGACCGACGATGAACGCGGAGACGCCGAAAAAGGTGCGGTGGCGGTCGAAGAAGGCGGCCGTCGGGTGCGGGATGCGTCTCACCAAATTGCGGATGCGGCGGCCGAGGGTGGGCCGTGATGGGCCGATGGACACGGTGTCGAATTCGGCGCTCTCGAGGGCGGGCGTCTCCTTTTCCTTTTTCGGGGCACCGACACCCTCGAGCTCAAAGTGCAGGTCGCAGATCAGCATGCCGACCATGAAGAGGAAGGGCTGCCAGTACGTGTACATGACGGCGAAGAAGGCGACCACGGTCATGAACAGCATCCGCATGCGCGGCCGCAGACGGTTGAACGCCGCCTGGCACAAAAACAGCACCAGCGAGCAGTCAAACTCGACCGGCAGTGTCCACAGGTTCTGGTCGTACATGAACGTGCCGCCGCGGTTGAGCGTCTTGCTCAGCGGGTTAGTGATCTGCCAGATCGACCGGAGCCAGTGGACGAGCTGGCCATAGAAGGAATGGGCCTGCGGCGGACGACGGCTCGGCAGAGCCACGCCCTTCCAGTTCTTGGCGCCGTACAGGTCGAGGTAGGTCATCATGCAGGCGACAAACGACACGGCGACGGGCATGAGGAAGAGGCGGGTGTGTCTTCGGAAGATACTCGAGTTGATGGCCTCGCTGGCGTCGTTGAAGCGGCCTTGGCGGGAGAGGCGCAACGGTTTGTAGGAGAGGGCGTAGCCCGAAATGACGAAAAAGACGGCCACATGCGGTGGGCCGCTGATGAGTAGACGGAGGAAAGGGAGCTGCATAATGTATCGCTCGCCCTCGGCGCTGCCATAACCAGAGTGCAGATGCCAGCCGAACCACAACAGACTGGCGTGGTGCCAGACCACGAAAAAGGCGGCAACGCCGCGCAGGCCGTCGAGCCACGCCGTCGGATGGAGTCGTTTTGTCGGCGTGCCGGCGGCGACGGGCTTGAGGAAGGACGGCACCAGGATCTGGAATTCTTCCAGTTTGGCGTACGTCGAGGGCCAGGAGGAGGTCGTCGGAGAAGTGGTTGATGTTGCTGATGCGCCAGGAAAGAATATCCGTGTTATCCTCCGGAAGGGTGCTGTCGCGATCAACCACACCAGATATGCGAAGCGGATGACCAGCAATGGCACCACCAACAAAGCCGACACAATCGCCATCAACCGTGACCTTGGCCGGATGGTGCCGCTGCCTGTCCGCTCGTGGCCAAACCGGAGTACGGACGGGACGTCGGAGTAGTCGCTTGTTCGTGGACTGTCGCTGCTGCCACTACTGCTTCCACTGCTCCCACTTCCGCTGCTGCTCCCGACACTGCCAATCTCCATGGCCACGTCCTTGTCCTTTTCCTCGTCGGGTCCTAATCCCCGGTCGGATGTCGGCAGCTGGTCGTACAGCGGCTGCATCTGGCTGCTCGCCCATCGCCGGAGGCCCCGGAGGGCGGCGTTGGCCATTGTGTGTGGAGGGTTGTGTGTTATGTTGATGAGATGGTTTGTTGGTATCGTAACGAGCGTATGAAAAGATGGCAATAGTCTATGGCCTATACATCGAGAGAGTCGTCGAGGCGGTCGACAGGATGTCGTCGGGATGTCGTCGGTATAAATGTTTGTCGAGATGGGCCGTCGAATCAAGCCCAGTCAGTGCAGAGTCGCTCTTGGTGAAATTCGGCGACGGTTGTCTTTTGTGCAAGGTCGGTCAAGTCGGTCTGTGTCTGTGTCGGTCTTGGACAGTCGTGTCTTTCTAAGTGGTGTCTCTCGGTATGTTTCTCCGTAGGCGAACGAGTGAGGCCGTTTCGTAGCGAGATGTCAATAGTGAGGAGTGAAATGGTAATGCCGTGGTATCGTCGAGGGGTGCTTGCCGTTCAATCCACAGCAAGATGTCGTGAGACGGTAAGTTGAGGGCGCTGTTGTAAGAGTGTCGTAGATGGCGAGAGGGTTGAAGAGGTAAAGTCAAGGATGTAAGAGGAAAGGAAAAAGAAAGAAAGTAAAAGACGAAAGAAAGCGAGTGACAGGTAAGAACGAGTGGACGTGTGGAGGACACAAAGGGCTGACGGCAGAGAAAGCTCAAAAACGTTGGCCGACTGACAAGCAACAAAGCACGAAAGAAAGTCAAGAAAAAGGCCAAGACAAGGCAACGTCGATCCGTAAACAGGGGAGGGGGGGTATTCGGGTTTTGTCGACAGGGAAGGACAACGAACTGGAGCGTGGATCAAGGTGGGCGAGGTGTGGAACGACGGTGGTGGTGACTAAGGGCCGATCTTGGGACTTTTGACACAAGGTATGAGGTAGTCGATTGCAGCCGGACAGGGCCGGTGAGAGAACAAAGAAAAGAGAGATGTCCGATAATCTAAGTCTCCAAAAATGCGGGCAAGGGAGAGTCGACGGAAGGCGTCGACGAGCGTTAGAAGGCGTTAAAGTTGCGAGCAAGTTGGAAATCCGAGTTAAAGTTGAGACGGAGGGAAGGGCGGACGACGGGAGACGGGAGACGGGAATCCAAAAAGATAACCGACGGGTTGGGTATCGAGAGAGTTCACCGACAGACCATGGCGATGTTGAAGAGGAATAAGGAACAAGGAACAACAAAGTTTGAAGAAAGGGAGATCAAGAACGTCGGGTTGGAGAACGAGGAATGTACAAGAATGAGGATGGGGAATGTCAGTGTGTGAGACTGAAGATAGAAGGGGAAGAGAAAAAAGGAAGAATGCCACGCGCATGCAGAAAACACGAGACGACACGACAAATCGATACACGAGACTACAAGCTACGAGGCACAGCAAACGGGAGGATGGGGACGGCAAACGCCTCTTTTTCTGCAGACATACAAAGATAGGGAAGACGAGACCTCGTAAAAGGCGTAAAAGGACAAACGATAGACACCACACAAAATAAAATAGGCATAGACGCCACAAAATGCAGGGTGGACTTTGTGGTGAGAAACTCGACAAAAGGATGAATTGGGTGATTGGTGTGATGGAGGGTGGGCGGCATCCCTCTCGTCTCTCGTTCTCTCCCTTCGCATGCATGCCATACGACATGCCACACTAACAGCGCCAGACGGTGGGCCGTCCTTCAAGATAACCTTTTGCATAGTACAAAATAAAAACGAATTAGGCAAGATGCGGCTCCCTCTCAATTAGCAGAAACCAAAATGGTGGGGCATGTCCAAATGGTGCAAGGTAAAGTAGTGAAAGTACATTTTGTAGAGGCTTCAGTGGAAAAAGTAAAGGGACAGTAAGTGACAAGACACAGGAGACAGTGCCTCAGTGCCACGTCTGGGCATCCTTGGCGAGATTGTATCGCACTCGTACTGTGACGGAAAGGGGACAGTTATCCCGGAGCTTAACCAGAATGTCACCATCTTGAATGCATTTTATTTTACACGGAAGCCCGAATAGGAAAATATGGTGAGCATCAGGGATGAAGGAAGTATCTCTCCCCGCTACGAGCACAAAATGGGACAATAGGGGATCAGGGGATGAACAGCAATTGAAAGGAGCACAGGATCCAGGAGGATGGAGCGACATTCTGCACTCTGTAGACATTACAGTATTTCCCGTCTATGGCCATTCGGCGAACTCGTTATCTTACGGTGTTGCATGAGGCGTGAGAATGGTGAGAAGGGAAGGAAGCACAGGAACAGGATGCAGGATTTCGTTCAAGTTGGGATGAAAACCGAGGGACAAACCATAACCGAGATGCCTGCAGGTGCAAATGCGAATGCAATTGCAATTCGGTACTGGCAGTGTGTAACGAGATACAGAACACAGAAGAGAACTGACACAGGGTTTGAGTCCAGACGCAAACGGACTCATCCAAGGTGAGACAACAACAATCCACAAAAAAAAGAGCACCAAAAACAACCGAACCAGCCCAAAACAACTCAAAACAACACCGCCAACGATCAACACAAACTGGAATGCGCTGGAATGTGAAATGACGGCATAGCCAAGATTGTCAGGATGGACAGGGACAGACTGGCACAACCCGACTTGGATACTGGGATACTGGGATACTGCCAGACTGCTCATTGCGACAGCCAAGTCTGTGACAACGGTGTTGCAGATAATTGTGGGCAAAGAGGCTGTGAAGGCTGTAAAGGTTCAAAAGTACTTGCAACAGCTGGGACAATGGAGGGGATGGTCTCGAGACCATCGACACTTTGGACACTTGTGAACGCTGTCAATGGCAAGCGACCTGGGCAGATGTGGGCAAAGATGTGGGTAATTTTTTGTGGGCAAAAGGAACGAAGAATAAAAAGAGTGGAACTGCCTTCTGGAACAGAGGGATGAACTCAAAAAGGAGGATCAAAAGAAGGATCAAAATTCAACATCGCCTGGCAATGCACCAAAATTACAGCATGTCGATGCTATCACTGCAGAGATAGGGGATGAACAGAGACTCTGGCCTTTGAGAGGACAAAAGGGAACTGAAAAACAAACGACAAGAAGGCAACCTCAAAATGAAAAATCACGAACAGGGGTGCCGGCTGTGGAAGGATTAAGCTTCAATGCAACCACAAGCTCTAAATTGCACTGGGAGAATCTTTTCGGTTTTTGAGTGTTCTGAGGGTTCTCCCTTTAGTGCTGTGAGGTGGCGCTGTAAGGTGGGCGCTACGATATTTCGGGCAAGCAGAATGCCAAGCAATGCGAGGCGCCCAGACTCACAGACGCCCGTGGGCCAGGCCCAAAGGTCCTCGACCACCTCGCTGACGATGCCAAGACAAGGAAGGCGTGGTCTTTGGTGCTCTTTGGTGCTCTTTGGTCCCTCTTTTGGGGCACCTCAAAGCGTGAGCGTGGGCCCATATCTGACCAGCTATTCGTTATTCGTCTCGTCTTTTGAACGTAGGTACAAAAGAATTGGCTCGACTTTTACGAGGTCCCCTCGGCCTGTCTTTTACAGCCCTTGCCGTCTGACATCTTACGGTGACATTTGCAATCGCCTGGCCAGGCTGGTGGAGAGATGGTGAGATGGTGAGATGGAGGATAGGAACTGGAACGAAATGGCAATCGCCGTGATTACTTATTACACATTTCGGGATTACGGACGACTTTTAGTAGATGTTATTTTGCTCCTTTCAATATCGTTTCAATCCCCATTTTCCCCAGAACGCCGCAGCGGCGCAGACGCCATTTCAGGGGGAAAGTGTCAAAAAGATGGAAAGGGATAAAGGGAAATGGGGAGGTCGCGCAACAAAAACGGCGCAATTTTGGATGAAAAGACACTTTTAACCGACTCTGAGGCGCCTGCGAGGGATGCTTTAGTGGCTACCCTCCTGCATTTGTGGCGATCGGCAGTCAAAGAACTCGCAAATTCGTACGGACGGTCACAGCCCTCCGCAAAGTATCAAAGTTCAAAAATAATAAAAGATGTGAGCAAGTGGAAAGTGTGTCGCGAGACTCGACTGATTGGCAACCCGGCTTTTTCGACTCTCGCAAACACGACCAACACGATGTCGTCGTGCGTCCTGCATGTGCAAGAGCCTCTTCTCGAGCCTGAGTGAAAAGAGAATAGTGCGAGAGCGCCAGAAAGCACCAAAGAGCGTCAATTTACAACGGTATCCGCCCTACCACGCCCGCCCTAGTGAAAAGACAGGGGACAGTCGGGCCAAACAGCAAAGAGGTTAAAATTGACAGGGGGCCCTGGATATTGGGGGCTACCACAGGACGCTGCTGTCGGGCAAAGATAAAAAGGACCTTTTTCTCTACCTTCTGGAAGACCGAAGGAGCCAAAAACTCAAATTCAGAGCGAGCGAAGTAACAATACAATGTACATCGAACAAGTATCCTTAATATTCATAATGATGTGCTCAACGGAAACTCGCACTCACTTTTGTCTGCTTACCCGAGTGGGAAATTCTCGTGTTGAGCGTATCGCACGAGTCAAAGGCAGGATACGGCTGCTTCGGCGGACAAGCCTCAGACAGGCAACAAAAGGTAGGCCACAGACAAAGACAAACCCAACACACTGTGGCTGTACGGCCGATGTCTGCGACCGCGGCAAGTAGAATTAAATCAACTTGAAAGATGAGGATCTGTCGAGGGGACTTTTTGATGATGAAAGGGCCGAGATTTCGAATGGATCAACTCCTGTTCGTTTCCTGTAACTTGGTCTTCCTTGGTGAGTTCCTTGCAGAGTTCCCTGTGCACCCTGTGCGCTCCCTGAGAATCTCCCTGAACTCCCTGCTTTGGCCCTGCAGTTCTCCAGTTTCTCTAGAGCTGGTGCAGATTCCTTGCAGTCCTTGCATTTCTCCATTGCCTCCAGTGTTTTGCATCCCTGTGCGTCCCTATACGTTTGGGCAAAGACAAAGAAGAGAATTTGCGCCTGCAAAGATGATCTTTTGTCGGTGCACTTCAAAGATCTCTCGAGCTATTTGTCGCCCCCAATTTATTTCAATCGCATCACCTCTCAATCACGAACTTTCAGGGTCGTGGTTGACCAAAATAAAGAAATAAAGCACAGGATGCCAAGGTCCGCCAAGACCGAAGCGAGCGAGTGAAAACGAGGGAAAGAGGGGGGAGGACGCACAGAGTTACGGGAGTAGGGGAGGGGGCTTGAGGCCAGAGGGCCTAGACTTTAAGAAGTCTGGACCGCCAGAGACTCGAGCACGACGGGAGTTCAGTCACCCAAACCTCAAAAGCGCATGTGCCGAGACGGGGGCCAAAAGCAAATACAGACAAACTCAGACGAGGGAGAGAAGCACGATGATGAAATTTCCAATGTGGAAACCTTGAAGTGGATGCGATAGTGGGTGTTGTGGGACGACTCGGTGGACAATATGGTGCAGACAAAATTAGCCAGGGACGAGAATCGGAGGCAGTGATCAAATTGGTCAAATCTCAGTGACATTCCATCGTTGATAGCGACGTTCAGTAGGGACAGTGGACTTTCCATATTGCGGGTCGCAAATTCAAATTGTCAACATCTCCATCTCGGAACCACGCGTGGACCGCCGGCACTTGCTGCTTGAGACGCGGTTTCGTTTCTGTCATGTTTCTATTGGCAACAAATTTCTTGCTTTTTGCTGTCACAGTCGCCCGTTTCCAGTTTCACTCCAAATCTCATGCCCAACCAGTCGCAAGATGTCGCAAAAAGGCATAGTTGGCCATCACATAAAGTTGGGAGTAAGATTTGATTTGTAGGCCCCATCTTGACTTGTCACGAAACAGACCAGAAGAACAGTAAAATGCCCTCACCGTCAGCTTACTAAATTATCCATTCAAGCAAAGACCAGCTGTCAGCAAAATGGTCGCAGTACAGGATCAAGCGCATCCATAAGTGTACTCCGTAGAACCCGTGATGATGCCTTATGCCTAATTGGTACCCTCACCGACAGCTCTGTCTCGAGACGGTGTCTCGGTATTCGTGCGACTGCCGACGCCGACTGTCTCTTACCTCCTGTCTCTTCTCACTGTTGTCCGACGTGAAATGTAAGGCACGTGCCCATCTGCCCCTTTTCCCATCAAAGACACGACCACAGCAGGAACGGCTGCTGCCAGTTCATCATTCAAAGATCGATCCCCGTCCCAGGCCATGTGCCTGTTGCGTGCTGCAGGGTCGATGCCGTGTAAATGTGTAAATTGTGTAAACTGTGTGCTCCAATGCATGCTTTGCGCGTATGGTACGAAAGGACCGTTATGTGACATATTTCATGGCCACTCAATAATTTTGACGAAAAGAGCAATAATCAAACTTGAAATAATGATGTGGTATCTTTTTTGGATTTTTGGTGTTAAACTTAAAATTTCAAGCTGTTCTATAAGAGCATGTTGGTGGAACATTAGAACAAATTTCAATTTGTTTTTAACAAAATTGTCGAAAAATAGTCGAAAAATAATTTATGAAGAAAAACTGAAGTACACTTCAGTAGACTTAATTTATTTTTATATTGCACATAAAATGGTATAATAATAACTGTGAGATTTTGAAAAATGAAAGTGCACATGATTTTGTCATTCGTGATTTGAATATGAAGCTCCTTGAATGTGTCGATGTACATATCTCGGATCTCACTTACATAGGCGATGATCCCGACTAGAACCTCTTCCATCTTCATTTCATGATATCGAGATACCAATCCTACTGTCCAACGTATTGATAATATCTGATGTCATGCATGTCGCCGTGATACGGGATGGAATGTGTTCGTCGAATAAACAAATACGAGATGTCTGCTTGGCACAAGTTGACAACACGACCACAACTTAAAGTACTTTTGGGTATTCAAATAAGGGTAGATACGTGAGTTGGAGCAATCTTTTGTTCAATTTGTTTTAACCCAATCATCAAAATCATAACTAAAGAGTAAAGAGTGACTTTGGATCACCCGTGGTCTCCTACCAAACGCAGACAGGTTCTCTTGCACTGAGAACTTGACAAGAAATCAAATAGGTATCTCAAACTCAAAATCAAATGGGTATCATGCTGTGCACGCGAGCACACAAAAAACGATCCGGCAGCCTGCATAGAATAATAGCTTAAAAAGGAAGATACGCCATATGATAAGTGTGCCGGACGCCGTATTGGTCCCACTCCTCGACCTCCTGTGCCACAACGCGCCGGGTCCGGCGCCAGTGCCGGTGGATAAGCTCCTCGTCGTACGTCGCCTTGGCGCGGCGGCAGGCCGTCACGAAGCGCGTGGCGTAGTTGCGGGCGGCGGCGACGGCCTGATCGGTGTACTCGCCAATGGTCTGGCACAGGCTGAGGACGGGGTCCCAGGTGGGGTGCTCGAACGGAAGATTCGGGTGCGGATCGGGCACGGCCGACGCAGTCGACTTGAATGCGCAGTCGTACTCGGCCTGGGACACAGACGCAGGCGGAGGGACTGTGATGCAGCGACACGGACAGTCGGGCGTGCAGGCGTCGACGCCGTTTTGCTGCATCAGCCCAAACAGCGTGCGGAGGGCAAAGCTCTTGGACATGATGCCGCGATCAAAGGCCTCGATGGCGTACAGGATGTCGACGCACGTGGCCCAGCGCTCCTCCTGCTGTCTCTTCAAACGGGCGTGGGCAGAGGCGGCGTATTTGCGGAGGATCTCGTCGGTCGTTTTGCGCGCCCGCTTGTCCTTGCGGACGCGGTACTCGTCGTCGTCGACGTCGTCGACGTCGTCGTCGCTATTAAAATCGTCGTCGATCTCGGCGGGCTTGTCCATGACGAGCTTGAGCGCATCCATCATCTCGCGGGCCTGCTTATTCCATTCACGGTCCGTCCACGCTTGGCGGACGAGTTCGCGGTCAAAGGTATGCTCGACGTCGTGGCGGGGATCGTCAAAGTTGAAGAGGAAACGCTGCGGGTAGACGGCAATGTGGGCGTACGGGTCGGGCGGCGGGGACTCGGAGCGGGACCGAGAACGGCGAGACGCGACAACGCCAAAGCCCGAGTCGTGGCTAAAGTTGGTGCGGTTGGCGTCCATGACAGTGGCACTGCGACGAATCGAGCGGCTGCGTCCCGTGCGGAGGCTGTCGACGTCCGTCTCAGAGCCCGAGTTCCACTGGGTGTGTCCTTCGGGAGCGTTGTCGTCGGATGCGGAACCGGTAAAGTACTCGAGGCGATATGCATCGCCTTTAAAGATGACGTTTGTGTCGTTGAGTGTGATGGATGGAATCTCGTGCATGGGGGCCGCCCACGGGTTGCGAGACACCTCGTCCTGAAGGGAATCCATGATGAAGGCGGGAGTGGGGATAGGGTTGATTTAGATGTGTGTGATCGTGGGAAGGAGAAAGGAAGCGGAAGCTGCACCCCGTGGATGCAGCTTTTCGTGAGAGTTTGCGTTGTTGACGAGGAAAAAAGTTCACAGCATCGAAGAAAGATTTTTTTTCTCATCACTAAACTAGCCGCATTTCAAAAATTAATAATTTTGTGCGCTTGTTCTTCAATCGAGTATTCAAACTACATGTACATGAGTTTCTTCTCTGTTCAAGATTATGAGTGTATACTGTGCGCGTTGTGTAAGTGCGTTGAGCTAACATGATGTCCTGTAAGCGCCCGATGTACAATGAGTAGTGACCAAAGACCCGGACCCTCGGTTCCCTGATACCCTAATACACTGATATTTAGTCATAACTTTTCAGTTTGCAGGGACTGAAATACCTCGACTAGCCCTCCAAAGTTGCGCAGGTAAGCGTCATTCTCCCGCGCCAGCAACGCAGCGTCTGGCTCGTCCAGATCGTCCATCCACCGCCGAATGTACACCGTCCGCAGTCCAACGCCCTTGGTCGCTCTTAGATCGTAGGCGTGCGCAGCCACCATGACGGCCTGGGCCGGATTAGAGTTGGCGCGGCCAATACCGACTAGGTCCAGTGCTCGCTTATACACTTCTGGGGTCGGTTTCGCCACGCCCAGCAGCTGGCTCGAGAACAGCATGTCCACCACGGGGTGCAGCCCCCACGACTTGACGAGGTCCAGCTGCAGGCGAGTGGTACCGTTGGCGAGGACAAAGACTGCACAGCCTAGCTGGCGCACTTTTTCCAACCCCCCCAGCACATCCGACCAGGCGTCCACGTTGTGCCAGGACTAGACTGCCACTGTAATAGACGACTCGAAGCCTGCCGACGTAAACGCCCGTAGGGTGTTGGCATGTTTTGAACTTTCTAGCAACTGGTGTAGGAGCCGCTCGTGAACAACATCGATATCTTCTGGCGCCTCACCCTGTGGCCGGCTCTTGATGTCGTCAAAGAACGCCCGTCGTTATTCTAGGACCAGTGCAGAACGTGTCTCTCCTGGCATAGTCGACGGCAACGCCCTCACCACACTGCTGTGCTAGTTGAGGCACGTGCCCATAAAATCGAGAAAGACGGCTTTTAGCTGCGGTGGAGGCATGTTGTTGAAATAAGGTTTCGTGTTGTTTGCGGATGATTACGATCCTGGTCGGAAGATGATGCGATCTTAGTGTAGGTGGATAAGTGCGGGGGTAAGACGCCGTAGTTTGGACGTCAGATTGCGGGTGGTGCATTTTGGACTATTCCGTACTCCGTCTCCGTGTTGTCCAACGGAGCATCATCAAACGGAAACGATCACTTACACGATATTAGTGGAGAAAAACGTTGACAGGTTTTGGTCGTGATGGTCTGTGCTGCGTGAGAGTTCGAACCTATTCTGATTATGTACGCATGCCATGTTGGGATTAAAATGTAAAACCAAAATACAAAACTGAACGGGGCTTAGTTAATCTTCTTGATATCATCCTTTGTTTTGTGTTCGAATTTTGATAAATTCACACGCCTGGTGCAGCATTTTCGCCAGGGTCACCATTTTCTGTCCGATCGAGACGTCGACCAACATTGTCCGCTTGTAAGGGGAGCCCACTCGCGTGTTCGATATATGCCACGTCCTCTGCGTTGAAAGTCGCCCTGATCTCCTCGGCCAGGGCAGCCAGCAGGTCTGCAGCTGACGCAAACTCTCCGTGCCATGTCCGCTGTATTGTGCCAGCAAACAGTATTTGACTGCCGCTGGCATCTGTCGGAGCTCGTGCACGCGCTGCTGGTGAGATATTGGCCGGCGCATCACCGGTATTCCCAACTTCTTGAGGGTCCGGGCTCATGAATTTTGTGATGAACTTCTTCATCCCGGGCAGGGCGGCAGCTTCTTCAGCAGAGACGGTGACTGCCTGAAGTGATGGGAATTCGCCGCTATCGTACCGTCTGATAATCTCCATGTGGTCCTTGATCTCCCCAAACGGCTGGGCGCCCGTCACAATCTCAAACAGACTCATGCCGACGGCAAACAGGTCCGTGACGACGTTTCCTTCCGGATCCTTCTTGTCGCGTGGCATGTAGAAGCGGATGCTCTCGCAACAGGTCGACGGGCGGTCGCCAAACTTGGACCCGGCCATGTCGATAATTTGAATGCCGAGGGTGTCGTCCAACAACACGTTGTGCGGTTTGATGTCGCAGTGGATCACACCGTGTCTGTGGAGGAAACCGATGCCGTCGGCAATTTCGACGGCCCAGCGAGCACGCAGCCGGCCGCTGATCATGGGAGTACCGTCAGGGTTGTCGTCGACGTGGTGTTTCTGAAGATATGTCCGTAGCGAGCCGTTCTTCATGTACGGCATGTCGAAACCGACATCGACATCTGTATCGTAACTCGAAAGCATGGGCAGAAATCGAGGATGTCCCTGCGGGAGATGCTTGTAGACTGCGACTTCGTTGCGCATATCCTTGATCTGACACGTGCGGACCAAGAGCCGAGACTCCCATGCCGGCACGGCTTTTCGAATGATGTCTCCGGGCAGAAGCTCAACCCATGATGATGCGCCCCCGTCGAACATCCGCCGGCCCATTTCCTCCGCTGTGATGGGCTTGAATCCAGGAAACTTTGCCTTAAGTCGTTCTTGCCATTTCTGTGTGGCCATTTTGGGAAGGAGAGACGGTTTGGTGCCTGCAATTCATAAATGGCAGGAGCTGCAAGTTGTCGCAGAGCCGCATGGAAGGTGAGCCCCGTAAAGTAAACACTGCATGTGGTCACGTGTCGCCCGACGATGCCCTTTCTTTCCGTTTTCGCTCTGCACGATTGGTTGCATTTGACGTCTCGTCATTTCCAACCACCAACACCATATCTTCAGTATCCTGCGGAATGGACGCCGCACCAATCAACGACGGGTTTTGGATGCGCTTGCTCACGCTCTGCCTCTTCCACATTGCCAAACACCAATGGTACCAACGATTGCGACGCGAAGAACGCAGCATTGCCATCGTTTACGTCTCATCACGTTTGTGCATCCGATGCTGTGAACGCACCCTGCTCAATGAAGCACGGGCCCTGCGGGTCGTCCGCGAGCAGACAACAGTACCCGTTCCAAAAGTCTACTGCAGCTTTCGACATCGCGGCCAAGTCTACATTCTGATGGAGCGCATGCCGGGCAAACCTTTGTCAAGAAGCTGGGTTCATCGCTCAGCGGAGTCGAAGGCAACCATATTGGCACAACTAAAAGGCATGGTTGCCGAAGTACGGACAATTAAACGACCGGCCGACAGTGCTGCATCGCCAGAAACTATCAGCGGCGTCGATGGTGGTCAATTTTACGACGGCAACCTTCCTGACTCGCGATACTGGGGCCCGTTTGCCTCGACAAAAGAGTTTCATCGCGCTCTGCGTCTCGGAAAGTGCCTAGGCGATGTACCGGAATCACCAGAAGGGGACACGGAAGAAGAAAAAGACGCTCGAGAGCGCTTTGGCGCTTTGCGAAAACTCATTGAGCTCCACGAAAACTACAATGCCCCCCAAACACCCGTTCTCACACATGGCGACCTGAGTGCCAACAACATTCTGGCCGACGGTGACAAGATTACGGGCATCATCGATTGGGAGACGGCCGCTTGGATGCCAGCATATTGGGAATACACAAACGCCTGGCACGTCAACCCTCATAATCCGTACTGGCAGGACGAAGTCGGCAAGTTTCTGGACGAGTGGCCACAAGAGCTCGAGATGGAGAAACTACGACGGCGGTTCTTTGACCAGTTTTGATGGACGGATTTGAAATTGCTATCGAAGTACATCATTGGTGCAAGAGACACGGTCAAATGTCTACGCTTATCGAGGATACTCGGTCGACTTGAACAAGCTCATCTAGTAGGAGATGGCATCGGTGCGGTAGGTGTCTGCTTCGGTGTAGCAGACCTGGGTGGCACTAACATCAAAGACCAAGTTCTGCGGGGTGTTTGTGGCGGCGTACTTGAGCCAGGCCACGTTGCCGTCGCCGATCGAAGGGAAATTGTTTGGGTCGAGGGTGTTGACAAAGCTGATCCACATGTTGCACATCAGATAGGACAGCAGCTCGAACGTCGGGTCTGGTTGTCGGCGTCAGCGGCCTCATGCTCGACCCCATCGACAGCTGCAACGACCCGCTCTTCTTCATGCACCACGCCTCTCTCGATAAGCTGTGGAGGGAGTGGTAGACGGCCGATTACCCATGTCGGTTGTCCGACATGGTCGGCCTCTCGCAGCCCGGCGCCGACGTCATGGACTACAACGGCGACCCAGGCACCATCACGACCCTCAACCACAATCTGTGGATGACCCACCTCGTCGCCAACGTGACCATTGCCAATGTCATGGAGGTCAACGGCTCGGTCATCTGTGCCGAATACATCATCGACCCGCAAGCCGTTATCTACAACACGTCCGTCCACACCGAGAGCGATTATGTACCTCTGTTCTAAAGAAACTGGCGTAGACGCTGTAGTTAGGACGTTTGGCCGCCGAGATGCATGTCCTTGTTCATCACCATGGTGATTAATTTGTCACACTTCATATGTTACCGTTTCGTCTCATAGAAAATAAGATGAAATAAAATTATCAGCGACTGAACAAATTGTCTAAAGTCCAACATACATCGCGCGGCGTACATCAAATTAATGGTGACCTGGTCTTATCGACTCCGTCCATCCCCAGACGCGGTCTAGCACAGAACCGTACCATGACCTTCTTTTCTCTTGATGTCCAGTTGGCGCCAGCTTTTGGACAGTCTTCGAGTAATCCTCCTCCTCCGGGTTGGCCTCAACCTTGCTCAAAACGTTGGTGATAACAGCCGCCGACTTTGTCAAGCGATCGACCATCTCCTCGTCTAGCCCGAGCTCGTCTCTCTGACCGGCAATCTCCCCAAACCTCTTCTTGAAGAACTTGAGCTGCTTCACGCCCCGCAGACCAGCCTCGATCGGATGTAAAGGATACAGCGCGGCGGATCTGGATACAGCATCCTTGTCCAGCGGTTCATCCTTCGAGAAGTGGACAAGGAAAACATCGCCAGATCGCAGGATCCACTCCGTTGCGTTCCACAGCTTACTCTTCAAAGCCAGGCCACCATGTTTGTCCTTTGACGGAAGCTCGGCGAGAAGTGCCCATGACAGGGCAAGGTGGGGATAGTTGAGCCACGGCGAAAACGTGTCCGTGGTGAGACGGGCAACAAACGAGTTGAAGTTCATCCACGCAGCTGCTTCCTCGGGCGTGCACTCATCTTCGTCAGTTGGGTCTATGATTATGTTGTTAGTGCAATTCTCTAAACGAAATACGTCGATGGGGGGAAGTCTAACCAAACCACTTGTCGTAAGAGAACATGGGCAGGTCTGGCAGATCGGCCCAGTCCAAATCCGATTCCTGGTAAATGAGTGGTGTTAGCATGGTCAACAAAGAATTATGATATGGTCGAGAAGCGCGATAACATACCTCTGTGATAAGCCCTCCCTTCTTTTGCAAGTCGTGTAGAGCCTCGACAAGAAAGTCTTGCATTGGATCATCTGGCCCTTTGGCATCTCCGTATCTCGCGACCAGTGTTGCCAAGCTCCAGGTGAAGTTGACAACTTCATCTTTGCTCTGGCCTGCCCCGACTTGTCGTAGACTCTCACTTAATTGAAGGGCTCGTTCGGGGATGGTCCCAGTCGACCCGAAGTGCTCCTGGATCAAGTCGTAGATGGGCTGCTGTCCCTTCTTCAGCTGGCTCCGTGGCCCAATGCCGTCGTCAAACTCATTGTCTTGAGTCATGATGGTGACCGCAGAAGAAATGATGAATGAGAGGTAAAAAGAAGATGAGAATATGCTGCAAGTGTGATAAAAAGAAAAAGTTAAACGACTTTGTTCAACGTGGACGTATGTTTTCAGAGCGATTTGAAGGTTCTGTTTTGTGTTGTGTCTGAGCGGTTGAACAACATGATATTGACTTGAGGTGAAATAATTTTGTGCTCTCTGTTTTTGTCCTTTATGTATGAGATCTAACATTTGTGCCCATAAATAGAAACCTAAAAAGACAAATCGTGTCGAGCGGCAGTGCATGTCGCATGAGGCGTGTCGCCTTGAATGCCGTGTCAGTAGCCGCCTGTCACTTTGACAGCCAGCCAATCACATCCACGAAATGTACCCACTTTTGTGCAACCGCCGACCTCACCCGTCGACCTCACCACAACTGCTTGTTGGTTCTGACTGTGCGCTGTTTTTTTTATTTTAATATGCCATGTGCAAAAGGAGTGAAATTTTCGACGAATATATTGAGATGCTGTTATTTCTTCCAAAGTCAGGCTGTGAGAGGAGTAGGCTGAATTTGCGCGCTTCGCCATGAAATAAACGCCTTGAACGAGCACGGCGGCCTCGACCGCCTGCGATACTACGCCCCTGGTTGATATTGATGTGGATGTAATTTCGGCTTGAACTCTGCCTCGTCCATATTACTCATAATCAACATCACCAACCACGTAATCGTCCCGTCCGGCCAGTGACCAAATGCTACGGCCATGGAACCAACAGTCTAATATTGGGCTTCACATTGTTGGCATCTCATGACAACAAGGCACTCCGATAGGATATAGTTTGACACGGACCACGGAATAATGAAACAGGATCTTGAAAATGCTAAAAATACGTGATATTTGCCCGAATAGCGGCCTCATTATCGTGTTACTCTACTATTGGAAATGTTTGAGCAGCCGCGCCGATAGACATTCAAAATATCCGTACCGATTGTGATCGACAATAGCAGTGTTTGTCGTGAACCTATGATATTTACTGGCTGATATGTCAAAGATATAAGAAGCCATGATTGTACAACATTGTTTGACGTTTATTCTATTCCAAAGAGACGAGTCGACGCAAGAAGACATACGACAAACAAACACATAAACACACACATTTCACCAACATGCCCTCTGCTATGCCAAAGAACGCTCGTGCTGGTCATTGCCATGCGTGTGGTGGAACCGGAACTGTGTCAGTCAAGAAAGAGTGCGACCGTCATGGGAGACTATCCCCTCCAGTCCGGGTCCCCGTCCCGGCTCCAGTCCCGGTTGCTGCTCCGGTGGCGGCACAGGCCAGCACTCCGCCTAAAAGCCGAGGGATGTCCTTGTTTTCAAAGAAACCTGCACCAACACCTACACCGTCACCAGGCACGACTCTCCCCATGAGGCCAGCACCAGATAGTCCACCTAATGGTCGGCCTACAGCCCAATCAACTCCGCCTGGACCACCGGCTCGGTCGGTGCCGCTGGCAAAGGTCATGCCTGATGGGAGGGTGGCTCCTCCATTTTCCATAGGAGGAAGGTCTCTGCCTCCTGCAAGAGGACCAAGAGGACCTCCCAATGGAAACAGAAGACCTCCAGTCCCTGAGAACTGCACACAATGTGCTGGCGAGGGATCTTACGTCGCTACCGTGGCATGTGGAGCTTGCACCAAAATTGAGCATGTCAAGCGGACACCCACCGACTCGTCATACGTATGGTTCCCTTTTCACACTCCCAGTTATATTGTTATATTGATTATATTGATTACTAACAACAATTTGTGTCTAGATCAGCTTCAATGGCATGCCTTGCAACGGTGCCGGCTCAGCGACGTGGATGTACGCTGAAGACGCCCGTCAACAGGTCGCCAACGCCAAGACCATGAAAGACTGCAACGGCCCTGAAGACTATCCCAGGACATTTGGCAACCATCCGTCCAAGGAAGATAACACAAAGCTTGATCTCCAGTCGTCGCCTCCCTGGGTCCGCTACCCGCTTGTTGCAAACCAAAAGACACCCTGGAATGAGGACGACGACTCGCATCAGGGTGCCGGAAAGTGGCGAGCCATCTACAACAACAACGACCGCACCAAGTTTGATGTTGCGGCGTACGACAAGAACAGGACCAAGGGAGGGCTGGTCAACGGCCACGAGGATTATCGGCTGGGAAACTATCACGCGAGGGTAGACAGGAAATGAGAGCTGGCAGGGTATGAACATGGATATTAATGTGGGGAAATTGGCTGGCATCATTTTTCCATCATAGGTTATCTTTCTTATTGAACTCAAGACTCAAATCTGGTATTTATGTACATTTTCTTACTTAAATTATATCACCACTATGCTAAACATTTGGGAGCCTAATTCTCATGCCTTTGACTGCAGACGGTTGATCAAAAAGGCCACGCGGCGGCTCATGAGCTGGGCATTCTTGAAGGAGTCGCTGACATTGTGGCCGCCCTTGCTGTCCTCGTGCAAGAAGATGTCGGGAGCGCCGGCATCCTTCATCTTGGCGACAAACTTGCGGGCATGGCCAACACCAACGCGGTCGTCTTTGGTGGAGACGGTAACAAGCTGGGGCGGATACGGTGTTGGGGAGTCATTGACAATATTGTGCAGAGGCGAGTAGGCACGAATGGCATCGATCATATCCGGGTCGGACGGGTCGCCATATTCCTTGACCCAGGCGCCGCCCATGCCCAGCAGCGGGAAACGGATCATGTCCGTCATGGGCACGTCGGCCACAACGGCGCCAAACAGGTCCGGGCGCTGGACGGCCATGACAGCAGCCAACAGTCCACCGCCAGACGCTCCAAAGACGCCCATATGTTGCGGAGATGTGACACCATCAGCAACCAGTTTCTCGGCCACGGCAATGAAATCGTCATAGGACTTTTGGCGGTTTACGCCTTGTGCAGCCGAGTGCCATTCCGGACCCTTTTCGCTTCCGCCACGGACAAGAGCAACAGCCAGTGCACCGCCGCTCTCGAGCCACGGAACGAGTGAGACGCCGCCCAAGATCGGGTCGAGATGGCGCATCATCATGGAGATGCCCATGACACCATAGGCCGTGACAAGAGTGGGCGTCTTGCCTGGGCCGGCGCTGTTCTTTGGCGACAGGAGAACATAGTCAACCGATGCACCGTCCTTGCTGATGGCCGAGTGCTGTTCCAGCTGGAACTTGTCCACGTCAAAGACTGCCGGCTGCTTGTAGAACTCGGCCTTGCCACCATCCTCTGTCTCAATCCACGACACGGTAGGCCGCAGCAGGCCTGATTCACTGACCACAAATGTCTCACTGTAGTAGTCGCCTCCCAACAGTGAATGATGCGAGCCAACGTCGATCGGTATGCGTCGAACCTCAGACCACGTGCGGCTGGCCTTGTCCCACTGCATGATCTGGCGGCGCTCCTTGCCGTCCTTGGTCACCGTGAGCATCACGCGCGAGCGGCTTACCTGCACGCCATCGGCAACCACATGTGGGGTGTACTCGTTCTCGCCAGGTGCGAAGACAACGCTGACTCTCTCGTCTTCAGGTGTGTTTGGATCGGTGGAACAGGCAAGGATCGAACCTGCAGGCACTTCCTCGCCGCGCACGACGGCCTTGTACAGGAGCGACACGACAAGATGCTCGTCAGTGCTGCGTGGCGGCACAAGCAGACACTGTCTCCGTGGCAGGGGCAGCTCGGTGACAGTGCCGTCGAGAGTCACCGAGTAGTGCTGCCACACGGTGTAGTCAATCGCACGGTTGATGATGGCGCGGCCGTTTTCCGGCGGACCCACCGATGTCAGCAGACTGATGGCATCTGTGGCAGGCGCCGTGTACACCTCCTTGGCTTCGGTCAAGGGCGTGCCGCGCTTCCAAATGAATGTCGAGCACGGCATGCCGGCCATGGTCTTGAGGCCGTTGGTGGTTGAGGTCTGGATCAGGATGTGGTCGGGGCCCATGTAGCAGACGGCCAGCCGGTCCGGTCCGGCCCGAAATCCGCCCTCGACAAGCCCGACGCCGGCCTCCACCTCGACCGCCTCCACTAGGTCCGAACCGCCGTCTGACAGGTACAGCAGCACACGCGTGCCGTCCGGCCCCAGCACACGGCTCTGCAGGTCAAAGTCGACAAACACATAGTTCTTGCCCTCGGCCTGGCTGAGCGCGCCCAGGTCAATCACCACGCGCCAGTCGCCGGCGCTGCCGTCTGGGTTCATTTCGGCCATCTGGAAAACGCCGGACTGGTTCTCGGCGCTTTTTTGCAGCCGGTACAGCTTGCCGGCGACCTGCCGCTCCTCCGGAGCCGCCTTGTTGGCAATCAGCTCGCGGAGCCGCTCCTCGACAATCTTCTTCTGCGGGAGAGCATCGAGGTGATCTGTCGCGAGCTTCGTCTCCGCGGCCGCCCACTCAAGACACTCCGGCGCGGTGGCCGCTTCGAGCCAGTCATACTCGGCGTCCGGCTTGATCGGCCTTGAGAGAGGGAAATGTCAATATTCAATAATTTGAGACCTGATTCATGGGTCACTTACATTGTATCGAGCTGTACTGGGCAGTAATACTTGTGTAGTTGTTTTGATTTTCACTTTGCTTGCTCAACCTTGGTTTTTTGGGGGGTTTTTTTTTTGTGAAGCTCAAAAATTGTGAAATTGATTGATAAAGAAAGGGGACAAAGTACAAAAATACGGAAAATAAATACAAAGACGGGCGGACATGCAAAATTATCAGATGTCTTGGCTGCGGGGTGGATCACCGCTATGCTATTGCCAGGATTTAGTGGCCACTACACACGCTATCAGATCCTTTGCTCGCTATCGCTGGCGCATTTTCAGCCGATGTAAGCTATCAAAGAGCCGCACCTCGGTGCTAAAAACGTCCGACACCGACTGCGCTTCAATAAATCGCATTTATTTGCTTACAATCACCATTTCCATACATAACAAACCAGCAAACGCTTGGCTGTGAAAGAAGGCATCCTGTGGAAGTTCAAGTGGTTTCTGAACTCGTAGCATATGTGGGTGCGCACTTCTTTTGGAAAAAAAAAGAAACCATTGTTCAGTAATATGGATGTTTTCTGGGACGGTATATATGCTCTATTTGTTCACGTCGTATCTCGGCCATCCCTCATTCAAAACTCAAAGCTCGTGTGGAAATAGAGAGGTTACCCAGCCCCAAACAAGATTAAAGACCGACACTTACTACGGCTGATTTCCATCCTTCTTTTCTTTCACTACCCTTTCTTTTTTCGGGACATAGAAAAGCAATGTATGCCATTCCTCATCCGATTCACTAGCTTCAACGTCACAAGTGTAATGCCCCTCCGGTGTATTGTCCCACTGTAGGATATTGTCCCACTCCCGGAGAGCCTCCAACCCCTGGACGGTCTCCAGTTCCTGAGTGACCTCCAACTCTTGGTTGATCTCCAACGCCTGGATAGGCTCCAGCTCCTCGACAGCCTCCAACTCCTGTGTGACCTCCTCCTCATCATCCGGAGGCTCGTAGTGGGCCATAAAGGTAGTCATGACACCAATAGATTTAGTTATCCGCTCGACAAGGTCCTCGTCAAGGTTGAGCTCCTCTTTCCTGCCCACAAACTCGCCCAGTCCAGTGATGAAAAAGTTAATCTTATCTACACCCCGGAGAGCCGCCTCAACCGGCCGCCATGGGTAGTTGACCGCCACATTCGCCATCTGCTTTTCGGTAAAGGGCTTGTCTTTGGCGACTTCGGGGGGCCATACATCACCGGACTGCAGAACCCACTCTGTCGTATTCCACAGCCTGACATACTGGACCCGTCCGTCCAGCCATTCTTTGGCGGGCGGCTCTTGCAGGAGTGCCTGGCTCATGGCGTATCCCGGGTACCGGTTGTTGGGAGGATAGGGTTGAAATGTTTTCGTTGTGATCCTTGCCATAAACGAGTTGACATTGAAATACCTGTTCATTTCCCCCAACGAGCAGCCGTGATAGTCTGAGGGGTCTTTTGGCCCGTATTGTCAGTACGTGCATTAACGCGAGTCCAGATGGAGTCCACCCTTGGAGTACTCACCGCCCCAGCAGTCGTACATGTACTGGGTAAAATCGTAAAACATAGACCATTCAGTGTCGGATGCCTAAAGGTGTGTTAATATTTTTCCCGCTGACATTTTTCATTTGTGGAGGCCACATATGGAGCATAACTAGGAGTTGTTGTAGTGAGCTACCTCTGAAATAAGCCCTCCCGTTTTTACGAGAGCTCGAAACACCTCCACGACATATTGTTGTTTTGGCTCTCCCGGCTCCAAATTTTTGGCAAGGGTGCTGAAGATTAGCGATACATCGTACTCAAAACCGTCCACGTCATTCTTGGTCGTTTTTCTGGCCCCAAGTACTCGCAGTGCATTGCTGCACCGGAATGCCCGTTCTCGTATCGTTCCCGGGCCGTCGAAGATTTCAGACACAGTTTTGTAAAGAATTGTTTCGTCTTCGTCCAGATCGGACAGGTCGTCCCAGTCAAATTCGTCGTTGGATCCCATCTCGTCTGACTCCATCGTGTGCTGTTGTGATATGGTGTGGAGTATGTTATTGAAATGAGTTGGTGTATGAAAGCCAGAGGACAATATGGACAAGGTTAAAGCACGCCTTAAAGAAGTGATTGAAGAATGATTGCAGTGTTTTAGATGTGAATATCGACTTTCACGTTAAATAGTGTATTTCTGGACACTTCTAATATATACTTATGAAATATGCAAGAAGAAATACAGCATACGGAACAAGAGTGTGTCAACAGGTCCCAGCATCGCTTCGCCTTGGAGGCTTGCGAGTGTAGCCGCCCACCACTGTTGAATGACAGCGAATCAAATTGACGAAAGTGGGGCTCATGACAACCGCCCCGTCAGTGGCCCGGCCCATGGCTTGCAGACCGCGACGGCGAGACCGTCATTTGCTCCCATAATTTTTATGGGGACGATGTTGGTCTTCGGTGAGTAGAGTATGTCTTAAATATTTGCTCTGATTTCTAAAAAAAAAAAAAAAAAAAAAAAAAAAAAAAAAAAAAAAGATGAAGAAGAAAAAAGGAGGCCAACCGCCGGACCGACACGACGACCATGGAACCAATAAACCAACGACGCAATTCGCGCCATGAGGCCTTCCAAGGGATAGCAGTTAGGCGCCCACTGTGGTCACGTTGCCGAATATTCACACGGCCTCAGGTAAATACGTGATTTCATTGAACGACCTCTTTCATAATCAGTGTAAGCAGTTCGGATTCCCACCATTCCAGAGAAATGACCATTAACATTAATTCTGGAGTCGATGATTTCGACAAGGCAGATACGGATAAGTATGGCGATACCCTACGTCGCATGCTCTTTCGTACTGGAACAAAAAAATAAAGCGATAGTACCAGGATAATTTTGTTATTTTGGTTTGTTTTAATTTTTATATCGGGCGAAATATGACATTCTTTCCATTGAACATAACAGAAATTAAACTCGACAACAGGAAAGAAAAAAGAAATAAAAAAACCATCGTACATAGGAAAAAACAAACAAAACTTAAATAGATAAAGTAACCATATTTGGATGTGAAAGGAAACAATAATAGATGAATTATGCAAACTCAATGACCTCAACTGATGGTTGTGCAGGCTTCTCTTCGTTCAGTATCCGAGTCATTCTTGCCTGACTGGGCTCCCACTGAGCATCTGCCATTCCAGCCATGGACAGGATCATTCCGTCTGGAAATGGTTGACGGATGACTGTCGTTTGGGTAGAAGTGGCGATGATGACCTTGATCAGTGCCGATATTGCCGGGTCTGTCGACATTTGCAATATGTGCGCCACGACGACTTCAGTGTCGTCAATGAACTCGGGCCGCTCGTAATATGCAGCGCCGTCAATGATGCACATGACCACAATATCTGACGGGAGTTGGCGGACGAGAATGCTGAATATCTCACACAGATCCTCAACCTCCCCTTCGAGTATAGCTTCCTCCGTACCAGGGCCTAATGGGAGCTCTGGGCCAAAATCATATGCGCATAGAAGCTGGCAGATGAAGCTAGAAATAATAGCCCGTGCGCCAATAGTTTCGTCTTGTTCTTCGTCATAGTTGTCGGCACCATAGAGCCAGCTCTCCTTCTCGGAATGCAGGCCACAGAAAAACAACAGGCGAATGATCTGAGGATGGCTGGCAAAATTAAGTGCCATTGAGGCACAAAACAAGGATAAGCCCGTGACAGGGCGCAAGTTGTCGCCATCGTTTCCATGAATCAGTAGCTGGGAGGATTGTGGGAGGGTAAGCCAGCCCCTGAACTGGTGCTGTGTGACAAGTTGCTGTGCGTGCCCATGCTCAGCGGAAGATACCAGAGGAAAATTGCGACTTGACATGTACTCCATGTCCTGTTTCGCCAGGTCCGGAATGGCGATCCAATCGAGAATGTCCTGTGGGCAGATCCAAAGATGATCAATGCGAGGGGAGGAGCCACTGGCAACTGTCGAAATGGGTGTCAAGGGCCGCGATGTCGGCATTGAGGAGACCATTAGACTTGTCTGCTGGTAGGCTTGCATAGTTTTTATACCTGCCAATGATTGTGGTTAGACAACAGATACGGCCATGGCGTAAAGAGTACTTTGTTTCGATTCCAGTGGTACTCTTGGTAACATACCATCGACCAGTCCACTGACCATGGACATGAACTCGTTCTTTGTGCCATGGGCCATTGACAGAACCTGAGCCATTACGTGGTGCGTGTAGGCGTCATCTATGTTCAGTTAGCATTGCTCATGTTATTCAAATATTCTGCGATATACAACGCGACGATAAGATGGACGTAGACTTACTGATGAGAGACTGGGACTGGAAATTGTGGTCCCTTTGTGTCTTGGACATGTTTACCTCGCGAATGAGGTCTGAGCTCTTCATCTTGATATCCGCAAGGCTCTTGTCAATAGCTTTACGATAGTCGTCGGCGGTAAACGTGGCCCGTAAAGCACGTTTTACTAAACAATACATGTAATGCAGTTAGCATCGACAACAAGTAAAGCCGTACTGTCGTGGATTGAAACGCGTTACTGACAGCCACTGGAGACGAAAAATCCCAAAACAGACTCAACCGCGCAAAGTACAGATGCGATCAGATCGATTGACGCTTGCTTGATGTTGTCGTCGCCTGGGAACTCCTGCACGTACACCTCCACCTCGACAAAATTGCGATCGATATCGTCGAAAGCGGCGGTCATGTCGTGGCGTAGTTTGGATGCCTTGGCTGCAGCCTAAGAGACGTCAGTACAGGAAATACCACAGAAAATATTAGGGGGAAAAATAAGAAAAAAAGAAAAAAAGAGAAGGAAAAGTAAATGACATGGAAGGCCATAATTGGGGATGCATTTGCATGAACTCACTTCTAGAACTAGCCTCAATGCCCCAAGAACTGGGGATATGTATTCACTGTCCACTGTGTCTTTGGCCATCTTCACCATTGAAAGCGTAAGGCCACCGGCATGATCCGACGTCTTTCGATACACCTTGCGAATCGTACCCTTGAAGCTGCCGTCTGTCTGGCTGTACGCGATTTTGGCCGACTCTAGCGTGTTGAAGACGCCTGTCCAGTCGTGTTGTTGGCGGATGCCGCCATGTTGCTTGATTTCCTTGGGCTCATTAGGGCTCGCCTGAAGAAATCGGTCCATGGATGGCTCAAATAGATCATCCCAAAACTTGAGCGCAGCAATAGGCTCCGCTGCCTGTCTCGCTGGCATTGACTGGGCCTGGATGACGGGAAGGTTCGTCGAGGAATGTTGAAAAGGCCTCAGCGTCCCCGCCGTAGATCCGTGCCCCGTAAGAGCCCACTGTGCTCTATTGTGGGCGGCGATGATCTCGTCGTCCATTTCGGAAAGCGGCTTGTCCAGAACGAATCTTTTGAGGTTTGCATCATAGTGCGACGGAGGATTGGCGAAACCGGGATGGTAAGCATCAAGGTGGTTTTCAATAAAGTCGACAGACTCTGGCTGCAGTCTGACAAGGGGAATCTCGCTTCGATTATCATTTTCCATGTTTAGCGGATGTTGATGTTTATTGGATACACGAGATGGGGAAGAAACCGTGCCTTCTAGATATGTCGACAATGTTTTGGGAAAGAGCAATCAGCCACTGTTTGCCGGCTTTGTGTGAATGTGGTCGCTGTTTCCCGTGCCGTTGGGTCCACTTATTGGCCCCGCTGTTTAAACAATCGGGCGGCTCGGCGCATCGGGGCGTTTCCGTTTTTAGTGTCTGATTTGAGCAGTGTCATCCGGACATCGTTGAAATTGTGTACTTTTTACGTCGTAGAAGCGGTCACAAATTCCACGTGGAGTTTCTCCAGATCCTGTGCTTCTTAAATATCGAAGGGCATCCGGCGTATTCGCATGTTCATTTGAGCGAATTTGATTTCGTCCGCATGTTGGGGGCCGAATATGTGACGCTCTCTGCATATGCGGCCGCTTTTTGTGCCGTCGTGATACAGGATGCAAATGAACCGTGCATTGTGATTGGTTTAGCGCTGTGATGGGGGCCGTTACGACCATGTGACGAGATGCTACGAGGGGAGAACAAACTATGTAGCAGCCTGTTGGGCCGGAGGGAACCTTTTGATGGGGCCAAAGACTCAACCGAACCTCTCGAATGGCGCCCCCTCTCCCGGATTGTTGCGAACAACTTCTTGCATTTCATTTTTAGAAAGCCTCCAGTTTAACTTGTGTCTTTTTTTTCGTTTTATATGTTCTTGTTCATATTTTTGCAAGCTGCCTTGCTGCATTTCGCCTGCGCTATCCTTACTGCACAACCGCTGACTACTTCTCTTCAACTTCCCTCCTTTTATTACCTGGGTTCAGAAATTACTACTCGGCTTCATACGTACTCTGTTCAACAAGTTCATCATGGCCACGGCCGTGACGATCAATGACGACACCGACAACGCTGATGCGGCGCCATCTGCGGACGATGATATCGACAAGGGTGGTGGAGAGCCTGCCCCAATTTCCGCATCGGACAGGACCTCTCATCGAGTGCTTGACAGTCTGCTGGCCGAGATTTCCTTCTTGCAAGAGAAGGTGCTTTTTTTGAAAGGCGCTGACGGAAACGCGGCAGAATCAGCCACCGGGCCGACGAAAGGACAGAACTGGGTGAAAAGAACAGAGGAGAAGGCAAACGAGTGGGCAGACGAGCGCGCAGACTTCGGAAATGGCGGAGGTCCTATCGGGTGGGAGCCGATGCCCAAAAATCGTACCAAGGATTACCGTATTTCAGCCACTCGTCCCGAGGGGAAGCCCACGCGTCGTTGGTTTCGCAACGTGAGAGAACGCGATATATGGCTTAACATGGGCAGTTCCCGACAACGAAAGGGCCAACGAATCCCAACGTCTCTGCGTCCCGTCCAGCCATCGAAACTAGGCCCCCCCAATCAATGGGACGAAGATGACAGCAGTCAGTGGGACAGCGATGACTCAACACGAACTCGTGACTTCGACTACTTTCAAGCTCGTCTGCGTGGAGATTACGAGTGGGAAATCGACCGTTTGAATGCACAGAAGAAGCGGTACACCAGGTTGAAAAAGAAGCGCGACCAGGAGCGAAGACTGCGTCTCAGAAAAGGCCAACACTGGGAAGGACAGAAAAACTCAGACACTCTCGTTGGCAGTCTAGATGAGGCTAGCAACGAGGCCTTGTTGAAGAACGTGGAATGGGATCATTTCAAAACGATATTTTGGTCGTCCCATACCTTCAAAGGCATTTATGTACTGGATGATGAACCACGGATCTCAACGAATATTCCCTCCACAGGAAATCTATTTGCCGAGCGGAGTGCACCGATCAGCGCAGTGTCGCCCATCCTTTCAGAATACAACGGAACCTCTCCTCTACCGGAACGAATATCTATCTGGTCCAGCGAACTAATTCGTCTGTTATCAAAAATTGGCGATGTTAAAATTCCTGTGATGGGTGGCAATGCAGACAACGCCAATGTTGTTCTGCTACGACCATATCGTTTTCTGACCTACCACGATGCCGACATCCGCCTCCTTCTTCAACGATTGGACGAAGAGGAAAAGCTTCTTCGACAATCATTGCTGAACATCAATGGTCCACCTTTGGAGAATTCAACTGATGAGGCCAATGACCAGCATGGCGAAACGAGGAGGACTAATTCTGCGTCGGAGGAACAGCTTGACCCGGAATCCGCTGATGGTGAAGATGAAGACAAGACGATGTCTGATGCGTCATCGTTGTACAGCAGGCATGCGCAGAAAGCAGCGGAAGCACGACACGTTGCTTGCCTTGTCTCATTTATGGATGGCTACATTGGCAAGCGGGTTAGCTTTTTGAGATCTGCCAGCTGCGATAGGATATATTTTTCCGACATATGGCACATGTACGCAGCAGGGGATCTTGTCATCTCTTCGGACAGCAAACAAACACTCCGTGTCCTGGTGGTCCGTTCAGGAAAGCACAGGGGAAAAGATCCGTACTACGATTATTCCAAGCGCGATCCTTACGATGAGCGTTCCGAAGCTCAGGAACAAAATGCCGTCATCGTCTGTGTCCGTATTGGAATCTGGGGCAAAATGGTTGGCCCTCTCGTACAGACGTTTTCCGTCCGCAAGTTCGATGGCGAGCGCCTTGTGGCAAATATGCCCGTCATTCCAATCCGTCATATGCATCGATCTAACCTCGCAGCCAGATCCTCCACGCTCCATGGTAGCAGCCTGCACGACATTTATACGCTTCGAAAGCGACTTGTCGACCGTGGCCGCTTCTTTCTCGAAATAACAGGAATCAAGCACATGTTTTACGCTGGTTCAACGGTCGCAAACAACGACGAAGTCGAGAGCCAAGTCATAATAGATTCGCAGCAAGCGTTCAAAGATGAGGACATTAAAAAGGCTTTCCCGGGCTTTTCCAATGTTTCGTCAAAAGTGTACGAAAGCAGACAGGCCAACGTCGACCTTTGTACATGGGAGTGCTGTGATGGTCAAAACGTATATGACGACTCTCACGTGGAAGACAAGGCCCATGAGAAATATTTGACCGAAATGCGTGACGGACAGAATGCCTCCGTCCGGCCATCTTTGGCTTCGCGAGATATTTCCGAAGTCATTCTCAATATTGAGTCGATAATTGACGACGACCTCATGATCATGCCATATTGCGTTCACGGCTACGTTCTTAGAAACCGTTCTTGGGGTGAGTGACTTGTTGTTCCAGCTCAAATTCTGTGTAAACTCGGCTAATGATATGTCTCTCCAGAGTTGCTGGACTTGGATTTTCTCAGCAGCATAAGGAGCCATCGCCAAAATGCCGACACAATCAGTGACTCTTCACCTGGCGATAACAATCTTGATGACAACGACAGAGACACGGATAGTGATAATAGTAACATCAACGGCTACAGTAGCGATAGCGGCGACATCCATGGCCCCAGAAAGACTGCATTTTCAAGTCTTGTACTCCCCGACGGGCACAAGCACGTAGTACTTTCACTGGTTTCTCAACATTTTCGGAGCAAATTATCCAAACATCGCCAGAACGAGAAGGTGGATATCATCAAAGGCAAAGGTATGGCTGCCATTGAGAACAAAAAACTCGCTTCGGATTAAAAACTGACAACACTCAAAGGAAAGGGCCTGATTATCCTCCTGCACGGTGCGCCGGGGGTTGGCAAAACATCAACTGCAGGCAAGCCACCCAGTCTCTCGTCTCCTCTGCTTTTGTTTTTGGTTCATTTTTATGCTTATCTCGGACAACATTTCAAGATGCTAACATAGGTACAGAGGGTGTCGCAGAACAATTCAAGAAACCACTTATCCAGATCACATGCGGTACATTATTCTACAATCATTACAAACCCTAGTTTCTGAGGTTTTGCTGACAACTCCCTAGGTGACCTAGGAACCACCGCAAAGGAGGTCGAAAAGTCGTTGCAGAATATGTTTACCCTGGCCAGCCGGTGGGACTGTATTCTTCTGCTCGACGAAGCCGAAATCTTTCTCGCCGCTCGTGGGCGCAATGATTTTACTCGCAACGGAATGGTGGCTGGTAAGTTACATTAACTTGCATTGAAACAAACCCGCCATCCCTGGACCGTTCTCTTCACCGTGAAAACTAACAAATAAAGTCTTTCTTCGCACCCTCGAGTACTATGCTGGCATATTGTTTCTCACCACCAACCGGATTGGAGACATTGATGAGGCTTTCATCTCCCGCATTCATATGATCCTCTACTACCCGCAACTGGAAGAGGCGGCCACAGCTGAGATTTTCCGTCTTAACCTGTCACTTATTCGCAAGCGCTACAAGAACGCGGGACGACCTATCAAGATTGATGAGATCAAAATCGAGCAGCACATGCGCGAATACTGGCGTGCCAACGTCGACGCCCGTTGGAATGGACGGCAAATCCGCAACGCGTGTCAAACAGCCCTCGCTCTGGCCGAATACGATGCACAGCCCAGTAAGAAAAAGTACGATTTGACAAGTCAAGCAGATGCCGGTTCGGACACGACAGTCCATCTACGGGTGGATCATATCCTGCAGGTGTCTGCAGCCTACCTTGAGTTCTACAAGTATCTGAAGAGCGTGCATGGCGCTAGCACGGAGACACGGGCTAGAGAGCTGGGTCTTCGAGCCATGGAGCTGGCCGAAGAGAATGCAGTCGGAGATGCAACAACGTCTTCGTCGCTGCGTCCGGGTCGCATGAAGCGAGGGTCGAGTAGCAGAGGTGCCGGCAGACGCAGTGGAGGAGCGGGCGGTGGCGAAACTACTCCTCTGAATGAGTTCCGGCTCTCCAGCATCACGCAGCTTCCCATCAGGCAGCCTCAGCAGCAACCTCCGCAACATCAAAATCCACATCAGTACCCACAACAGCAGTATCAACACACGCAGCAGCTGAACCAGTACCAGTACCAACAGAACATGCAGCAGCACCAGCAGTATCAACCTCAGCCGGGGGCTTCCCAGCAGATGCCCTATCAGCCTCAGCAGCAGTTCGCACCGGCCCAGCCATATGCACAGCCAACTCCTCAGCCAGTGGCTCAGACTGTCCCTCAGTCCATGCCTCAGAACATGGCCCAGCCTTCGCCACAGCAACCCGCAGATGTTCCTCGAACGGCCGCCTATCCTGGCCAGACTCAACCCGCTACGTGGAGTAATCCAGTGGTTGCTGTGTCTTCAGAACAACAGTACCAAAGTACTGTCACATATGTTCCCAGTGCTCCCACTGTCCCTTCCCAGCCTCAGCAATAATTCGGCCGTGCTTCATTGACGACGAGCCGAACCACATATAGAGTTTAGGATCGCGTCTCGTTTTAGTTGTGACCAGTGAACACTGCCATTCCCCATGTTTTTTTTTTTTTTTTTTTTTCATATTGTTATTGTCCACCCTTTTTTTTTTGGTCGTTGGCTTCGGTTTTGGCGTTTGATTTTGTTCACCTATGCTCCCTTCTCCTTATTTACTTGTTCTCCTTTATCTTTACTTTACAGTCAGGTTACATTCTCATTGCTCTTTGGTTGTTAATTTTGTTCTTGTTTCTTGCATTCGACGTTTCAAACTCCTTGTTTCTTTTGTACTATTCTGCATCCTTTTGTCATTGTGGTTTCCTGCCTTGTCTTCACTGGCGTACCTTCCTTTTGGTTTTGTTGCGGGTTCTACGTTTTCATTCCGCGATGTGGCATGTCCTTTTGTTGTCCAACTTAAACTTCGCTCTTTTTATCCATTCTTGCCGTTTGGTGTTTATTGGTTGTGTCGTTCTGTTTGATTGTGTTTCGTTCTTTTTGTTTGACTGCCCTCCAAAAAGTAAACTATCAAAAAAATTTAAAAATCATAAAACCCCAAAAACATTGTCCCGTCCTGCAATATATTTTTACAATATGTAGTCAGTCAGCCAGTAGTATGCCAGGATATTTTATTTTTTTTCTTAGGTGTTCTTGGTTATTTCGCCTTGCTGTCGGCTGGAGAGGTCACAACAAAGAAATGGGGAAGAAGAACACATATTAACTTCATGACAAATTTGCCTTTTTTTCCCCTCATCGTCATTTTTTCTGTTTATTCTATTTTATTTAATTTTTATTTTCTTTTCTTTGAAGTTGAAGGGGTAAAAAAGGAGAAACGATATTTTGATTTCCACAACAAAAAAAAAAAAAAAAAAAAAAAAAAAAAAAAAAAAAAATACCAAAATAAAAAAAAAAAAAACAAAGAAAAAAAAAAAAAATACAAACATGGACGGGGGATTGATATGGTTCGGTTTTAACCACACCCCAACAATGAAAAT
>WNYE01000050.1:0-226879 GCA_021396245.1 Sporothrix humicola | reverse complement strand
TTTTTTTATTTTATTTAATTTTTTTTTTCTTTTCTTTTATTTTTATGGGTTAAAAAATTATAAACTATATTTTTTTTTCAAAAAAAAAAAAAAAAAAAAAAAAAAAAAAAAAAAAAAACACATGACCTAGATCATGGCACTTAATGCAAGGCTGATACTACGCGGCAAAATCAATTTCCGTCAACATGCGAAAATGAGACAATAGTTAAGCGGGGAATAATGAATAATGTAGACGGTGTTTGGGAAAACACATGGCTTTCACGTTCCTGCTAGACTCTTTTCTTTCTGTGCTCGTTTGATCACGAGATCATAGGATGCTATCCCTGCTAGCGTAGCGGTCGAGAAAGCTTGGTCCGAAAGTTAATATGCGTGAAAGAACGAGAAACGAGAGAAATGTAGAAAAATGGAGACGTCCACAAGTTTAAAAGCACGGAACCAATTGCTGCCCAGCATTCGGTGATTCGGGACTGGTCCGAGCTATTACCGGCACTTTCGCTGTTGATGTACGTTGATGTACGTCGATATTGACTCTTTTGGTCTCGTTCTCACTGACCTCGCAAGTAACCCTCGTAACAATGAGATCATCAGTTTTCTGCAAACCAGCCAACTGCCAAGATGATTTGATCCTTCGTCCAACAAAAAGAGTGCATGGTTATGCCGATCAAGGCCGACAATTGCTATCTGATTTGTGGGAAAAGAAATGTGGGAATTTCGCACAAAATATCGATAGTTTTGAAACTAAATCTTGACTCTTTCACCTTCACTTTGTTCGACTTTTACCAACCTTATTCTCGGTGAATGTGTAGCCGTTTCTCTAAACACAAGCCTCATTTCCCCGTCTGCTCCGTACCCCGGGCCACGCTTTTTACACTTGTCTTTAAGGATAACTGTTCCCCGTGGGGTGCGATAGCCTGAGCCCAGACGCCTTTATGCTGTTTGCACGTTTCGTCTTTGACACATGGTCGCTTGATACATAAGAGCGACAGTCTTGCGTGGGCTCACCTTTATTCCACTTCTCTCTCACCACTCCTTTATCACCATCCTCTACCCTTCAACTCTTTTCATTTGTTTCACGCACACATCACCATCATGCCATATCTCGGCCTCAAGGGCAAAGGTCTCGTGGCCGCCATCACGGTTACGTCAGGCATGGGTTTCATCCTATTTGGTTTCGACAACGGTCTCATGGGCAGCATCCTGACGTCGGACGGTTTTGTCGACACGTTCCACCTCAACTCGAGCATGGAGGGCCTGATCACAGCCATTTTCCAGCTGGGCGCCTTGATCGGTGCTCTGGGCACGACGTTCCTGGGCTCCAAGTTTGGGCGCCGGACGCTGGCACACTGCGGCACGGCCATTTTGTGTATCGGCGCGATTCTGCAGAGCTCGAGTTTCAGTGCGGGCCAGCTGGGAACGGGACGTGTCGTTGCGGGTATCGGACTGGGTCTGGTTGCGAGCAATGTGGCGATCTGGCAGGCCGAGACGGCCCCTTCCCGGTACCGTGGCACTCTCGTCGGCTGTTCGCTGAGTTTCCTGATTATTGGCCAGCTAATTGCATACTGGATGGAGTACGGCATCTCCGACTACAAGGGCGACTTTCCGTGGCGGTTCCCGATGGCCTTCCAGGCGGTGTTCGCTCTCATCCTGAGCGCCTTGTTGGCAGTGATGCCGGAGTGTAAGTCATCCCCGTCTAATGTCCCGATTTTGTTTCGGGTACTGACATATTAGCCCCCCGTTACCTTGTCATGAAGGGCCGGATGGAAGAAGCGACGCAGGTCTTCCAGGCGCTGAAGCCCGACCAACCCGTCGAAGAAATTGCCCAGGAAGTGGCCGACATCAAACAGGCGATCCTGCTCGAACAAAGCGCCCAAAAGGGCTGGAAGGACCTGTTCCTCGAAAAGGACCGCATCCGCTCGCGCTACCGTTTGGCTCTCGCCTGTGGACTGAATTTCATGCAGGACTTTAGCGGCAGCACCCCCATCTCGTACTACACAACCTACATTTTCCAGACGTCCGTCGGCATGAGCCGCCACGTGTCGCTGCTCATGTCCGGACTACTCCAAGTCTGGTTCCTGATTGCCTCGATGGGCACCTGGTTCTTAATTGAAAAGTTTGGCCGCCGCAACTGCTTCATGTTCTCGGCGGCCGGCATGACCGTCATCATGGTTTTGTTAGCGGTCATGCTCGAGATTAACACGACGAAAACAGGCATCGGCGCCGTCGTGCTCATCTTTGCCTACCAGACTGTGTATACGTGGGGCTTCATGGCCGGCGTCTGGACGTACGGCCCCGAGATCCTGCCGCTCGAGTACCGGTCGGTGGGTGTCGGCCTGGCCAATGCCACGCTGTGGATTTTCGGGTTCGCCGTGACCATGTTTGTGCCGCCCGCCATCACTAACATTGGCTGGAAGATTTATATTATTTTTGCCGCCTTCAATCTGTCCTACGTGCCGATTGTCTACTTTTTCTTCCCCGAGACGAGCGGCCTGACGCTCGAGATGATCGACCTCGCGTTCATGGACCGCACCAAGAGTCCGGTCAAGCGCGCGGCCGAGCTGCGCCAGATGGTCAAGAACGGCCAGAATGTTACTCTCACACAGGAATTTGTCGAGAAGATGCCCGTCGAGGGTCAAGTTGAGGATCAAGTCGAGACCGTTCAGCCCAGCAAGCAAGGGAGAACAATATAATAGACGACTGCGTGTTTTATTTGACGAGATTCAGGCTCGTCTTTGTATCGTACTGTAGCTTTTAATACGGCTAAAGCACGCCTAAAACACGTTTAGTCGTATATTAACTTGAATTTATTATCTCACTAACGTATCTATTCCAATATCAACTTTGTATCTGCCGGCAGTACAAACTCATGTCTCCTCACGCCCGTTACACCAACATCCACCTCGTACACGTCCCCTCCCCGACGAATACCACCATCTGCTGTGTCGTCCTTCAAGTCTGGATTCCGTGCAGTCGTGATCACCAGCTTTGTGCCGACAAACAGTGGACAAGTCGCATAGGCTGTGGGCAGTTCCACCTTGCCAATCACGGCACCTGATGGATCCAGACGGAGGACAGCCGAGCCTTTCCACAAGGCCGTCCAGATGCAGTCCTCGGCGTCAATCACCAATCCGTCCGGGTTTACGTCTCCATAACCAGCCTCGAAGGCGTTCCAGTACGTCCGCTGGTTCGTGGCCGTGCCCTGCTCGGCATCAAAATCAAACGCATAGATGGTGTGCTTGCCGCTGTCGGTCCAGTACATGATCGTGTGGGCGGCGTTCCAGGCCGTGCCGTTGGGGCTCTGGACGCCGTCGACGATCAGCGTAGACACCAGGCCGTCGGGCGTGGCTTCCACCTTGAACAGGGCACCCTCTGGCCGCTCTTCGCCGACTGTACCCGGATCGACCATGGAACCGATCCAGAGTCGGCCTCTCGAGTCAACAGCGCCGTCGTTGCATCGCATGATGCATTGGCGTTCTGGACTCGCGTCCTGCCAGAACTTGTGAAGATAGTGCAGCTTGCCGGTCGCGGGGTTGATGGCGGCGATACCATTTCGCGCACCAATGACATAGGCTTGTGATGAGGGGACACCACGAACATTGACGGTCAAACTGACACAGTCGCCTGTCGGGACCGGTATTGTTCGCAGAGATGACGGCCCGTCATCGACATTGTATGTGTGAATCGTCCCACCGAGAATGTCAATTATGCGACATTCGCGCGTCTCCTCGTCAAAGAATGGGCCCTCTAGCAGTTGGCCCTGGAGCGCGATGCTAGGCTGTCGATCAATGCCAAAACGTCAGCCTTGCAGCGTGTAGGGGTTAAGGAATGATTAGCATGGCACTTACAGTTTTCAGCTTCCAGGTCTGCATCGTTGCCGTTCTTGTATCGTGGTTGAGAATGAGAATGAGTGGATGCAATTGAAAATGGAAAGGAATGAAATCAAATAATCCAGGTCAATGTGAGCCAGCAGAAATTGGACAGAGGAAATCCGGGGAAGTGTAGATAAGAGGTGTCGTCTTGCTCCCAGAAACTGGGTGACCCCATCTTTTGCTTGGCTTTCCATGCTTTTATCCCGTGATTTCATCACCCCTTCTGTGCTTGGTTTGGGCGACAAGTGTGACGTTAAAAGCGACGAAACGGCCCGGGAGGACGCTCCTGATTTGTGGAATCCAACTGGCGGGAAAATCGGCGGAATACCCCGCCAGGAGCGCTAACTTACGGTGGTTTGGGGCACCATGGGCGCAATTCTGGCCCGAACCACCGACCCTAGAGCGGCGAGCGGGTGGCAAGCTCCGCCGAAACGGCTGTTTGATGTTGGCAGGTAAAATACGTGGACAAACCAAAAATACATATAGCCATGTAGCCAGAATGGAGACGGTAATATTTATTTATTCGACTGATTACCGCTTAATTTTTGACAAAAACCGACTGCCTTTGTATACAGGACTAATCTACTCACTCCAATTCCACCAACTCCTACGAAAACACACCTTGTCACTCAAATGGCATACCGGAAGTACGGCAGGCCCTCGATCACGCGGCGACCCTCATTGGCGGCCTTGTTCCGTCTCAAAAAGTGGAGGACCATGGCGGTCGTGACCAGCAGAATGACGCCGTTGGCCGTCAGGCAGCAGTAGATGCCCGGCAGGTACTTGGGTGCGTCCTTGGACCGGAACACCAACGAGCCCGTGATGCCGCCGATGCCGCCAAAGGCAATCATGCTGGCGCTCGAAAAAGCACGCTTCCACGTACCGCGGATGTTGTTGGCCTGGAAGACCATGACGGTCGGCAGGTTGGCGCTGGGGCCGCAGGTCGCCAGGATGGCGCCAAAGTACTGGACGCCGGGCTGGGGGGCCCACACGAGGAGAGAGAGGCCGATGATTGTCAAAAGAGCGTTAAAGTAGAGAATGGGGCATCTGAGTCTAATCTTGTCCGAGATGCGGCCCTCGATGAACATGAGGAGCATAGCGGCGAGGTAGGGCGGCGTCGACAGGCCCTGGGCGGCCGCCGTCGAGAACTTGAGTTCCTTGTTGAGGATGACGGGCAGGAAGAATCCGACGGCGTAGGCCTGGAGGGTGGTGCAGCTGGGCAAGTTAGCGAGTGTTTGCGAGCGGAGCGAGGACAGAAAGAAGCGAGAGAGCGAAGCGAGCGAGGACACCAAAAAGACTTACTAGAAAAGCAGGGCGTAGCCCCAGATCTTGAGGTCGAGCGCAGGACGGAGGAAGCGGCGGAGCGAGAACGCTTCGGGCGCGGCATCCTGACGATCGCGGTTGAGGCGGCGGATGATGAAAGCGCCCTCCTTTTCGGACAAGAACCTCCATGTCTTATGGGCCTTGTCGGGAAAGTCAACTACAAAGATAAAGCCGCCAACAGCGATCAAACACGTAATAATGCCTTCCATGACAAAGATCCAGCGCCAGCCCTCGAGGCCGCCGAGGCCGTCCATTTTGGAAAAGGCGAGGCCGAGGACACCAGTAAGGGCGGAGCCCAGGACGCCGAGGAGGTAAAAGACGGACGTGCGAGAGAAGAGGTCGTCTAGATGCGTAGCTGTTAGCGAGTGCAAGTAGAGGGTGGATTGTTTGCTATCTCTATGGTCACTTACAGCGAGAGTACCACGACGAGATTAGGTAGTACTGGCCCGGGAAACAGCCCGACTCGAAAGCGCCGACAATGGCACGGAGGGGGATGAGAGAAGTCCATGCACGGACAAAACCGAGGCCCTGCTGGTTAGCACGAGATATTAATTTCAACATTGGGGTGGGTGACTTACAATCATGGTGGCACCCCAGCAGAGGACGATGCTGGACAGAAACAGACGCGGGCCGACTTTGCGGACAAGCACGGCGGCCGGGAACTGGAAGGCGACATAGGGAGCGAAGAACGTCAAGAGAACAATGCTGTAGCGGTTGCCCTCTTCCAGATCCAGGGCCTTGGTCATGCCGGCGACGGCGGCGTTCGAGACGTTGGCGCGGTCGATAAACGACACGGCCTGCATCAGTCCCAGCACGATGAGCAGACGCTGGTCGACCTTGCGGATAATCTTGCGCTGCTCGGGCACGGTAAACTCCTCGTCGTCGTCGACATCGGGGGCGATGCTGGGGGCTTTTTCGTTGGCGTAGGTGGACGTGGCGTCAACAGCACCAACATCGGCGTGGACCGCCTCAACATTGTCGTCTTTCATCATGGCTATGCTTGGGGGTGTTGGAAAAACAAGTTGAGAAAGAGATGATCTGATCGACAGAACTTCAGGGACGCGCCTGATATATGAAGAAATGTCGAGATGTTACCCCAGGTTGATGCTGGTGCTGTCGGTAGCCAATGAAAAGCGTGTGCAAAATCACCAAAATCACCACGTTTTTTTCTCTCTCCCTTCACTGCCTTCGGCAATCCCAATTGAATCTGCAGATTTGTGCCGATCTTGGCCTACCCCGGGCATACCCCGGAAGTCAACCGAGCCAACCCAAGGAAAGTTGGGGAATCTCGGGGAAGGGAAAGGGGGAAAGTGATGGAGAGAGAAAACACAGCAAACCTCTCAATGTCAACCCCACGGGGTAACTTGCACATGTGGAATATCAATTCTGGGAGACAGACGGCGATACTGATATGGCAAGACACATCTCGTCGGCGAAGCAGAAAACAGCAAAGTGCAAATGCAGCCAAGGTGTATCGATTCAATGTTATCTCGCCTACGGAGTTGTTGTCCTCACCTAAAATCCCTCGCCTTTTCTTCCACCTTCCCGGCATACAAGCCATCTCCACAAGTGCCACACAAAGCGTCGAGTCATGTAGTGTTGTTGGTGGGACACGCCGTCGGATACACTAGTCTTTTTTTGTCGGATTCTTTCTTTGCTCGCTCTCGCTCTTCTTCACTGTGCATTGTCTCTCGTTGTCTGTCATTTCCCCTACCAATATCTCTGTCTTGTGACTTCCGCGCCTCCTTCCTTATCTGGTCTGCCGTTGGTTGTTAGTGCAGCATGGCCATTGGATGCAAGTGCCGGAACATATGTCATGTCAAGACAAGCATTCTCCAAGGATTTGAAGAGTTTAAAAAGGACCAAGGCGTGCACATGTCATGTATCTGCCGGAGCTACTGGCGACATATGTCATGTCTTGCACTCGATTCGCTAGTCATGCCTTGCTGGGCATAAAGCCACCAAGGCTTGTCCTGAACCAAGACACGGTTCTCCGCAAACGAATGTAAATACTCCAATTCTCCACGCCGACTCCATGTTTTTTTCCCTCTTTGTCAAAATCAACCATTACCGAGATCACACCTCCGGCAATGTCGATTTTCGCCATTTTCATTTTCAACGCCTCCAAGTCCACCTGGCGGCCACCGGCCGTCGGCGACGGAACCTGCAACGGCCGACTCCCGCACTTGCCAAGGGTCATATAACGTCGGTCTCCAACTCGTTTGCAACGAAAATTGACAACCCCTCATCGACATCCTCATCGATATCCTCGTCAACCTCGACAACCTACCACAATGGACCCCTCGTTAGAAGACACAGGCGACTTTCGCGACGCCGACCGCGGCTTTATTGCGGCCCTGACGCCCGGTGTGATCAAGAACGACGCCGGCCGCGTCGTCTGGGACATTGACGCCTACGATTTCATGAAGGCGGAATGCCCGCCGACGGCACACCCCCACCTGTGGCGGCAGGGCCAGCTCAACGCCAAGCAGGGCCTGTTCGAGGTCGCGCCGGGCATCTACCAGGTGCGCGCGCTCGACCTGTCGAACATGACCATAATGGAGGGAAAGGAGGGCCTGTTGATCATCGACCCGCTCATCTCGTGCGAATGCGCCGCGGCCGGACTGGCGCTGTACCGCGAGCACCGTGGCAAGACGGACCCAGCGGCGCGCACGCGCAAAGTGACGGGCATGATTTATTCGCACTCCCACGGCGACCACTACATGGGCGCGGCGGGCGTCATCACCCAGGAAGAGGCTGACGCTTCGGGTATTCCCATCATCGCACCGGAAGGCTTCATCGAGGCTGTCATGAGCGAGAGCATCCTGGCCGGTCCGGCGATGCGTCGGCGCGGCGCCATGATGTACGGCAATGCCCTGCCGCGAGGGCCGACCGGCCAGATCGGTACCGGTTTGGGCATGGGCTCGTCCACCGGCACGACCTCCTTGATTCCACCAACCGTCTTGATCCAACACACTGGCGAAGAACTTACGGTGGACGGCATCCGCATCGTCTTCCAAATGGTGCCCGGCAGCGAGGCCCCCGCCGAGATCAATTTCTGGTTCCCCGGTCTGCGCGCGCTCTGCATACCCGAAACGGCCACCAACTGCATGCACAACATTGTCACGCTCCGCGGCGCACAGGTCCGCGACGCCAAGGTCTGGTCGGGCTACCTGGACGAGGCCATATGCATGTTTGGCGCGGGCTCCGACGTCATGTTTGGCAGCCACAACTGGCCGACGTGGACGACCGAAGGACTGGTGACGCGGCTCTCGGAACAGCGCGACCTTTATGGGTTTTTGCACGACCAGACGGTCCGCCAAATGAACTTGGGCAAGACGGGCGTCGAGATTGCCGAGACACTCCAACTTCCCCCAGCGCTCTCCCGCGCCTGGCACTGCCGCGGCTTCTACGGGTCGCTTTCGCACAACGTCAAGGGTATCTACCAAAAGTACATGACCTGGTTCGACGGCAACCCCGCGCACCTGTGGCCGTACCCGCCTAAGGAAGAGGGCACGCGGTATGTCGAGTGTTTCGGTGGGGTGGAGGCGCTGTGCGAAAAGGCCCGCACGTTTATGGACCGCGGCGACTATCGTTTCGCCGTCACTTTACTGGCCCACGCTGTGGCCTCCCTCGGCGAGCAGCCCTCCAATCCTGCCGTCCCCCTCCTGGCCGACTCTTTCGAAAAGCTTGGCTTCGGTGCTGAAAACGCCACCTGGCGCAACTTTTACCTCACGGCCGCCCAGCGACTCCGCACAGGCACCGCCTCGGGCATGGTCGCCGGCGGCACCACGCCGCTCGGCCCCAATTTATCGGTCGACCAATGGCTGGAGATCCTGGCCGTGCAGCTCGACGGCGACAGAGCCGGTGTGCGCGAAACGCCCTTTTCCATCGACTTTGCCGTCACAAACGCCACACCACAAGGCCAGCAGACATGGCGTCTGCTCGTCAGCAATGGTGTCCTGACAAGACGGCTGCTCCAGTCAACACCAGCCGATAAGGCCGACCTGGCCATGGAGCTCACAAGAGAACAACTGCTCGACGTCCTACGTGGAAAGGACGTGCAGGTGGCAAAGCAAGAGGGCAATATGGCTGTCCTGAACGAGCTGCTCGACCTGGTATCGGTGCAGCAAGGCTCTGTGCGTGGTCCTAGCCAGATATAGCGACGAGAGGCTGCACTCTTGTCTTTCCTGTCTGTAGAATATATCATAGAGTACATATATCGGTAAAATATAAGTTAAGGGTCCCTGTACGTCAGATAATCTTAAATAGTGAACAGTTGGTCCAAGGAAAGTGTTCAGAATTTATTCTTGATTTTATTTTATTTTTTGCTAAAAGAAATAATAAATCACAATGTGGAATTCAAAATCAAATGCCGGTTAATAAAAAGACTTTAAAACAAAGACCGTATAAATTTTTTTTTTTTTAAAATGTAACTAAATCCCCACGAAACGTAAATAATAAATAAAAAACTGCAAAGACCCTTAATAACGGGACGGAGAGAAGCGAAGCGGTGGTTCCGTCATCAACATTGCCCGAGCAAATTGAGCACTACGTCAACATCCAGTCGAACGTTAACAAGATTGTCGAGCGTATGGACCCGAAGGGCAAGGAGATGCCATCCGATGTCGACCTTCCCGAATCGATGTACGACGAGGAGGCGCTCATGATGGCCCATCCAGACAACCAGCTGGACCAGAACTTCGAGCTCTTGCCATTGTACGAGTAGTTGTTGCCCAAGAAGGCTGTCGTGGAGGACGTGGCAGATTTGGAGGAGGACGACGTTGTCGACAAGGTCGATGATGTCGAGGAAAGCAAGCCCGCCAAGGGTCTCGAGGGCGTCGAGTTTGTCAAGGAGGACGAATGTGATCTTGAAGGAACGGACGGGTCTTGTTCCGGCGAGGTGAAGCCCAAGAGCTGGTGGAACTGGATCCAGCGAAGATGGAGAACGAACGCAGACCGAAAGATTAATGATTAAAGATTAACGAAATGATGCTGAAAAGTTTTGATCTAATGCAGTTTCTCTTTTCTAGACAGAACAATACAACAGAAAATAATAAACAAGAAGAAAAATAAAATAAAATAAACAAAATCGAAGACAATGCAATAAAAAGTCTAACAAATAATACAATGATACCACATGTACATGCCCTCGTTCTCGTGTATTTTTTACGTCTATGCCTTTGTTTCCGAAGCAACCTCCTTCTTGCCCTCGCCCACCTGCGCCCGCATCTCCTCCTTGATCCGTGTCACTGTGCCCGCACCGCCATACACCAGACCCGTGTACAGCATCGCCACGCTCGCGCCAGCATTTAACAGCTTCAGTGCCTGCTCGCCGTTCGTCACGCCGCCAGAGGCAAACAGTGTTTTCCTCTCAGAGTTCGACTCCGCTCTCGACTGCTCGTCTAGCTTCTGGCGGTACCGACCGACCAGGGCCAGCGTGCGGTCGTACATGGCCGGGCCCGAGAAGCCGCCCGTCTCGTTGAGGTTGGCCTGCTCGTTGGACCGCAGGCGCAGCTTTTCCGGAACCAAACCAGTGCGCCGCTTGGTCGTGTTGCCGACGATAATGCCGTCGACGCCGCTGGCGAACACGGCCTCGACAATGCCGTCAATCTGGGAGTCCTCGTCCTCGTCGGGCGACACCTTGACCATGACGCGGGGCGCACGGGCCCGCAGGGTCTGGAGGCCCGACTCGACGGCGGCCGTGTGCGCTGCCGCGCTCGACGATGGGGCGGCCGTCTTCTTGGCCTCGTCGACCACAGCCGCCAGGATCTTGGTCAAAGGCTCGACGGCCTGCAGGTCACGCAGACCGGGCGTGTTGGGGCTGCTCACATTGACGACCAGAATGTCGGCATACGGCGCCAGCCGGCGCACGCAATAGACATAGTCCTGCGCGACCGCCGTGACGTCGCCCTCGGGCGTGTCCTTTTGCTTGGCCATCTGCACCGCCAGGATCTTGCCCTCCCGCAACGAACCGACAGGCACGCCCGCGGCGCCCGACAGCACGTCGGCTTCACTGAGGCCGTGTGCACGGGCAAACGCCCGCAGGCGCGTGCGCAGGCGCGACGCCAGCGCATCGGCACCGACCGAGTTCAGGCCGTAGCGGTTGACCAGGCCCTCGACGCTCGGCACGCGGAACACGCGCGGTCGCGGGTTGCCGGCCTGCGGGAGCGGCGTGCAGCCGCCGACCTCGACGACGGCCGCGCCCAGGTCAAACAGCGCGTCCGGAATGTCGGCATCCTTGTCGAGGCCTGCGGAGATGCCGACTGGGTTCGACAGAGAGTACTCAAAGGCGGAGCCCTCCAGCACGTTCTTGTGGACATTGCGGATCTCGTCGGTGCGGTCCTTGGGGTTGAGGCCGAGTCTGTGCAGCACCTTCAAGGCTTCGGTGCCAATGTGGTGGGCGTCCTCGGCGTCGGGATACAGAGTGCGGATCAATGGCGGCACGATCCAGCGGTGGACGGACGCGCGGGTGTCGGTGCCGTACAAAAGGACGGCAAACAGCGTGGCGCCAACGGTTGTCATGTAGAAAGCGGTGCGCAGGCCGGAGCCAGCCGAGGAAGAGCCGCCACGGGGAGCAGACGGGGCGGGAGTCGGAGGAGGAGGAGGAGGGGTCGCGGATTTGACGGGTTCGGCGGCAGACTTGGCGGTCTCTTTGACAGTCGTTGTCGTGTTGGCAGCAGCAGTCTTGACGCTATCGGTAGTTGACTTGGCCGTCTCGGTCGCCGATTTCGCGGTTTCTGACACAGCAGCCTTGGCCACGACGGGGGCGGCAGCCTTGGCAGCATCAGCAGCAGCGTCCTTGACCGTTTCGGTGGCCGATTTCGTGGCGTCAGAAACGGCAGCTTTGGCTTCCTCGGTGGCAGTATCGGCGGTCGTCTTGGCCTCGGAAGCAGCAGCCTTCACGGTCTCAGGTGCGGATGTGGCGTCGTCACCAGCCTGTGCAGGCTTCGCCTTCGGTACGAGCGGGACAGTATCAAACGCCGGCTTCACGGTAGTAGTAGGAGCCTCGGCTTTGACCGTCTCAATCGCAGCGTCGACAGCCGACTTTCCTTCGGCATGAGCCTCCTCGACGGCTGTCTTTGCCGCCGCAGCGGTGGCGGCCTTGGCCACGTCGGCGGGCGTAGGTGTGGTCGTATTGGAGGGGGTCGTCGTCGAGTTGTACCGCATGCGCATGGCTAAGCCCAGACCCGGCCGGGTAATGCGCGCCGGGCGCAGAACAGGGGCCAGCGACGGCCGTATGCGGAGAATGCGGGCCATTTTCGGTGGCTGTGACAGGAAGAAGATGCAGTACTGGCGAAAAATGAAAGAGAGAAACGCCAATGGCCGACGGGGTTGCCAGTGAGAGCTTGACGGAGCAACCGACAGCTAAACGCTAAAGCTAAAACAAAAGCTCGGCTGAGTTAACAAAGCTATCGCGGAAAGACGCGATTTTTTTGCGGCATTAGTGCACGTGATACTGACGGAAACAGCACGTGACACTACCAAACACGACGACAACAACATTCCACTGAACTTCGTTTTGTCAAAATGGAAACATTTTAGTCACTGGGGCTTGGCATGTTTTATTTTAATAGTGTTGATCATTTCGAACACGTCACTTTGCTGTCACGACGTTAGTTTCGTTGCGTGTGTCGTTGGATTTAAGAGTCATCAATAAAGACTCATATTTGCTAGTATTTGACATTCGGCAAAACGTGTGCTGCCAAGTCTATGGTCTATTCGAATTGAACAACAAAAGAAATGTCTAAAGAAGGACAGAAAATCTAGTAGATGTAATCGTAAATCGTGTTGACGTAGGACGCCAAGCTGATGAGTGAGCCAGACCTCACTGCTTGCCGGCTGCCACCAGAGACGTCGCAACGGCCGGCGTCTTGACGCCTGTAGGTTCGGCGGTGCTGTCACCCGAAGTGATGGCAGCCACCGTTCCCGTCGCCGCCTTGGCGTCTTCAGCCCGGCGGTTGAGGAACATCAGGTACGTCTGCCAGCCGACGGCAAACACGCCCGCAAAGATGCTGCGGTATTCGAGCGGGACAAAGGTGAAGCTGAACGCCGTCACAGCCGGCCACACTTTGAGGGAGTTGACCACGCTCGTGGGCACCGTCTGCTGCACGCGCTCCCACGACTTTTGCAGCGACTCGCCGGCCAGCAGCGCCTGCATGCCGAAGAAGTAGGTGTTGAAGATGGGCGTGAAGACGATCTGGTTGATGGAGACCTTGGTCAAGAGGGAGAGGGTGCGGCTGCTGTAGTTGAAGTTGTGCGCGAGGTAGACGAACCTGCAGAGCACGTTAGTAGACGATCACGGCGAGGGGACACTCTGCTTGCTGCGTACCACTTATAGCCCGGGATGGCCGAGATGGCGCCAATCATCAACGACCGCAGTGTCCGCATGGGATCATATGGCCCTGGACTTAGACGTTGCACTGAGAAGTCTGCGCATAATGCGATGACCAGGGCGCTGCACAGTTGTGTGACATATGGTCTCCTCCGCTGGGCGCGGCCGTACGAGTCGGCAGCCCATGTCAAGGGGCCGAGACGCTGCCATAACGGTAAAGGGGTGACGTTGCTCGATAATGGAATCGGGTCGTCTTTGGGCGGTCCGGGTGATGGTAGGCTCTTGTGCGTCTCGGTCTTCGGTAGGGCTTCGGTCTTTGTGGTTTGTGGTTGTGGTGGCTCGGCTTTTGACTGTGTCGTCTGCGTCCGCCTTGGTGCTCTTCCTGCTCGGAATATTGGCTGTTGCTGGAAGCTGTGAATGCGGAAGCGAAAGGGTTGGAGGGGTTGCGGTTTGCATGCGACGAGTTGACTCAGGTTGCGCCCAGGTGGTGGGCGCATCGGCTGTGGCCGCCAAAACGCGCGCGACAGCAGCGCGGACATGTTACTGAGAAAGAGTGGAAGTCGGAGTAGAGGTCGTGAAAGATGAGGGACGAGAAAAGGAAATGTAAAGAGACAGGGGAACGAGTGACTGCCAATATGGCAGAAAATGGAAGGAGTCAGATATCGGCTGCAGGTCGGGTCAAAGTCCGGGGAAGGAAGGAGTTGGTTGCGGCTGTATGACGAATGGGGAAAGTCCAAGGTGTGACGCAGAGTCCTGGATAGAGTCGTACTAGGCTGCTGCAACTTTGTATATAAGATGTCAAGTCGCACTTTTCGACGTTGATCCCAGTCTGTTGTTGTTTCTGACAAAAGAGTCAGAATATCTAAAGTTTTCTCGGGTTTCCTCCATCTTACTCTCGAAAAGTGCCCGGCATGGCGCCGTGTCGGTGTTGGGGCGATTTTTTTTACTGTTTTAGGGGTTTTGCGCGCTAGTCACTGCAAAAAATTGTCGGCTTTGCATTGCCGAGTCGCGTAAATTGCGAATAATTACGCCTTCGCGTACCCCTAAAGCCTCCCCTAACCGGCGCTTACTGGCATCCCGCGCCCTTTGACGCCCCCAACAACGCCTAGGAAGCGGCCGCAACTTTCCCGAACCGCCCCGATAGCAGATATTACTCATTATTTTAGGCCTTTTCTCTGCCCTGTAAGCTGGACCCTGAAGCGGCTTTGTTACTTTCTCCCGGTGCGATTCGCAATTTCCATCCCACCTTCATGAATTTTTTCCTGGAGCCATGCTAGCGTCCCCATCCTGCATAATGGAGAGATGATGTCACCGAGGTTTGAGTTCGGCACAAGATAGGAGATAGCGACGTGTAGAATAGAAAAGAAATGAATAAAAGATCCAACAATAAAATTGACGCAATATATACTGCACCAACTTGCAACACTTTCCGGATGGAATAAATGTCTAATATGGTAATTTAAGCCGGGTAGTAAAGAACGCCATATTTGTGCATGGCGGGTATTCCCGAATTACCCCAGGTTTGCTGGCTGATTCTTCAATGCTGCCCCAGATTCACCGTGAATATCGTACGACTCTTATTCATAGGGCTGAAGGCAATGCGTGCGTTGCAAGTAGAGGCTTATGTCATACGACACTTGCATATCCCATTTCGTCTAGATTTAGCAAGTAAAACAAATATATTTAACCAATAAACGCCAAAATCAAAAGTGAAAACTATCGTAACAGAAACTGCCGGGCAATGACCTCGTGGACAGTGCCAAAAATAAACCAACAATCCAATAACCCAATAAGCCAAATCAATTCATGCCCCATCGCAGAGGGTGCGCCTCGGTGTTGAGGACGTACGTGTCCAGACTGACGACGCTGGGGTCCTCGAAAATCAGGTAAAAGTACTTGAGCGTCTCGGCCAGCCAGAAGCTCTCCATGCTGTCGGCCCACGTCTCGAGCGGCTTGGTGCAGTCGTCGACGGCCGTGTGGGCGATGCTCGTGGTGGTGACCTTGACGATGGACTCGAACATGCCCCAGGCGCGGTCCAGCAGGGTCTCGTCGCCCGTGAGACGATACAGGATGAAGACACTCTCAATGGCTTCGGGCCGCAGAATGTAGCGGCGGTCGTCGTACTTGAGGACGCCGGGGAAGAGGCGCTGGTTCTCGACGGCCTTGGCGACGTCGAAGCCGTCGGGGGCGCTGCCGTCCTTCTTGGGTCCGCCCGGGCGGTGCTTGTTGGCAACGTCGCCCAACCACGTCTTTTCATTCCAGGCACAGGCCTCGCCCTTGGTGCCGACCGAGCACTGAGAGACGGTCATGATCTCGGGCATGATACCGGCTGGAGCCGACTCGTAGGCCCACATGCAGCCCTCGACTAGCTGCTCGGCAATGGCCATGTCGGCGGGGCGGTTAAATAGGCGCGACGCCAGGCCGACCATGCCGCCGGCGAAACAGCCTAGGTGCTGCACCTTGGCGACCGTCTTGATCGACTCGGCGGGCAGCTTACCGTTGGTGTTCTTGTCGCCCGGGAACAGGATGGGCTTCTTGGACTTGGTGATGGGGCGGAAGAAGATGTGCTCGTTCATGGCGGCCAGGGCCTTGAGGTACATGTCACGGTAAGCGGGAACGGCGCCGCCCAGAAGCAAGAACTGCTTGGGCAGGTACTCGTACAGCGAATCGGCCATGCCGCCAATGGTGAAGCCAGAGCTGCCCGTAAAGTCGGCGGACTCGGCATTGACCACGACGGGCCACATACCCGGCAGGTGCGTGCGGTCCTGCTGGGCCTCAAACAGGTCCATGATCCGCTGGATAGCGTCGTAGTATTTGGGGTTGCCCGTGAGTTGGGACAGTCGCGTAAACTCGAGGGACAGCGAGCCCAGCTCCGACACGAGCGACGACTTGTGAGGGGTCTGCGGGTTGCCCTTGCGGCGGTCGTTCATCTTCCAGCGCGTGACAGGCACGTGGTTGGGCGTGTCAAAGGCGAGGTACAGCATGTCGCCGAGCTCGGTGGCCTTGGCAAGAAGCGAAGGGTACTGGCCGTCGCTCAGGTCGTAGGCCGACAAAAAGCCGCCCAGGTAGCGGATGGTCGTCTCGAAGACGTTAACTTCGTCGAGGTTCGTCGTCGAGAAGTCAATCTTTTCAATCGCATTGACGGCGTTTTGGAACTCGGCGTGCAGGCCCATGATCCACAGCGTGTCCAGCGTATCGACGAGCGTCGCGGCCCAGCCGCCAAACTTGCTCACGGGCGTGCCCTTGAGGGGCCGCACCTCGTCGGCCATCCACGCGTGCGTCTTGTAGCCGTTCCAGGCGTGTGTAAAGTTGCCACGAACCAGACTCAGTCTCTCCAGGCGAATGTCGCGGTCGGCGGCCGACTCGGTCTTGAACTCGTGCTGGATCTTGGGGATGCCCTTGAGCGTGACGGCGTTGGGTTTTGGGATAGGCCGCATCGACTCGACGGGGATCGGGTGGTGCAGCGCGACCTGCGACCAGTGGAACTTGCCGTCGTTGGGGATGGTACTGGGTGCCGGGGCGGCAACGCCTTCCTCGGGGTGTGGTGGTGGCGGTGAACCTGGCGGCAGGACATTGCCCCATGGCGAGCTCATGGGCGTGTTGTGCTTGGACTGGTAGTAGAGGAGGCCGATGATGCCGGACAGCAGAAGACTGAGCGTCAACCGCCGCTTGCCCCAGCGTGCGGCCATGGCGATGTGAGGGGAAGAGATGTGATGTTGATGAAAGTCGATGTCAGATTCGTTGAAGAGGATCGTCGGTGGCCGCCAAGGGAGGGAGGAGTAGTCGCGGGCGTTTGGCCCGTCGTCACGGTCGTCAACGGATCACCGACGGGATGAATGTCGTTTATATCGATGGTCAAGGATGGATTGTCGTTGAAGAGGATCGAAACAGAGGACGGGAAACAAAGAACGAAGCCAAGAACGACAAGACAAAATAGACAGGGAAGAGGACTGAAAAGGGACACAGACACACAGACAGTTCGAAGGCAGGCACGAAGCACAGGCACAACATCTCACTGCCCCAGGGGATTGAAGGAAGGTGCGACAGTGGAGTTGGATGGAGATGGGAAGTGGACACGACAGGGACACGCCAGGGACACAACAGGGCTGGGGACCTGGTCTTGTTGTTGTTGGTCTAGCTGATATCTCTCAGGTCTTGGCTGGCGTATTTTGGACCAATGCTGGCTTTGGTGCGACGCCATCACACCTGCTTCCAGTGTGTTTCTGCGAACATTTTGGTGGAGTTACCGCCTTCGCCCACGGCTAGCGTGTCTTTGCGTGAGGAGCCTCAGCAATCATGCCTTGTTTGGGGAAGGCGCGGTCGGCACGCAAAGGGGGGGTTTTGGTGTTTCGGTGGCCGTGAAACGAAGAATGCGTGCAAAAACGTGTATTTCTCCAAGCATGTGGGCAGCACATGAAAGCGAGAAAATACGTGAAGAATGGGTCAAGGAAAGATAACCGAGAAAACGAACAATAATTGCAAATTGTAACGAAGCCAATGGGGGACGAACCAACAACACGTAGGGCTGTAGACCGGTACTTAGCGGAGTGTAAATTGATAGTGAAAGAAGGTCCAAAATATGAGGCGAAAGACTATTGGCACAGCTCGTGGCAGAACACCAAAACGCACGTTTCTGGGCACCAGTCTTGGTCCCGACGGAAGTCGCAACGATGTATCCGGCCGCGACGTCAATATTAATAAAGGTCAGCCCTATGACTTGTTGATTTCATTTCCATCTTACTTTGCTTCCAGATATTCTGATCCTTCAATTCATCGGACTTTGACAATGAGTCGCTCGGTCTTTCCCGGCACGGGATTCACCAACGCCGTGCACGTGATGTGCCGCGCAAAAGGCGAAAATGGGACGAAAGCAAAATGGCAGGCGCAAACCAGTGTGCTCCTGCTCGAAGTATTGGCCTACCACACGCCGTAACTCCTTTGCCGTCCGCCGTTTTCCCGGGACCTCACTTCTCATCAAAAGAGTCACAAACGACAGCGACAAAACAACAAAATGAACGACAGCATACCCGACTTCAACTTAAAATGATCACTACACATCTCAGACTCACATACATTCATTAACCAACAGCACCTCAGCTTAATCACTCAGCCAACATGTCAGCCCCGACTGACCCGTCGTCAACGACGGCGAATGCAAACGGCCAGACGCCTTCGCCTCGGACTGCGTCCGGAACTGGCGCCTCTCCTGCCTACCGGGTAACACAGCCCCGCCGTGCAGCGCCCAAGCGGGCCGTCGAACGGTCGTGCATTGTGTGCCACCGGCGCAAAGTGAAGTGCGACAAGACGATGCCTTGCGCCAACTGCGTGCGGTCGGGCGTCCTGTGCTGCTACCCGTCCAACAAGCGGGCACCACGACAGCCCAAGACGACAATTGCGGATATTGCGTCACGGCTCGTACAGTTGGAGCGGACAATCGTCGCCGTCGCGGGAGGAGACAACGTCGACGGCGGGGGTGACGACAATGGAGAAGACAGCGACACGGCGCCGTCGCAGGCGCGAATGACAACACAACGGCCCACAAATGGCCACGCACATACAGGCAGCCTCGGCGCTGCGCTGGAGAGACGGGCGGCCAACCGTGCACCGACATCAATATCGACTGTCCTGGGAAACAACCACGGAGACGAAACTCGTTCAAGCGGAACTCCCGGAGGAGGCGAGGACGACACATCTTCATCTCAAGACGGCACACAGAGTGAGAACGGCGCAGCAGCTCAAGAGATCCTCGTACAAAACGCGTATGCCAGCCGATATATCAACGAGCTTCTTCTGTCCAAGATCCTGGAAGAAGAGGAGGAATTCAGATCAGCATTAGCATCGCCAAAGGAAGGTGACGCAGAAGACTCACTCGACCACGGGGCAGCTCATACGTCTGCGCCTGCCTTTACGCTCTTTGGGATGGTCACCAGCAGCGGTCATGTCCCAGTTCCATGGACACCGCCAACTCAGTCCAGCCGAAATAGCAGCAACGCCGCCTTTCACCCACCGAAACGGCATGCCATGCAGCTCTGGCAAGAGTTTTTGCACAGCGTCGAGCCGATGAACAAGGTGCTCCATGTACCAACGGCCGAGGTCGGCGTATTCACGGCGATCCAGAACCCAGAGAAGACTGAGCCGGCATTTGAGAGTTTGTTGTTTTCGATATACTATGCCGCCGTCACAGTCTACCAGCCAGAAGCGTACCGCGCAGCCTTTGGTGAAGACAAGGGTGTTGCACTTGACCGGTATCGTGCCGGTATGGAACGAGCACTTGTCAAGGCTCGGTTTCTCGAGTCACCCAGTCTGCCGACATTGCAGGCCCTGACTCTGTTCTTGGTCAGTACAACCTTACCATCCATCCATGTTGCTCTCACTAATGCTGTTTAGAGAACCTCCCGTGCACACAGCCCTGGCCAGTCGATCTGGATCCTGTATGGCATGGTCCTCCGGCTTGCACAGTCGATAGGTCTGCACCGTGATGGTGCCAACTTCAACCTGTCACCCTTTGAGTCCGAGATCCGGCGACGTGTATGGGGCCACATGATCAAGCAGGACGACCGAGCCGCTGAAGACCACGGTATTGATATTAGTCTGACAGACACTGACGTCGACTGTCAAGAGGCCTTGAATCTCAACGACCGGGATATCCATCCAGATATGACATCCCTACCCGTCCCGCAGATGCGTTTCACGGAGATGACCTTGCCTGTGTGCATCCGCCGACTTGGCATCACCATGGCCTACATGATGCGCCTGTTGACGGAAATGAAGGCAACCCAAAATGGAGGAGGGTCGTCGTCTGCCCGTCTGGCAAGAGACTTGCCCCTCACAGAAGACCGTCGCCAGGCCATCATGGCCGACCGCAACGCCTATGTCGAAGAGCTGCTGCTCCAGTGCAACATGGTCGTCCCCGTGCAGCGCGCCACGTACAAAATGGTACGCCTCATCCAGCTCAAAATGGACTTTGTGACGCGGCTGCAGCTAGCGGCGATCCTGGCTGCCGGCATGAAGTCCGAGGCCGACCGGCACCGCGCCATTGCCAACGAGGACCATTTAAGGTTGGCGTGTGAGGTCATTGAGATCAACGTCGACATTATGGAGGACGAGCTGATCCAGGACTACCGGTGGACGGCCGAGATTTACCCGCAGTACCACACGCTGCTGTACGTGCTGTGGCACCTGTGCGTGCAGCCAGTGCCGGCATCGAATGCTGCGCTAAGGGACCGAGCGTGGGCAGTGGCCGAGGGCATGTACGCCATGGAAGACGCACGGCAGAAGCGGCAGAATGTGAGAGGGAGGAACTCGAAATGGGCGGTCTTGATGGCCTTGCGTGAGAAGGCTCTAAGAGTGCGGTCGGCGCTGGACGCTGCTGCAAAGGGAAGTGCCCCAACTGCGAGCGCAGCGACGACCATTGCACCCGACAAGGCGGATGGCGACGTTCATATGGACGACGGCAGCAAGCCAGCTACTCCTGTCACCTCCATCTCAAATACCGAGACTGTCCCTCCTCCCTACAGTTCCGTAATGCCGCAGCCTGTAACTCTCCCTTCAGCTGCAGCTATGCCTGCGTCAATGTCCGTGCCCACTCAACAGGCCGCACCTACGACCAATATCTCCGTGGGCCCACCCTATGGCGCGGAGTATGCAGAAGCCGATATGACAGAATTCCTAGGCGACAGCGCGCTTGGACTGGGCATGGACATGGAGTGGGTACGCGGGTTTATGGACTGGAATGCCGTGGCGGACGACTTTCGGATGCGGACATACGATGCGGGGACGTGACCGCAGAGTGACAACTAATGTACGGATAGGATAGACAGGATATACGGATATATCAATACAATATAGAGTCATGACAATCTATCATCTACAATGTACTGATTACAATTTACAAACATACGATATCGCGGATCAACAAGAATGAAGTGATGGGTATTTGATTTTGATGTGGTATACGGAGATATTTCTATGGAAATAAATAGACGACCAGATAACGCCGCAAATGCAAAGTGATATAAAGGTGAGCGCCTGTCCCTTTGAAGAGACAGTCGATTCAGAAAGCAAACAGTTTAAAACCCTCCCAGATTCCAATCTAATGCAGATGCAGTCCCATTCTATTACGATTATGAATATTTCTTCACCTTTCTTCGTCTTTCGTACTTTTTTCACTGGTGCTTCATCGCTTCGCTCAAAAGCATGGCTTAAAAGACCGTCCGCGGGTCGAAGCCGGCGTACTTGATGCGGGCAGCGAGGGTAATGGCCGAGCCGACGAGCAGAAAGACGCCGGCAAAGACCTTGACGCCGACCCAGTTGTTGCCGTCGGCCAAAATGGCGCCGGCAATGGGGCTCGTGACCAGACCGGGGATGGAGGCGATCAAGAAGACCTGGCCCGTGCGGTAGCCCATTTCTTTATGGGGAGAGACCTGGGCGACGAGCGAGGCGATCAGCGAGATGTAGGCGCCGGAGAAGAAGCCGAACAGGGCAGCAAACACAATGGTGGCGCTCTTGCTGGTGCCCGGGATCCAGAGCGCCAGGACAATAATGCCGGCGGTGAAGCACGACACGACAAACGCATTGTACTTGCCGATGCGGTCCGAGGCCCAGCCGGACAACAGACGGCCGAACAGACTCAAAGCGTTGAGGATGGAGACCAAGTACTGGGCGAGGCTGGTGTCGACATTGCCCGTGGCAAGAGCAGCAACCGGGATGTAGGTGATGGGCACAAAGATGCCAAATGTCAAGAAGAACATGCCCGCCAGCAGCAGAGCGAAGCCGGGCTCGGTAAAGGGCGCGGTCATCTGCTTGCGCGTCAGGGGCTCGCCGCGCTTAAAGTTGGGGTGGGCGTGGAAGCGGGAGTGGACGGTGAGGTTGGCAATAATGAGTAGACCCAAAATTAAAAAGGCACAGGCCCGCATGGCCCAGCCGTAGCCGATGGAGTCGATAAGACGGGACACCATGATGGGGAAGATAACGCCACCCAGAGAGCTACCCGTCGAGACAATACCGTAGGCGATGCCGCGGCGCTTGTTGAACCAGCCGGGGATGCAGCTGAGGGCGGGCTGGAAGATGGCCGAGACACCAATAGCACTGCAGACACCCTGCGAGAGCAAGAACTGGTAGTACTCCTTCGAAATCGAAGCCATCATGAGGCCAAAGACGTCTAGCAGCGAACCCGCCAAAATAACGTAGCGCGGACCGTAGGCGTCGAAGAGACGGCCGACAATGGGGCCCATGGCCATGATAAAGAAGATCTGGAGCGACGGGATCCACGAGATCGTGCTCGACGAGTAATTACTCAAAGGACCGTTCTCATAGTACTCCTGGAAGATGCCGACACTGTTGATCCAGCCGAAACTGCAAAAGGACGTGCACCAGGCGCCAAACACCACGAGCCACGCCTGCCAGCCGCCGTCCGGCACGTCGGCAAAGCTGAACGAGGCCGTCTGCGCCAGGTCGGCGCCGCCAGGCGGGATGCCCTCGACATTTTCTTCATCAGACTCGTCGTTGTCGGTCGCATTTTTCTCGGCCTTTTCTGGGTCGGTCTCCTTCGTGCGGATGCCGGCCGAAGGGTCGCCCTCGGCAATGGCGTCTCCCTGAATTGACGTGGCCGAGCCGGCCGCTGTTGGGCGCTCGACGTCGGCTAGAGTGTTGTCGTCGGTGTCGGTGGCGTTGCCGGGCACGGCCACCTTCGTCTCCTTTTCTGACATGTTGATGGTGTGTTGTAGTGATATTAAGGTGAAGTGGTAATGATCGTCGTTGATCGCGTGGAAAGGGCGTGCCTCAGGTGCGTGGCTCTGAGACACTGAGGTAGTTATGCTGAGTGTTGATCAGATCGGCCTCGTGTGGTGGTAAGGAGTGTGATAAAGAATTAAAGAACAAGACAGGTTGAGCTAGATAAGGTCGGGGTACACAAGATATAAATAAAGGAGCGATCTGATGTTTGGGCGGTAAGAATAATGAAATAAAGAGTGAAAGGTGTAAGACGTGGATGAAAGTTGCAGAATCGCAAAGTTGGCCCGAGAGGCGAGACTGGGTGACAGAGACAATGACTGACAAACGAGATGGAAGAAAAGAAGAGGCGAACGGGGGACGAGAAAAGACGACGAGGTTCGGACGTAAAACGTAAAAACGGCTTATTAAAAATTCTGTGCGGACTGCGGAGCCCGAGTAAACAGAGAAGGATGCGAAAGGGAAAGGCGATAAAAAGAGAAAAGCGCCGAGACTCTGGGAAATAAAAATAGGGGACCAGGGCACAGTTGACCTCCGGGCGCCGTTGACAGAAGAAAGAAAATGGGTTCGGTTTCCAGGAGAAAAAGACGGTGGGAGGCACGACCTCTTCGAGTATGAGCCAGGCCTAGCACGCGAGGAAATACAAGAAGCACGCGAATGCGAACAAGGAAAAGAAAAAGAATAACAGCGGGAAAACCTTGCGTCCACGCGAAGAGTGGAGAACAACGGAGCAGAGAAAGCGCCAGCACGCCGAGGTGGGCCAGATTTAGATTTAGATTTAGATTCAGGGAGTATTTACGGTTGTGTCGACGTTATGTTAGTGCTTCTGTTGCATCTGTTGCTTCGTAATTACTAACATAAAAGGAAAGATACAAATACAAGAAGGTCTGCAGTGTCGATCTCGTCCGTCGCCGCCCGTCGTCTGTACAGTCAGAGTCCGAGTTGTCTTCCATATTCCTGGATTCATGTTACAAATGGCTTCGGCGCGGCACCACGAACAGGGCGAGCAGAACATGAATCAGAAGGGATTCACTTGCACGGAGTTGGATGCAAAATCCCACGGGGAAAACAGTTTTGCCATTTAACCCCGGCGTTACGGCGAGCTATCTTTTGGTGTGGTTTTGTGGATGGATTTGTTACTTTTCGTTTCTTTTTTCTCCCTTTTTTGGCTTGCAGCCTTCCAAGTCGCGGCCTCGCGTCTTCAGGGTCGGTGCGCCGGAGCTTACACAGCGGTCGACAGCCTTGGGAGAAGTCGAAAAATGTGTGCACAGAGCCTCCAATGCCCTCTTTTCCCACCTACGACACGCTGCAGCACGGCTCGTGCACTCCCGTCAGTGGGCGTTGGTTGGTGTTGTTAGCGTTTGAGAAGAAAGTCACCTCGGCCACGTTGGTATGGTGCGCCGAAAAGTGACATAAAGTGACTTCTAGATCCGCTACTTTGTGTGTAGTCCTTGCGCTATAACGCCAATTATACAAGTACCCTTTATACCCGCCGAGGTACCTGAATTCTCCGACCGATATGTACTTTTATTCCCCACCAAATCTCTTAGTCCCACCGAACCCATGGAGATAAGATAGGACCCCTGTCCCAGCAAAATCACAGAGCTCCTGCAACCGTTGTCAAAACATTTCCTGCAGCCCTTGCCGGCCGTTTGCCAGCCGCGTATGAAGCAAGAAGACTCCCCGTCCTGATGGCAAATCAGATCTCACTCACAAACACTAAATAGCTTGGCTGTCCCGCCTTTCCACGGCGTCCAGTCATACGGTAAAATAGCGGTAGGGCTACAGTAGCAAAGGCGACGCGCAGCTCCAGATTTACTGTGTAAAAGTTGAAGGAGCAACTGGGCCCGTTTTACCGCAGTCGTTCCCCTAAGTCCGTTCCAGCACAGCATCACCACCCATCTGCATCTCTCCATCACGATCTTTAATTCCATCGATGTTGACTTTGAGCGGACATCTTCCCGCCGTGACGCACCTTGCCGTCTGCTCTGCCAAGCTTAACCCCGGGGGCCGTCAACCAGACTGCATCATTGTGTATCATTATGATACACAATTCCAGCTTCTCGCCGTGAAACGTGACCTTTTCATTGCTCTGTCCTCTCCAATTCAAGTCCCTATTCTGGTGCAGCTTGCGGTGTCAGCAAGGTTTGTCATCAGTTCTCCGCGCTAGGTCTTACATTCATATGTCTTGGTGATAGTATGTTGGCCTGCTCTCACCGGGTATGTCACTCCCCGATGCAACACTGATTCCACACTGGCCGTCGTGGGAGCAAAAATGAGGTCTAGAATTTCATTTCTAGGCATGTTGACCCTAATACAGATGTATGATTCAGTAGAGGATAAACCTTTGAGATTGCTGCATGCCGTGATTCAGCTGTGCGCAGTACAGTCGATATACGACAATACTCAGTACAACGTCAATACGGAGTACAAAGTAGAAAACCCGAGAACCTTACGTGAAAGTACCGCCAAGAAAAGAGCGAGAAACGGGGAACGGGGGAAGACTTGTGGGGCACTGGTGTAAGACTGCACGAGTCAACATAACAGTCAAGAATCTCACGAAACATCCGAAATCAGGCAATGCTGGAGCATTGATTTCTGTATTTGAATGCGTTTAAGACAACACTAGCTTAAAATTAATGTAAATGTATGTTTTTCGTTTTGGGGGTTTGTTTCTTTCTTTTTCATATCTGAATTGAGTATTTTCTTCACATTTAATTGTATTTACATATATTTTTTATTTGAAAACCACCAATAAAAATAATTTCGAAGATACGTATAACGAAAATAAAAAAAGAAATATAAAAAATATTTATTGAATCTATTCTTATATAAGAAGAAAAGTATAAAGCAAGAAAATACAACTTTGATCACAACGTAAATAGAGCTACCAAGCAGGCGGATGATGTGTAGCAAGCCTAGTTAGTTGTCGGCTGAGCCACCTTCGCTCTTGATAAGGTTCAGGATCTCGCTGCGGTAGTTTGGCATCTTGTCAAAGTACTTGGCCAGGTTGAGGTCAAAATCATTAACAAAGGGCGATGTGGCCAAAATATCGGAGACATCATCTGAATCGTCGCCTAGCTCTTTGGAACGAGGGAAGGGTTTGTCCAAAGGGAGGATCTCATCACCCACAATCTCAGTATGGCTTCAGATGGGTGGCAGGTTTTGATTGAGCTTCAGGACGTCGCCTGATAGAGTTCTAAGGACATTGTAGATCGGAATACACTGTCTCTCTGTGCTGCCACCGTCGTAGCAGTATGTCAAGTGAGACTTGTGGGGTTTGGCGGTGAGATGCAGGCATAGATCGATGAATGGAAGACCACCTGGCGGGTAAAAATTGCTGGCATCACGTCTCTTCTCATATTCGTCGCGCAGTCGGAGGACTTCTTTGCAGACGCAGTCGTCGGAAATACTGCTGGCCTGTGTAAGAGCCATCATGATTACGGACAAATGAGCTTTTACTACTGCGCGTGAAGATATCTTAATGAATGAATGTAAAGGATCAATTTGTATTTGTTTTTGTTGTTTTACTTCCAGTTTTTGTTACGGTGCTTTCACCATGATATACATATCGTACAATAAAACCGTTCAACACGGCGCAAATTCTTTGAGACGGTGACGCTCTACTAAGAGCCGAGATGCGTATCGTGCAGCCACAGAGAGAGCTTTAGTTTTCAAATCCTCCCAAATCCTCACCGTGCTGCAAGTCCTCAAACCCAATCAATCCATCTGGCATGTTGCGTGGTGCATTCTGCATGATTATCCTCATCCCTGCCCATGTGAGCCTGCTGTCCATTGCGGCCTAAACCCTTGGCAAGCCCTCAGACACCGGAAGCCCATAATCAAAGTCAAGCACAAACATCAATGAAAAAGAAGACAACTGTGCCGCAACCCAAAGTCAAACACAAACATGAACGAAAAAAAAAGATACCTGAGCCACAAGTCAAAGTCAAACGACAAAGTCAAAGCACAAAGTCAAAGGAACTGAGCCGCCACTAAAAAAAAAAAACAGTTCAACGAACCGAAACATGGCCATAGAAGCGGGCCTCCCATTGACGATGAGACCCAATGTAGAAATAGACCGTGCCACGGCCCATCATGGCACCCTGCCAGCCACGCTGGCTCGGACGGTGCCTATGGCTCGTGATGTCGGCGACGTGGATCTGGAGGCCGTAGCTGGCCGGCAGGTTGGACGTGCCCAGGCGGATCTGGCGGAGGCAGATTGCCGTGGGATCGATGACCTGGTACGTGCTTTCGGTGCGGCGGTCCTCGGCAGTTGTCACCTCGTCGTCGCCGGTGAAGTTGTAGCCCGGGCGGCACTCGCCCAGGGCGCGTATGCTGCCGTTTGTATAGAATAGCAAAAAGCCCTGGCAGATGTGGAGACGAGTGTCTTCGAATACCCGGATGCTCGCGACATTGGCGAGCGTGGCCGAGCTGCAATGCATCCCTGTGAACCAGCCCTTGATGGAGACAGGAGGCGGCCAGATGCGCGGCTGCGTGCGCAGGTGTGCGGGGAGGGGATCCCTGGGGTCCTCCGGGTTGCGGCTCTCGAGGTAAGGGCCCAGGTAGACGCACGAGGTCTCGAGAGACTCGCCGTAGAGCAGAAGCGGCGTCTTGGACTCGCGCAAGAGTCCCGTGTGAAGTGCGCTCACTGGGGGCCGACGAGCCCCGTTGAGAGGTGCCTGGGTAGACGGGGATCCATGGGAGGTTAGAGTTCTCTCCAAGCCCTCTGTGGGCTCGAGGGCTTCCATTCTCGCCAGAGCCGCGGCAACGGACTGCTCAGGCTGGGGATTCCCATCGTAAACGTATGCGTATAGGCCAGCATTTCGCTCGACGCCATTGTGGTCTAAGAGAACTTTTCCGCAGACGACATCGCCCGCCAACGCGAGGCGCACAACAAAATACACGTGGGATACTTGCTCAAACTCCATTCCGGAGGCATGATTCGACTCCTTGGCCCAACAAGCCCACACGGCAACGATCCGATCCGCTGGCCCGATCGGTACGTACTGGTGTTTAATCGTCCAGTGCGAATGTTGCGCGTATTCGCTCCGCACCTTTGCGTCAGCCAGGGAGCCATGGTGCGGCTGGATGGCGAGCAGCTTGTTGCCACGAGACACGAAAGTCAGACCGCGGCAGCGGCTCGGGTCAATGGTGTGCAGTAGGACATGGTCGGGAATGTCGGGGACCTGGTAGACGTGCAGCGTCGACCGGCCAGAGCTTGCATTGAGCATCGGCCAGACGTCAGCCTTGGGCGGCTCCGGGGTGTTCCAGAGCCGCAGCCTAGTATAGCTGTCGGCCAGGTGCAGCCGCAGAAGCCCGTTCTGTGTCGTTAGTACGGCAAACACAATTAACCTATTTGACCAAAGCGTGGCTTGTACATACCTTGGTCTCGACCTGGAGCTGGGACTGCTCAATGGCCGTCATGGCGCCGACGTTGATGACAATAAAGACCTGGTCGGTGCTGATCGTATTGGGGCGGTACTCATAGTTTGTGTCTTTATAGCCACGGTCGATGCAGCGAATGCCCTGACGGTCGATGGTGATGCGAATCTGTTCAGGGAACGTAAAGGGCAGCGGGTCCATGGACGACATGCTGTCACCTGAGGCGCTCTTTGTCTCCGAGCGGCTCATCATCTTCAAGCCCGCATCGCGGTCCCACGAGCTCACGTCGGCCAGCGGTGTGTAGGAAACAGGGCTAGCGTTAATGGCCGTAGCACGCGTCTTCAGGCACTCGACAGCCCGCCAGAATGGGCCTGGTCCTGACAGCTTCCAAATGGTGCAGACGATCTCTCTCGGCAGCTTGCCCAAGCCGTTCAGGCCAACCAGCGATGCCAGCTGTGCAAGTACCTCCATGTCCTTGTCAGTGTAGCTAGCGGGGCCACGGTCGTCAAGAGCAATCAAGGGAGCCCCCGCGTACGGCCGCCGCCAAACGCCGACAGTCCAGACGGCATCGAGATCAATCTCAGGCATGTCCAGATTGGCCTCTGTATTTGTGACAACCTTCAGACACCAACTATGTAGGACAACGGCCGGATTTGAGCGCTTACAAACCGGGCAGTTGGGCTTTGTTGAATGACTCTTGTTTCTATTGCATTGATAATGAATAGGAAGACAGGCCACGTTCTTGGGAAAGGGAAAAGGACGAGAGATCTTCCCGCCGAAAGAGATGCCATCACTTGCTCCCGGCACTGAATTGTTAGTGAGGTCTCTCTCACCGGTTTGTAACCTGTATATCAGAATGATTCAAACTTACAAACAACGACGCGTTCATGCGCGCTGATGCTGTCACCACACGCACCGCACTGAGGGATAAGTGAAAGGTGCTGCGGTTTCGGGTATAGAGCATCGAGCCCGACATCTTGAAGAACTGCCTTATGCAGCTCGCTGTCCTCTTCTTCTCCGTGACGAGGCATCGTGGATGATGAGCTGTCTTTGCCGACGCCAAAGCAAGAGAGTTGTGTTGATGTTGATGATTGCCAGCCAACGTAGATGTGATGGGGATGGAGTGTCAAAGGGCACAAAATTTAGATCAAAACAAAAAAAACACGTCTTTCGGTCTTTGGGGGGGATTTTGAGCAGGATGGTCGTGTGATTTTTGTGCGTGCACTCCCATTGGCTAGTCAGGGGCTGGTCCGCCTCGTTCCTTCCGTTTTGGGACATTTACACGGTTGAACGGGCAGGCCAGCTCTTCACGGTAGGCAACAGAGGGCTCACGGAGCACGGTAGAACTATATTACGCCATAAAGCCCTCGTTATTGGCAGCGTGAATAGAGCGTGAAGATACAGCTGGAGAATAATTGAAGGACGGATGTTCATACTATGCGTGAATAACACAGACAAGAAGGTAAACAATGAGTATATTGTCCGCACATAGTAATGCTCCAAACGATCCACGCTCAATTGCTATTCAAATATCCATTAACGGACCCAGAGTTTACACTGGATACTACCTGCATGAAACATGCACGAATATGCACTGGCTGGTCGTGTCATATTATACGCTGTAAATTGTATACCGCGCAGTCTGCAGTCTGCAGAACAGCAACACATAAACCCCGATGGAACGATATGCACATATCGCGGCATCCTGCGGGGCTGCCTAGAGTATTTCCCCGAACCTCACTTTTGCAGATCTCATGTCTGCATTTTATTAATTATTTGTTCAGCTTTGTTTGACCGATGACGCCTCCAGTAAGGAGTGCTACTCCGTATATTGAACAATTGTTGTTTGTTTGGGCGACTGCGCCTGGCGGAGAGAACCAAAGCGCAAAATGCAGCAAACCCCCACGTCAACAAAACACGACAACACGATGGAAGTAGATGCACCGCCAACAGATCTCGCGTTTGTCTCGTTTGAAGATGCCAACGTTGACGAACCGCGACTGGCACTCTTTCAACAGGCAATCACCAACATCCTCTCTCTCCCTCATGTCGAACTGACGCTGGCTCAGATTGTGGACGGTGTTCCAGTATACCATGTTTATCGAAGCACTACGGCTACCGTGCCACCTATTGTCCAATCACATAGGAGCCTCTGTGATGGAGTTATGGAGCGAGTGAGGATGCTCCGAGACGCATTTGACATTGGCACGCTGCGGTTTACAGACGGCGCCCTGCGGCGATACAAAGATGTTGAGACCGCGTCGGCGGCCTTCTCACTCTGCCTCATCGAGCTGGTCGCCGTGGCCGTTCATCAGATTGCGGCGTACCTATACCAGAGTGGCCAGGACCGCCAAGGCCACGGGTTCCACGACCCGGCGTTCCTGCGACAAGAAATGACCAGGGACCGCGCATTCTTTGCCCACAACCCGCGGTGGCAGCTGGACCGATGGCCCGACAAGACCTACTTCTTCAACCGGTACTACCGCCTCGACCACAAATACCCCTATGGCGTCGCCGACGTCGTCGGCTACTGGGCCGAGATCCAAATCTTTGGGGGCGTCGTGGTCTTTGACCGCGGGCCGACCGACGACGGCAACTTTGGCATGTATCTCAGCAGCGGGTACAATCGCATATTCGCTCCCACGGAGGTGGCATACAAGTCGTTTGTTGCGTTTCTGACTGCAGCGTCGCCGCCTGCGTCCGAAGTACTCCCCTTCCGCTCGGCGGGAGATGCCCACAGAGAATGGGACGCTCAGCAGGCCTTCCGCGACCTCCACGTCTTTCGGGACCGCTACGAGCAAGAGCTGGTCCCGGTCGACTATGACAACTACGGGGGGTGTCGGAGGTGCGTGGACTTGACCAGAGAGATTGAAGAGACGACGCTTATGATGCGGGATCTGAATCCGACAAGCCTCTGGCCCAAGATCTTTACGATTACGGAAACAAATGATGAACATGGCCATACCATGGAATTCAGAAGGATAGACGCTCCGCCGGATGAGGAGGAACAAGAAATGCATCAGCGTTGAGATATATTATGTTGACTTCGAATTTATACCCAAATGCAAAATCAAATTTATACCACGAGATATAGCGTATCCTTTCCATATCACGACAAATACTTGTTCTTATACTGTGCAATCATCGCCCCCAAAGGTAGAGACACATTTTGCTGCCCACATGGCCCCGGTGCAATCTTGGCATTCAAAGACTGAAAGGTCTCCTGCTCCCAGGAATTGGCAGCCACAAGATAGCCAGAGGCTGTCTGGCCGTTAATCATGGCCACGATCATTGTCTTTGGAAGGGTACTGTTGCTCTTGATGGCGTAGCCAATGTCCGTGTAGATACCACTGCCGACACACGCTAGAACAATATCATCAAAGGCCAAGATGCCTGTTCGGATCAGATTCGTCGTGCCGCCAGTCGTATAAATTCCGGGAACGCCTTCGCGGGCAGCATCCAGTCGGACACGGCCAGGACAGGTGGTGAGCGCCTGACGAGAGTACACCTGGGGATTGGCATGCCACTCTTCCGTTGTTGACATGAGTCTGATCGTCTGCTCGCCCAGCAGGATGCCCATGGCTTGAAGCACGTCCAGAAGTTGACGGGAGTACTTGACCTGTGGGATCTTCATCGGTACATAGCCGTCTCTCAGTGGCTCCTCAACTGGCTCCTGAGTCCTCTCCAGACCAGTTAAAGGTATGTTCTGCTGCGCCGCCAGACTGTTGGCCGAGGTCCGGCGCGCCCACGGGTTGACGTCGGCCGATGCCGAGAGCGACACCAGAGCAACAAAGTCGTCGCGGTTGTCAAACGACTGCTCGACCCACCGCATCATGGCGCCCGGCCAGTCGCCGTTGGTGTAGCCCGACAGATACGAGTTGACGGGGTGCATGGCATAGGTGGTGTATGTGGCAATCGGGATGCCATCGTCGCGGCCGACAAACGACAAGACCTGCACGCTGGGGTCGACGGGTCCGCTAAAGTTGCTGGCCTGCGTCCGCCGGCCCGTAAGCTTGTTGATGTGACAACTGTTGACGCCAAAGTGAGCAGTCCCGTTGTTGTAGCCGACCTTGGCCGGCTTCATGTTCGTGAGGGCCATCTTGGCTGCTGCTAGTCCGGCCAGCCCAATACTTTCATAGCCATTCACACCGCCGCCACCATAACTCAGAGACGAAAGATTGCCGGCCGGGCCAGCGCCATGAGAGTGCGTAAATCCAAAGAGCACGTTGCTTGTCGACGTGTTTAGAAGGTCGGCCACATACTTGTTGCCGTACGTGTAGACTTGGTCGGGTGCCGTCGCCGCTTCGCAGTTGATAATGGCTCCATAGACTCCGGAGCTCTGCCAGACAATGGCTCTAACATAAATACGCTCGAAGGCATACTCATTGAGCGGCAGCCATTGTGGGTTGGGCTCGGGCGTGATGTCGACTTTGCCCACGCCAACTAAGAATGAACCGTTGCTCTTAGTGTAGGATGAGTTCAGTTGCTCGAAGGCCGTGAAGTTGAGAGTAGCCTGAGCAGTAATGAGAGGGGGTAAACACCCGAGGGCAGTGACAAGTAAAGAGAGTTTCATGATGTGATGTTGATGAATATGATCATTGATGATAACCCATAGATGGAATCAGTGCCATTGTATTGTACACATATATCAGAATTTAAAACAAGACATTCGTGGCCAATCTTTAACATAAGAGGCGCGTGTATCCTTCCGCCGTGGAAGTGTGCCTTTATCATTGGGCAATGCCGGAGAAGTTGATATGCACCGTGGTATCGTACCTGGCCGTGTAGTTTAAGTTGGTAATCGGTCCGTTGTCATTCCATGACGACGCGTCGACATTTTCCAAACGCTACATAATCCCACTTTGTTTTGCTCCATCCGATACTGGTGATGCTGAGGGTAAATCCTTCATCCCATGCATCTGGCGATACCCCACGGGGAAACAAGCTTTGTGCGGGGGAGATTGTAAATACTTGATATGAATGTAACAGGGCAGCGAAGCGATGTCAAAAGATCGACCAAGCTAAAGCGACGGAGACTGCCGAACATCCGGACCTGTCAAAGCTATCCCAGCGGCGTCATCATTTGGCATCCCATGATATGTCGGGTGCAAACATCCTTCATGCGGGGAAGCTGTGAGGTGACGGCAAGGTGACAATCGGAGTCGGAGACCGGCCGTACTGCGGAGGCGCTAAGTTATGCACGCCGGCTTTTTCAAATAATGTACCGCACCTTATCCTTTAGTTTATTTTGAAAATTATTCGAAAACAGCAGACAATGTGCCAATGTCATCGCCGCGAGTCTGAATTGCTATAGTGATAAGAGCAAAACAGATCCTCGCATTTGTAGTATGCACTTTGCCAATTTCACGTCGCAAAGAACAAATCCAAAACATGAAGCTATCGCCACTTTTCGTGGCATTGTCAGCGTCGGCTGCTAATTCCCTCACTTTTACGAATGCCAACTTCTACAACATTTCCGTCGGCAACCCATTTAACATCACCTGGGAAGATGCGTCCGGGCCGGTCAGTTTGACTCTGTTGAAAGGCGGCACCGAGCCGTTCTTCACCAACGTGTCGACATTTGCCAGTAAGTCAGGAACCGCGACAATAGTGTCTCGCAAGTCTAGTACTGACAGAATAGACGGCCTCACATCTGGTTCATATATGTGGACACCGGCTGACGACCTGACGAGCGACACTTACCTGATACACTTTCAAGACTCGTCCGGAGCGTGTGCCTACGGCTTTTACTTTGCCCTCGTCAACGCGCCGTATTCACTGACGACAATCACAACCAAGACGGCGGCCAAGACGACATCCACAGCAGATCCACAGTCAACATACACTTGGCCGTAGGCTGCGATTAGTACGGAGTTTTGAGGGGGAAAGTAGATATGACGCAAATGTCGCGAGGAACAATATTTTCAACAATGTTTATTTTCTACACTATCACCTGCTGTGTTGTTTGTCCTGTGACTACATCTGCATGCCATGCTGTGTCCGCATGTGCCGCTCCCAGTTGGCCCTGCGCGCCATACCGTCACGCGCGGGCTTGTAGCTGCACCCTGGGAAGGTGCACACATATTGTTTTGGGCCATGCACTTCACGCTCATGGCGGCTCTGGTCGCTGCGCGACGCAAAGGTTGAGCTGCAGCCGGGTTCCTGGCACGAGTACGGGCGCGTATGTGACTTGACATGTTGACTGGGCTGTTAGTTACGAGGCGATCGTATTGAGGTGGCTAAGCGTTTACGGGGGTCATTAACACTCACGTTTTCCGCTTTTTGGACGAAAAGACACGCCCGCATTGTTCGCATTGGAGTGGGTCTGAGTTTGTGTTGGCAGCCACCTGATCAAGAGGGATGTCGACATCGACATCGACATCGCCATCGTTGTCGGCAAAGGACAGTGTATGTGGATTGTTGATGTTTTCTTGGGGCATAAAGGTGGGTTGTGGCCATGTTTGTGCTTCGTCGTTGTCGTCGTCATTGACATCATTGTCGTTGTTGATATCGATTTCGTTTCCGTAATCACCCTGTCCGTAACCTCCGCCATCCTCTCCATAATCCCCGTAATCTTCCTGTCCAGCAGGCTGCAAGTTGTTGTCTTCTCCTTCTCCTCCTGGGCCTGCCCAAACGTACTCGGCAAGGGGACCCTGGCTCCCGGACAGGACCCAGCTTGGGTCAATACACACATACGACCGACAGTCATCGTGTTCAGTATAAGGTAGATCTTGCTGGCCGCTGTGTGTAGTTTGCCTTACTGGTTCTTGGCTGGAAATAAGAGAGTCCTCAAAGAGAATTCAAAAAAACAACAAGAAATAGCCTGCCGCTAACAAAAAGATTCAGGAGAGACGGATTGAGTGGAGAAGCGTAAAACAGGTGATACAAGAGAAAAACAAAATCAATAGGATGCAAACTCCAACTAGACAAATACAAGATGGCCAAATGAGTGAAAAAAAAAAGAAGGGGTCTGGTAGAGAAGAGAAAAATGAACGCAAAAGGAGTGTGCACGGTGCACTACCAGGTGCGGCCGTGAAGAGAAAAAGAAAAAGAAAGGAAACGGAATAGATCAAGACAAGGCGGGCAACATATGGTATTAAATACACGTCCAGCACAACGGATTCTGGCATAGGTGATGTGATACGTTTCTGAACGCGGCACATTGAATGCAAGTTGATTGGCTGTCACAAGGGCACGCCTCAAATTATGCAAGGAGAAACCTGCATATGGCGGGCCTCAAAATATATGCGGGAGGCTGATGTGACAGGTGAGGCTGGCATGCAGAATTTGAGGCGTGCCCTCGATGGCGGCCAATGAAATCATAGTAGGCAAGAACGGAGAGCTTCTTTGTGTTTCTGTACTACACGTCCTGTTGACTTCAGATGGTGACAAGGGAAGGAAATGCCACATCAAACAGAATAAAAATGAAGTAAAAAGTACCAAAAATGAACTTTGATCAATTTACAGGAAAAGCATTGGTTACAACACAGTCGCATAGAATCCGAGAGAAACATATGCGCAACCCAAGGATTGATGAAAAAAAAAAGGAAACAAAATTGAAAATAAAATAGGGAGGAAAAGGAGGACAAAAAAACAAAAGAACAAAAAAAAAAAAACTGGAGAGACATGAATGTCAGTAACACAATGTGTGTACATACATGGTATATAAAGGCTCGATATTTGCCGATATGACAGCGGAAAATAAAGAGACATAAACCTGTTGATGATACTGCAACACGGCAGACATTCCTCTCAATCCAACCCACTCAGCCCCTCTTCTTCCCTTTTTTTTGTTCTCGTACTGGTTCTCGTCTTCTCTCACATCATCATGGCACCCATCTTCTGTTGCAACGACATTGCCCCGTACAAGGCGGCCCGCATTCTCCACGAAAACCTGTTTACCGGGTTCATGGCGTGGGCTCGGTCGTGTGGGGACGTGAGTGTCGATGCTACAGCAGCAGCCGCCGCCTTTGGCGAGGGTGGCGGTACTAATGACGGTAATGCGACACCCCCCTTTGCCATCCAGCTTGTGCGGCAGGTCAACTACGGCCCCATTGAGTCGAAGCGGTACTTTGTCCCCGTGGACGCCGGCCGGACCAAGTTTGTCGAGGTGACGGAGGACGCCCTCATCCGAGCCAACTTTCAGAAGCTGAATGCGTGAGTCTCAAGCCTCCCCAGTATCATCGCTACCGTCATGGCTACTAACACGCGGAGATACAAAAACTATCGGTGCTCTGGGGACAACCGGTTCTTTGAGCTCAACGTCTACCAAAAGGACCCGCACAATGCGCACCACTGGCGCAACAACCTGGCGCGTCCTGCGAGCAACATTGATCTGTGATGAACAAAAAGTATGAGGCAGGATCGAGAGAGAATTTGTGGCAGGAACGTGGGGACACAATGTCCGACTGTGCCGTGTTGGTGTGGGGGATATCACAGATAAGTAGATAGCATTAAAGAAGTTGCGGTGAAAGCAGGTCTATTAAACGAATTAAGAAGTCTCTAAAGACAGGTCTATAACTTTTGAAAAGAAAACAAATTGCGAAAAAAAATGCAGATGTGATACAAATCAGGATAAAAGAAAAAGAAAGAAAAGAACGCCCGCTCAGAACAATGGTATGTCTATCATGATGTTGTCAAACAGTAGAAGAAAACACGCTCGCTCAGAGGAAAGTGAAGAATCGTGGATGGAGAGGATGCTCTCCGGAATGCCTTTTTATGCCTTCTCGGCAGCAGCCTCTGCTGATTCCGGTGCCGTCTTTGGCGGCTTCACGCTCTTCCAGCGGATACCGAGCGACAGGAACAGGGCAACAGCGGCGACGCCGGCAGCTAGGTAAAAGGTGTGGGTGATGGCGTCGTTGTAGGCCAACAGAACGTCGGGCAGCTCGTCGGGCGTGACGACACTGCGGACGGCAGCGGAGCCGGCGGCCAGGATCTTTTGGATCTCGGCGCCGTCAAAGCTGTACGACTCGAGCTGGGACAACAAACGGTTCTGGAACAGGCACTGGCTGACGGCCAGCAGGACGGACGCGCCAAAGAACTGGAAGCACTGCAGGGTGGCGGTGCCGACGGGAATATCGGCGGGCTTGAGGACGGCCTGGGTGGCGACGTAGGGCATGGAGACGGTCATGCCGGCGCCGAGACCTTGGAGAATCTGGAAGGGGATCCAGTGGGAGCTTGGGGTGTCGGTGTGCAGCGTCGAGAGCAGGCCGGTGCCGATGCTCATGAGGCCGGTGCCCAGAATAATGTAGACATTGGGGTAGCCGATGTACTTCAAGGACATGCCGGTGACAATGGCGGCAAAAACGTCCGACAGGGCCAGGGGGAGGTACATGACACCGGACTGAGTGGACGAGGCGTCACGAACGACCTGGAACCATTCGGGCAGGTAGTAGATGGAGATGTAGATGGCGCCCATGGCGAAGAACTCGGCCGTGCACGAGAAGAGCATCGAGCGTTCCTGTAGCAGACGGGGCGGGATCATGGCCGCGTCGCCCTGGCGGACCTGCCACAGCGAAAAGATGATGGAAAGCACACCGCCGCCGACAAACAGGCCAATGATGGTGGGGCTGTTCCACGCGCGGGCGGTGCCGCCCCACTGGACGGCCAGCAGGATCATGATGACCGAGGGGGCGAACAGGAAGAGGCCGACAAAGTCGAAGCGCTTCAGCTTCTCGAGCAGGGGCGTCGGCTTCGTGTCTTTGGCCTTGGGCGGGTGGAAGCAAAAGAAGAGCGTCACAATGGTGACGGCACCGAGCGGCAGGTTGATCCAGAAACACCAGCGCCAGGTGGCGTGCTGCGTGAAGGCGCCGCCGATGATGGGGCCAATGATCGTGGCAATGCCAAACGTCGACTGCAGGATGCCGACATAGGCTGCTCTTTTGGCCAGCGGGATGCAAACGGCCACAATGCAGAACGCGCCCGTGAAGCAACCGGCAGCACCGGCGCCGGCAATGGCGCGCCCGACAATCAGCATGGGGCTGTTGACAGCCAGCGCGCACAGGAGCGAGCCCAGCTCAAAGACGCCGATGCACGCGAAAAAGGACCACTTCATGGAGAACTGGCTAAAGACGGTGCCGGCCATCGGCTGCAGCGCGCACATGGCAAACGAGTAGGCGCTGCCGTACCAGGCAATGTCTTCGGTCGAGTGGAACTGCGAGGTGATGCGCGGGATGGCCGTGGCAATGATGGATGAGTCGAGGCTCATGAGGAAAATAGCAAGGCCGAGGCCGACAATGACCAAGACCAAGGGAAGGCCGGTCACTTCGTAGTCAGGTGCATCTTCGGGAGAGGAGGTGTCGTCGACGACGACATTCTCGGGAGCAACATCATTCTTGGACTTGATGGACGGAGCAGAAGAGTCGACGCCGTCGCGGTCGCCGGCACTCGTAGACGGAGGTAGGGAGAGGTGATCGTCGGTCGCCTTGCAGGGGCTAGCCCGGGAGGATTCAACGGGTCGCGTAAGCGCTGAAGATGAAGGGTCGTCACTGGACATTTCGGGAAAGAGTGGGCAGGTTTAGTAGAAATAAGTAGAGGAAGGTGCTTGCATGAGCAAGGAAAGAGTAGGAAGTCGAGTCTTTGTCGAGTGATTGTTGTTGATGGTGTCCCAAAAGATCGTAAAGGACACGGCTCGCCATCAATATTTGTATCCCGTTGGTCCTTTTCGTCCTTTGTTTTCGTTTTCTCGCTTTTCTCGTCTCCCTCTCCTCAGCAGTTTTGACAACCCCGACTTTAAAGTGGATCTGTGCCGTCGTGCTGGGCCCACTCCGCACTATGGTCAATTATGATTCATTCTGAGTGTGGCAAGATTTGATGTACTTGTAGCTCCACCAAAGTTTAGTAGTGGATCATGTACCGAAATGCTCCACTTTTATGTAAGTGCGTTCTGTTGCATTTCTCTCCTTTCATGTCAACAAAATTCTTTTGAAAAACTCGTTAGTGTCTTTGCTGCGGCCACTGCGGTCGACTACGCTTCATGATCAGTTATGAGTATGTTATTGTTTTGCACGGCACTAGACGAGGCTGATGCAAAACGCATTCATACCTGAGTAAAATTTGAAGCAAATGTCAAAGGAAAATCAAATTATGATGCAAAAAAACTGAAAAATCTGCTCCCTAACCAACACAGCCCTACAGAGTTTGCATCATAACAAAGAAGACACACACAGCACAGACAAACATAAAGGCTTGGCAGGGGCAGAAACTCCATACTACTCATAACTTGTAGCATTCGTTCGTTCCCTTCTTCATGTTCAGTGTATGGACAGCGCAGCCGCTCTCCCACGGCGCCGTCGTTTAAGGAGAATTTCATCGGAAAATGAAGAGCCGTGAGTGGCCGCAACACTGGCCCACACAGCAGATCTGCTGCACCACACACACCAAACAAATGACAACACATCTGCAAACAGACAAGCGTAAGGTGTGGGTACACGCATGCAAGGCTGAGGGCAACTTAACAGGGGCCGTTTTTGTCTCCTTTGTTTTTCCTCCGTCTACCGATCACCTCTCGGCCGGCCCGATGACCAACGAATCACAATGAGCAGTTTAAGAATAAAAAGTAAAGCGAGCAAACAGACAAGTACAGGCTAGAAAGATAACAGCTAAAACTGGCCGCAGGTACAGGGGAATGATTCATAATAAACAAAGAGAACTGTATTCCTCTCATCTCGAGGAATTGTTATTGCCCATGCCTTTTCTCTGCTGCGGCCAGAATCTTTTTTTTTAAAAAAAAAGAGGAAAAAAAGGGCATTCCCTCCCAAATTTTTGGTTATTAACGAAAAATTATAATAAATTGGAATTTGTCTGGAATATGCCGAATAGAGCACACAGCTGATCTTCACAATAGCTATTTATATAGCAGCTCGGAGGTTTTGATGGCGGTGACAACGGTCACCCGCGGACAAACAAGTGTTTAATCATCGCTATCACCATTGCCGAACGATGGTTGGAGAGTTGCACACGGTCACCGGACGGCACGGCAATGGAGAAAACTTCGTTTGCGTCGTCGCCACTGCCCTCGACAACAACGAGGACGGTCTCGTTGACAATGGCGTCGCCGCGACGGACCTTTCTGTTGGCGGCTGCAAAGTCGATGATCGTCTTGTCGGTCGTGTAGATCGTCCGGCCGGCACGCAGCAAAACGAGCGTCTCCTCGTTGTCTCGCTGGAAATGGACAAGGATGTCGTCAGACTCGTTTATGTCGTTTCCGTTTTCGTCGGTGAGACTCCAGGGCCCGCGCACTGTTTTGAAGCTGCGCACGCGGTTGGCCTCATCGCCGGCCATTTTTTCGCAAATACGTTCACTGTCCGGCTTGCCATAGCCCGGCCGGGCCCTAATTTCAGCCGCCGCAGCCGAGAGCACGGGATCAATGTATGGGTTGGGTCCATTTGACAAATTTTGATCTGCTCTCAAAAGGAGCGATTTGTCCCGGACATTGACACGATAGATGGCCCTGGCGGACGTCATGGTGTCATTGAGTACGGAGCGCATCTGAAAGTATACGTGCTGTCCGACCCAAGCGAGCCCGCCCGTGATCTCGTGGGGCGTGGTAAAGACACGGTTCGGGCTGGACCAGTAAAAGCTTGACTCGATCCAAAGGACGCTCTCGTACTGCAGATGCAAATCCGCCGGGGTACGCGTGACACTGGCCACCTGCGATGCATCCGGGGACCATACGATGCCATTGATGTAGCAGCAGCTGCGTGGGTACGGAAAATATCCATCATCGACACCGGGCTGGTTAAGGCTCGCGTAGTATACGTAGGTCGGGTCGTATCGAGAGACCCGGGTGTGGTGTGCCCACGAGACGCCGTCGTCAACGACGGCGGCCGAGTCGTCCTGTGCCTCGCCCTTCAAAAACGCAAACTCTCCCCGGTTACCAAAGTAGGCCACGTCGAACTTGGCGATGTTGTCGTAGCGCCAGAAGTAGTCTGTGCTGATGACTGGCAGCGGACCGCGCCGCGACGCCCGGTAGTCGCCGACCTGTCCCCGCAGGACTTTGCTGTACTCCTCGCCCGACAGTGCAAAAAAGTCTTCCAGCGTCTCGGGCGTGTCGATGCTGGCGACGTCCTCGGCAATGAGGGTGTCCAGGTAGTATAGCGTACAACTTGTGCTGCCGCTCGTGCGGTTCGGCAAGAAGTAGAGGTAGCGTCCCGTGGCGGACCAGCGAGGCGAATGGTCGCGGTACCGACCATCCGTGATGCGGCGCGCCGACCCGGGCTTCCCAGCATCGGCAACCCAGAGGCTCGACGTGGACTGCGTCTTCACCGCGTTGCTGATGCTGCGTGACCGAGTGTAATAGGCCACTCGGTTGCCGTCGGGACTGACGCAAAGACCGCTCGGGATCTCGCTGCCGAGAGTATTGTTGGACAACGGCATGGCCAAGACAGCGCGTAAGTCACAAATCCGAGAACGTGCTTTCATTTTTTTCTTATTTTTCTTATATTTCTTATTTTTCTTATTTTTCTTATTGTTCTTATTGTTCTTATTTTTCTTATTTTTCTTATTTTTCTTATTTTTCTTGTTTTTCTTTTCTTTTTGTCATGTGTCTATTGTCCATACACCAATGGTCCCATTGGGAGTACAATTTGAACGAAAGATGACTGATGGAAGGTCGACCGGATCGATTAACGACGGCTTAGGCAAAGGCTGTGATAGAACACGCAGTACTGTCTGTTGTAGTAGGATAATTAACTGTGCCACAGTGGCGGAGAGCGATCTCTTTTTTTCCATACTTCACGACAAAAAACTGTGCCACGAATCTGAGGTAAACCCGGCGACAAAACATGCAGTTGGGCGTTGAAATTATATTAAAATCTGCCTAATGTGTAGTTTTGCCACGTCGCAGGATGATAAGTAATTGTGCCACAATGATAGAAAACGAATGGTCTCACCCAAGCTGCGGCAAAGCAGCTTCTGGCGGCGCTGTCGCTGGGCCCCGATGCGTTTGCTGCTGTTCCACATGCTGTTGTTGTTGCTTTTGGGTTTCTTTGGTGCTTTAAATTGACGAATGTGCCACGTCTGCTAAGTGGTCAGCGGTTGGCATAGTTGAGAATTTCGGAAAAAATGCCAAAACAAATCCTGTTGTCAACTACAACTGACTCCAATGGACCCAACACGCCATGAAACGTCTTGTTATTCTCCTGCTATGCAATGCAGAGATTTTGGACTTTCTCCTGCCCAACCGTCATTGCGAAGACAATAGGCTGGACCAACACCAACGAGTAGCAATTGAAACCCCACGCACCCCCACGGTCCTTGGACCTCACAAAGCGGAAGGCTGAGCAACAGTCGCATTAGCTGCATTGTTCACTTGTTGACATGATGTGATTGACATGCACTCGCGCGAACAGCCAACCGACAATTTGGATATACTCTCGAATAACAAGAGGCGTGTATTTTGTTGGCAGCGTTCTCAAACAATTTAGGATTGCCTTGTGCAAAAGGGGCTCAACATCAACGAGGCTCTCACATAGTCTAACTGGTTCAAGACAAGTTCATAGGACATTGATATTGTATATAAACCACGCATATTCCATAGCACGGGAGGTAGCTCCCGGAATGGTCTGCTAGAGTTGTTCTGATTTCAAGCTCGAGAATATTCAACGTAGAGAATATTGCAAGCGCGTATAATATACGGAAACACGAAACAAGATACAAAATACAAGGCACAAGAAACGAGAACAGCACACACGATACGCCATACAAAGCCTGGAAAGGCTTCAGTCTGGAGCCATGAGGGTCTACAATCCACTGCTGGGCCTGATGCTCATGATTGGTTGCCTCACGGCTGAGATCATGGCTTCGCACCTTTACGAGCGAAACCGCGAGTTTAACAACATGACCAGTTCGGCTGAAGACACAGCCTTCAATCACTCTTCGCAAGCTGCGGTTGGCCAGCTTATCGGCCTGGCCCGGGACGGAAGCCCCCCAGGAGCCCTTTTGTGCCCCGACGGGGTCTGTGACGATGTACGTTATGGCGCTGCCGCATATTCTCGCCGAGGTTTTCACCCCTCCTTATCCCGCGTGAGCCCACTGCTAACAGTATTGTCTTGCAGGGATCATGCAAGTCTCCCAGACCAGATTGACAAGGATGTCTCGATGTGAAAAGCTTTCAGCATTCAACATTCATGGAAAAATCAGCATCTGTTTTCTTTGCCTTGACGAATACTAACGTGATGCTTGCAACACAGGCTGCGGAACGAACGGCAAGTGTGGCTTCGAGGCCGAAAATTGCGGGCCCGGCAACTGTACCAGCAACTGCGATGCCAAGGCCATGTGTGGCCGATTGAGCAAAGACGGCAAGCGTCCATGTGGCATGAATCTTTGCTGCTCATGGTCAGGCTGGTGTGGCCACGAGGTACGTTCTAATGGTTTCGGCATTCATTTATAAAAAATACAGCCAAAAAGATGAAAAATATCATTGAAAACCCATGAAAATGATTACAGTCGACAAAAAAGGTCTAACTACAATCAGAGCGTCCATTGCCAGCATGCCGATGGCTTCGGCACCGGAAAAGGAGATTGCCAAAAGGGGATGGGCTACTACGGCGACCCAGGTATGTGCAAGATCACTGGAAAACACAAACGGAAACACAACCTTGTTTGAGACGGACCATTGACAGGCCACAGCCCCCATGATGCCCAAGGTCCACAGCGGCAGCTCCTCGTCTGGACGCAAGATCGGGTACTGGCAGAGCTCCAATATCTACAAACGGCAATTCAAGGACGGCAAGTTCAAATGCCCACCAGTTCGACCCGGAGACATCCCTCTCGACGGAGAAAATGTCCCGCTGGGCGGGGGCTGGACGCACCTGTACTATGCCTTTGGTGCCATCAACCCACGGACGTTTAAAGTTGTGGACGATCCGACGATAGGAATCTTTATACCGAGTTTACAAACTTGAAGTATCGCCCAAACGGTCCACAGGTATGGGGTGGCTTTCGCTACTTTTCTTTCTTTTTTTCTTTTTCTTTTTTTAAGACTAGGGTCCTTTTGTGTTCTTACTCTGACTCTGGGCGGCCATAGACTTGGTTTGCCATTGGCGGCTTCGACTTTAGCGATCCGGGGGTGGATCCCGATGCCGAGACGGACACGGATCCGGACGTTTCTACACACAGCGCATGGTACGTTTTGAGATTTCCCGTCAACGAACAAAAGACAAAAAGAAAAAAAGAATAATCACTGGGCTAATCTTTTACTCTTCATTCGTCTAATTAGGAGCGACATGGCCTCTACGGCTGCGAATCGAATGACGTTTATCCATTCACTGGTAGAATTTATGGACAAATATGGCTTCCAGGGTGTCGACCTCGACTGGGAATACCCCGTATCGGTGGACCGGGGCGGCCGAGACGAAGATACGGCCAACTTTGTGTCTCTTGTCAAGGAGATGCGGCAGGTCTTTGGCACCAAATATGGTATCAGTGTGGCGTTGGCTCCGGACATCTGGTACTTACGATGTAAGTCGGGGAGTCCACAATACTTGGATATTTAGATGTCCGGTACAATACTAACTGAAGTATACATAGTTTACGATGCTATTTCCATGCAGCCGTATGTCGACTGGTTTGGTTTCATGGCGTACGATCTACACGGCGTCTGGGCTTCGGACAGCAAGGAGAAAAAGGTACGGGGCCAGACGGATGCCGAAGAGATTTACAACGACATTATCCCTCTGTCCTTTGAGGGCCTTGACTTTTCCAAAATCAACTTTGGCATGGCCCTTTATGGCCGCGGCTTCAAGCTTGCAGGTACGTAGCACCGACAGTTTACTGAATTAACACAAGTGACCAGTATGACTAACTATGGTCGAAAAATAATAGACCCGGCTTGTCATGCCATGGACGGCAGCTGCTCGTGGGTGGATGGCAGTGAGCCGGGAGACTGCACCAGTTTCTCCGGCGTGTTATCCTACGACGAAATCATGGTCAAGGTGGCCGATGCAAAGCGGCGTGGCAAGCCCGGCCCCGTGCTGGACGCCAAGGCCATGATGAAGTATTTTACATGGGGCGAGAAGCAAGAGAATTGGATCGGTTACGACGATGCCGAAACGTGGCAGCTGAAAAAGACCAACCTCGGCGACAAGTACGGCTTCGGTAAGACAAAACGACAACCATGTTTCATTTTGCACACTGTGTTGTGTTGGTGAAGAATCGCGGATTTGTGATATGGTGACGCTAATGCTGTTTCTTTTTCCTCGCGAAAATAGGGGGCACCATGTTTTGGTCTGTTGATTTTTGTGAGTATCTAGAACACCACTGCCATTTAGTAGTAATATGAGTTTTCGAGTATGTACTGACAGATGACCAACCGACCCCAGTGGGACAAGGTGCCAACACGTCGGATGTCTACCTTGACCCCAGCCTCGTTTGCCAAGATGGCTCGGCAGCAACGAGAACGGCCTTGTGCCACCCGCCGTGCCGTTTTGTGATGCCCCAGTGCGCCATCCCCACGACGACGATCACGGCCACGTACACCGTGTCCGTGGAGGTCTACAGTGGCACGTCGCAAACAGAAACATCGACCTTTACGACAGCCGTCACGGTGACAACCGACACCGTCTCGTTTGATCCCGTCTACGTCGGCGGCGGCCGCAACGGCGGAGACGTCTTCACACCCGTTCCGGTGGTGCCCATGCCCACTGTTGCGGTCCCCATTACGAACAGGGATGGCCAGACGACGACGCGGAACGTTGTCCTGCCCAACTGGCCCACGACGGGAGAGTGGCCTCTGCCAAGTCCGACGGGCGACCGCGACCCGTGGCAGCAGCCGACGAATCCCAATCGCACCACCACTAGTAGTACTAGCAAAGGCAACAGCAAAAGCACGACGAGCATACCACCCTGGACGCCCGAGGTCTCTGTTACGCCACCTCCGCAGCCGACACCGTTTACAGACACGATAGAGACAAGTACGACATCGTCCACGACATCAACCACTGTGGCGCCCGCGATCCTGGTGTGGCCATCCTCATCTGCACAGATCACGGACCAGGATGACCAGGATAGCGATGATCTTCCGTGTGATGCCTGGTTCCTCGCGGTACGTCGTGGCAACGTTGGGAGCGTGAGAGCGCCCGACGTCGTTACCATTAATTTATCTATTGATCTATTTGTATATGTCACCCATCTTCTCAGACACAAATACTGACCTCTTTTTTTGGTCTCTAGATTTGCATAACATTTGGCAGACTTAGGATTCGCGGGATCGCATTTAAGATCCCGCTTCCCGCTGGACTCTACATGTGCGTTGTTTCACGTATCCTTCCTCCTTCCCCAAGCGTTTCCCCCAACTAAACAACCAAAATGAAACAGATGGCCGCCACCACCGGGGACGATCAACCCGCCGCCCGGTGTCAGCTTCTCGATCAACCCAGAGCCTCGCATTACATTGACGTGAGTGGAGAATGTGTACATAGAGTTTGGACGGCCGTCGAGAATAAAAGAGGGGGGCGGATGAAAGAAAGAAAAGAAAAAAGTACATGCTAACACCCGCGTGATGCAGGCTTGGCAATGACCGCAAATGGACGACGCCAAACAAGCAGGACCAGGAAAGCACCTCGTCTTGCCGGCACAGCACCACGGTCTACGACACATTTGTCTCGGTCACCCAAGTCAGCCGAGGCGGCAGCATCCAGACATCGACTGTGTATTCAAGCAAGATCACGAGGAGTGGCTGTGCGAGCAGCCCCGGGGCCATAGGCACAGACACGACCGCAACAGAAACAGGAACGTTTACGTGCCCTCCGGTCTCGAGGCCAACCAGCGACGACTTGACGGACATTCTACAGTACGGGCCGTTCGGTTCAGTGGGCTCGGGCTCGGGCTCGGTTCCGTTTAGCGACGATGGCAGTGATACAGACGAGCACAAACGCAAAGACAAAGACAAACACACGCCAGCGCTTCCTCGCTTTCGCCGGGCCAGCGACGCGGCCGAAGCTGGACCCGATAACATCCCGGTCGATTGCCAGATGCCGTATCCGATGGCGATCATTCTGCGGGATCCGTTTGACTGGAGCTTTGTCGAGGCGCACCTGTCTGCATTCAAATACAGGGTTCCCGGCGACGACACGGTGTACAGCCTCTCGTTCACGACCATCCACGCACCGTCCCACAGGCGCTTCACAGCAGGGTACCACCTTGAGTAATACACGCAGGGCCTGCGGGACCAGCTGCTGAACCTGTCGCCGTTGAAAGACAAGGTAAGTAAAGCATAAAGTATACGTGTCTAGGGTCTCGTGTACATTACTAGCATTGGATGCTCATGATCCTGATCAATTCCGGGCATAGATCTTTACACCACTGTACCTGGTTTCGGACGTTGCGACGCCACAGCCACCACAGCCACCACGGTCAAACAGGCGAGAGGCCCTGGTCTACGAGCGCACAGAGTCGTGGGCGCCCTCGTTCATCTCCGTGCCGCGGACCGTGCCATGGAACGTGCCGCCCTTCTCACAGGCGCCCGGCGGAACGTACTACAGCTACTACTACCACCAGACCCAGGGCGCTGGCCAAAACGTCTACGTGATCGAGCCCGGCGGATGCGCCGCCAACCTCCACCGGGAGTTTGCCGATAACCCGGTGCAGGGCCTGGACATGCTCTCCTACGGCGGGCGCACGTCGCCGTACCAGAAAACGGAGAAGCATGCCACGTGGGTGTCTGCCATGGTCTCGGGCAAGACGCTGGGTGTGGCCCGCAAAGCACACGTCCTAGCCGCCTCGGCCGGCTGGGATGGCCAGATACCGACGGCCTCGGCGGGGCTACTGATCATACGGATCCGCATGCTCGAGGCGTACGTGACCGTCCTGGAGCACATTGCGGCCGCGGGTGCGGGCACGTCCTCGGTAATCAACCTCAGCCACGGCTTCACGCGGACCGTACGCAACCCGCAAGACGCTGCCTTTGACAGCATGCTGCGTATGTTCAATACATTCTTCTCTATGCCAACATAGTCCCGTTACATGGCTAACAACAGGTCCACCTTTTATGTTTCTTGCTCCCCTTAGTCGCCATCATGCTGGAAATACACAAAACGGGCGCGGTCTTTGCAATCGCCGCAGGCAACGAGGGCCAGACGGCAGACTTGACACGGACGCTGCCACAGGCGTTTGGCGACCCGGTCCTGGTGCAGACACTGCCGTTTGCGGGCCGGCGCACCCTCGAGAACCAAAGGGCCCTCCGCAGCATGTCCGAGGCCCTGGTGATTGTCGGCGCCGTGGACCTGGACGGCGACCTGGCCACGTTCAGCCGCGAAAACACCGCCATTGTCAAAACCTACGCTCCCGGCGTCGACATTCGGGTGCCGGCCTTTGGCGCTGTGGATGCCTATGTCCGCGCGGACGGAACCTCATTTGGTGCGTTGACTCCATGCTGCCTGATTACGACGTACGAAAGATTGAACTAACACGGCGGCCGGTCCCGCTCTTTTTGCAGCTGCACCGCTCGTTGCTGGCCTAATTGCCGGCTATCGGGCCGTCCCGCACCCGGTTTTGCAACAGAAACTCAAGGACCCGGCTCACGTGGTACGTGTTTTTCTTCTTTTTTTTTGCTTTCTTTCTCTTTTTCATTTTTTTCTTCTTCTCTGTATTGACCATACTGGCATCCGTCTTAGAAATACCTTGTCGCAAAGCTTTCTCGTCAAGTCGCGCTTTCGCCACCTGTGCCACAACAACAACCACAACAACCTCAACAACCACGACAACCCAACCAGCCACGCGCAGCGCCAAATGGTCCCAAACGGTCGACCGTGTGGAACGGTCAGGTCCCGCCCAAAGCCATGGAGGGCACGGGCTGGTCCTGTCTCGACCCGGCGGACCTCGCCGTCATGAGCCCGGCACAAAAGGCACTGTGCCCAGATGTCGGCAACGACCGATTCTGGACAGAACTGGCCTTTTGGAGCGACGTTGTCGACGCAGAACCAGACCCAGACCAAGATCAAGAAGGCCACGAAGGCCAGGAGCAACCTCCGGGAAGCGCCATCACCTGGCAGCCGGGTGAGCCGGGGCCGATCTGTGCCGGTGACGGTGGCGGTCCCGCGGGTGGACATGGACTTGCAGACCGCGTGGTGAAGCTCGGGGCTCTGCTGGGGCCGCTCTTGGGGCCAGGTACCTGTGGCCTGGCCTGCAACAGTGACTGGTACTGTGACGAGTGGCCCGACGGCCCTCCGCCCTTTTACGGCGACCCGCTCGACCCGAACAACCCCTACAAGGACAGCCGAAACGGGACGTACGCCGGCGGTGGTATCATCAGTCCAGGCGGCACAGGACCAAGTGGCAGTGGAAACGGAAACGGAAACGGAAACGGAGGTGGTGGGTCCGGCAATGGGCATGGCCCGCCACCCGCGCAGTCGGCCCCCGCCCATACGCTGCCCACGCCACCTCCACCATCCCCGACCCCGCCTACGCCTCCGCCTCCGCCCCCTCCTCCGGCACCCAAAGGCCCGCAGCCATACACGTGCTTCTACGCGTTCTACGCCACGTCCACCTTTGGGCAGTCGGCCTACTTTTTCGCGGCCACCGACGACGGCGACTGGACCATGGGGTGCAACGGCGGGACCAGCGTCTGGTCGAAGAGCGGCGTAGACGGGCGCAACTGCTGCAACGGATTTGGCCTGCAGGCCGTCAACTACCGCGGGAGTGACGTGCGCTGGACCATTACGGCGCCCAACAACACGCCCAAGACGACACTGGAGGGCTCGCTCAAGGCGGACACGTGTTCGGACCTGGGCAAGGTCGGCAGCTCGCCGAGCTTTGGCACCGACTACTGCACCTACGGGGCGGTCGTCAATACGTGTCCGCACAAGGCGTTTAAGGCGAGTTTCAAGCCGGTCACCATAGGACCCCTCGGCGCGTGTTGATCGCAGTGAGTGAGCGTGTTGGGGTTGGTTCTCTCTTTCTCTTTCTTTCTTTCTTTCTTTTTCTGTTTTTCTTTCCCTCTCTTTTTTCTTTCTCCTTCTTTTTTTCTTTCTCCTCTTTTTCCTTCATCTCTTGAATTTTTTTTTGGCTGGAAACACAAAGAGTTTGAAAATAAAATGCCGACCAAAAAACGAAATAAAAAGACAAAAAAAGTGTCACAATACGCACCAAAAAAAAAAAAAAAAAAAAAAAAAAGATAAACCCAAAAGCACAAGAACCTAGTCGAAATAGAACCGTATCAGTAGATGCCACCAGGAGATGATTCGGGGCCGCTCGGTGTTTAAGTGTGTGAACGAGGCTTAGGGAACTTACAAGGCCCAAAAGGGTTAGCGTGCCGATTTGGATGTCGGCCAACTCACCGACGCACTACGGCGAACTGGCCGACCAGTGGCCGATGTTGTCATGATACCAGTTTTGTTCAAGATATGTCTTCAATAATGGATATGTATATGATTGAAATGTGAGATAAAAGAAGTACACGAAGGGTGTAGATGTGTGTCAACAAGAGTACTTCGCAAGATAAGTGACAACTGATACTGATGCACATCATGGCCGACAAGAACGCCCGTGTTGGGATTGTTGGCGGCGGCGCCTGGGGCCTGTCGACGGCCTTGTACCTGGTCGAGGCGGGCTACACCAATGTCACTATCATCGAACGAGCCGTCGCCATCCCATCGCCCTACTCGGCCGCCTACGACCTCAACAAGATTGTGCGCGCGGAATACGAAGACGCCTTCTATACGGACCTCGCCCTCCAAGCCATCGAAAAGTGGAAGACGCCGCTGTTTGCGCCGCACTACCACCAGACGGGCTAAATTATGGCGACGAGCAGCAGCGCGCCCGAAAAGGCCGTGGCGACGCTCGAAAAAAGTCTGGCATCGGTCGAGAAGCACCCCGTGTTTGCGCCCGGAATCCAGCGGCTAGACGGGGCCGAGGCGTTCCGCAAGCATGCATGGCAGCTGACGGGCCCTCTCAGCGGCTTCAAGGGATACATCAACGCTCTCGGCGGGTATGCACACTAGGCTAACTGCTTGAAGGCGGTCTGGGAGCATGTGTCGGCGCGCGGCGTGCGGTCCATCCTGGGTGAAAAGACCGGCCGTGCTGTCCGTCTTCAGTATGCAAACAATGGCAAAGTCACGGGCGTGCAAACGGCGGACGGCAAGACACATCCGGCCGACCTGGTCGTTTGCGCACTTGGCGCCCACGGCGCCGCACTCGTCCCACAGCTCGGGGCCAACGCCGTCAATGTCGCCCGCTGCTGGTCCGTGACGCATGTGCAGCTGGTCCGTGACGCATGTGCAGCTGACCGAGGAAGAGTGCGACTTGCTTCGGGGCCTGCCGACGACCAATGTCCGTGATCTCGGATTCTTCTTTGAGCCCGACCCCAAGACCCGCCTGTTCAAACTGTGTCCATTGGGCGCGGGTTACACAAACACCGGCCAGAACGGCGTTTCGTTGCCACCGGACGATCGTCGGGGCCTTCGACCGAATAAACTGCCCGCGGCGGACGAGGCCAAGCTGCGTCGGCTTTTAAGAGAGACGCTGCTGTGGATGGACGACCGTCCGTTTGTGGACACCAAGCTGTGCTGGGTTTCGGACACGGCGGACTCCAACTACTGCATCGACTTTGTGCCGGGCACGCAGAACTCGCTCATCACACTGAGCGGCAACTCGGGCCACGGCTTCAAGATGATGCCAGTATTTGGGCAATGGGTTGTTGATCTTTTGGAGGGGGGCCAGCAGACGGAGACACGGTGGCAGTGGAGGAAGCCTTCTAACAGTGAGGGACAATGAGGCAATGGTGTGAGCTGGCGGGTCGGTGAGTCGGCCGAGTGGAGGGACATTGTGGAAGAGCAAGCGGGCGTTGGCCGCAGCAAGCTGTAGTTACATGGACGATGGGGAGTTAATAATGAGTTAATAATCTACCAGATAAACAAAGCCACACGCCGACGTTTCCCCCGAGGACCGAAAAGCCCACTACGAGACAATTTACAACAAGCCTGGCATGGCCAAGTGGCTCGGCGCGTTTTCCGACTCATACACGGACCGCGCGGCCAACAACGAGTACTCGGCGTTTATTGCCGGCAAGATCCGGGCGAGGGTGCACGATCCAGAGCTCGTTGCCCGGCTTGTGCCGACCGACCACGGTTTTGGACTGCGTCGTGTGCCGCTGGAGAGCGGCTACTTTGAAGCGTTCAACTAGGACAATATACATTTGGAGGACCTCAAAGAGACGCCCATCGACACGGTGACACCGGCTGGTATTCGGACGAGCGACGGCAAAGAACACGCGCTCGATGTCCTCGTGTTTGCCACAGGCTTCAACGCTATTACGGGCTCGTTTGTCGACATGGACATTCAAGGGACGGACGGCATTCCGTTGATGGGTATTTCTACAGGCAAGGGTAGCGACAAGGCCGTCTGGATGGACTACCGTCCGCGCACGTTCTTGGGTATTACCATCCCGCAGTGCCCAAATCTGTTCATGGTCCTCGGTCCGCACCAGCCGTTTGGCAACGCCCCACGCAGCATCGAGCACGTCGTCAAGGTGGTGGCTGATTTGCTGGAGACTTGCACAGAAAAGGGCATCACGTATGTCGAACCAACTGCTGAAGCTGTGGATGCCTGGACAGAGCACGTCGTCGCCTGCAGCGACGGCGCCCTCCTCAACGAAGTCGATAGTTGGATGACCGGCGTTAACCACAACGTCAAGGGCCGAGGCGAGAGGAATGTGGCGCGGTATGCCGGCAGTATGGTCGAGTACAGAAGGCGGGCCCGTTCCTGTCAGGATGCTGGTTGGGAGGTTCTTATCATAAAGTAGGCAGACACGTACATTGCATTTCCGGACAGTTATTCAATCTAATCTCATGTCCAATATCCTTCTTATGTAGATTTATATATGTATAATTGTTTTGTTTTGGTTAATTGCGAACAATTTTTCAAAAAAGAAAAAAAAAAGAAAAAAGAAAAAAAAGAAAAAAAAAACGCAAAGGAGAGAAGAGAGATCCAACAACATAAAATTCTCATTCTTACGTTACATATCTGGTCAATATCATGTAGCACAGCGGGCAACAACCTACAGTAAGAAACACGGCACACATGCAAAGCTTGTACCAACAGACAATTTATTTTCATTCCGCTCCACTATATGCAAACTACCCGCTGCCAAACAATTTCAGATCAACAAGCTAGGGCGACCCTACTTCCTGAGCACATTGACCTTCTCGGTGACGGCAATCGGCGTCACCTCGAACAGCTTGCCCTCGACCTGGGGCAGCGGGCGGGCGGCCCATTTGGCCTGGATGCCCTTGGCACTGTCGAGGAACTTGGGCTTGATGTCGGACTCCCAGTCGGCGTTAGTGTTGACGGCGGGCAGGAGAGCGCCGTCCTTTTTGCGCCATTTGCCATCCACCAAGACATGGCGGACGTCGCCGACGTTGGAGTGCAGGAGGACGGCGGCGATGGGGTCGACGAACCCCAGCATGTTGGGCGAGTCGCCGTCAAATACCACCAGGTCGGCCTTGGCGCCGACGCGGATGACACCGAGGTCGGGTCGGCGCAGCGCAAGTCCACCGGCCGCCGTCGCGAGGTAAAAGGCCTGCTCGACATCAAACGGGTTGGGGTGGCCGACGTGGTTGGTGGCGAGCGTTTTTCTGTATAGATCACGGCGCGTCGCCTGCAGCCAAAGCCTGGCCTGCAGGACCATGTCGGTCGAGAACGTAAAGTGGGTGTCCACTCCCAAACAGCACTGGTCCATAATCTCGTGGGAGTGCTCGTTGTCGTGGCCATAGTGCATCTCGGACTCAGGCGTGATGGAGACGTACTGGTTGGACGACCGCAGGAGCTCGACGTCCTTTTCGGACATAAAGGATGCGTGGGAGATGACGACGGGCACCGGCGTGTTGAGCACTTTGTGCTTCTCCAAGACGGTCGGGCCGTTGTCAATCACCCAAGGGCCGCCCAGCGAGTGCGTCGTGAGCACGGGAATGTCCTTTGTCGTGATATACTCCACGACCGACTGCACCGTCTCGGGCGGGCTCATTTCCCAGCCGTCGTAAGCGACGCCAAACGACGAGGGCGACGAGTCGAGGCGGGGATCCTTCCGCAGACTCTCGGCCACGTCAAGCTGCTGCGCATGGTCAAAGCCGTTCGAGATGTCGTGGAACGTGTAGCACCAGTACACCCGCAGACCGCTGTCAATCGACGCGTCCAGCCCGGCCTTGCTGGTGGCCGCATCCCAGCAGTGGTGCGCATGGTCCAGCGTCGTGGTCACGCCTGCATTGATGCACTCGTAGAGACCGGCGAGCTGTCCGACATAGACATCGTCGGCCGAGAACGAGCCGAGCGACGCAAACTGGCCGTAGCGGTAAAAGTACTCGGGCAGCGTCGTATTGCCACCGATCGTGCGGAACGCTGTCTGCCAGCCGTGGCGGTGCGTATCAACAAAGCCGGGCGAGATGATCTTGCCCTTGGCAGAGACGCGCTCGGTGTTGGCAGGCAGGTCGGACGGAACGGGCGTGTCGGCGTCGTAGATGGCGGCAATCTTGTCGTCGGTGACCAAGAGCGAGCCGGGCGAGACGACTTTGATGCGCTTCGTCGCGTCGTCAAACGACAGGATCGTGGCGTCTTCAAAGAGGATGGAGCTAAACTGTCAGTGAAATAATGTTCATCCGGCGTGGGATTTGGTCCCAACTTACGTAGACATGGTGGCGGTTGGACTGATGTCTTGTCTGACCTCATCAGACGAAATGGCTGGGCGGTCCCATCTTCTTAAGTCTTTCGTCCCATTCCGCCCTCGTACAGACCGGAGACATACCGCTGTCACCTTCCCCGCGATGCATAATTATGACAAACACGTCCGGGCCAATAAAGATATCAGAAACAGGTCCGGTTCCGTGGGAGGCCTGCTCGTTTTGTCACAAAAAAGGGCTGTTGGCAACAATCGGCGCGAATGTGGGGTGTACGGCAAATACGACCTCACGACGAACGCGAGCAACGGTAGGAAGGACGGGAGGACTGTCAAGTAAGCGGGCAATAAAAGACGCGAGAGCGAGACGGCCAGTTTGGCCGTTTCTTCATGGAGCTTTGATGCACATCGGCCCTACTGGGCGTGAGCATTTAGCGTCGTTCCCAGCAATCCTGTGCCGCAGTGCCGGAAACGTCGAGATGGTATTGGAGGATGAACGATCAGGATCGTAGGATTCTGGGACGAGGATAGGGTAGGATGGGATTCTGGAGCTTCCCCTCTCGCTCTCCACAGTCGGGCGCTGTTTGGTTGTCTGTCTCTTTGGGGTGGATCGTGAGTGTTCCGTAAGACCTAATGCAATGCATCTAGGACAGGGCACGGCCAACAGACGTGCAAACAGACGACGGCCTAACATAAGTGAACGCCGACCAGGTCGCGAGAAAGTGACGAGAAGGTGCATCTATTATACCGCCCGTCGCCGAGCTGTGTCGTCCGAGCGGTCTCCAGACGGACGAAACGAGGAGATGCGGCTGAAGACGGCTCGGTCGTCGGATTCTCACCGCCGCGTTCAACTCTGCATCCTTCTACATTCTCCAACCTCGTAGGGCGGACAGATACGGGTTACGGAGATGAATTTTTGTTTAAAGCTTAACTCCAGGCCCACATTTTCACATCTCCGGCACTATGGTCTCGCTTGGTGCGTTGATCCCTCATCATACATAAAATGGATTGAATTATCAAGAGAACAAACATTGACGATAATCATTAGACGCGATGAATAAATTAATACTAAAAGAATACAGAACAGACAATGTCTCTCAACACCCACTCTCCTCATAGACAAAGAATCCCCCACCACCTCAAAATGCCAGATGTGGGAACCCCCATCTTGGAGTGGTCGACCGGGGACCATCCCCGCGGAGTTTATATCTCCGCCCAGGAGCACAACTGTTCGGGGTAGGCCGCGGCCACGGCATCCTTGAACAGGTTGGCCGGGAGAATTTGTTCATCCCGAGCCCCACACCATCGACTGCGGCATCGGTGTTCAATGCCACGCCTTCCAGGCGTTGACTCGGGGGAGGAGGGGGCATCCTTGGGAATAGCCCATCCGGCCGCACGTGGATCGGGATCCCCGGGAGAACTGATTTTGTCCTCCCGGGGGCCACCACGGTGGCATCGGCTCGAAATGCCAAACGGCCATGTCCGCGGCAACTCAAAAGCCAGCCCGAACACTGAATGGCCAGTGCCACAACGGATCTCAAGAAGCAGACGACAACCGGGTCTCGCGGGAAGCGGGCGACCACCTAGATTGGCCCGGAAGCCGGCGTGGTCTGTCTTTGGGGGCGGCCACCCGGGCGTCGTCCTCGAAGCTCTCCCGGCGGTCGGGCCAGGATGGGCTCTTGAACGGGCTCGTTGATGGGAATGGTCTCCCCGGGCTTTGCCGGGGAGACCTCCCTCGACAATGAGTCGTAACCGAAGAAATGCCCTCGTGGAGAAAGCACGACCCCCTAGCTTGGAGGTGGGCGGAGTCCCACGCCGGGCACCGTTTGCCGGGGGTGGCGGCGGGCGATGGGCCGGCCACATGAGCTGGCGGGCCATGAGCTGGCGGGCCAAAATGGCGCCGCCGTGGGCGTGGACCTTGGAGGGGCCATGTTGGGGGGCTTGCTAGGGGCCGTTCATGGTGGCGGTGGGCGGAGGCCCACACCGGGCACCATGCACACCAATGTAGACCGAGTGAGCTGGCGGGTCATGAGCTGGCGGGCCAAAATGGCACCGCCGTGGGCGGGGACCTTGATGAGGCCTTGTGGGGGGCTTGCGGGGGGGCTTATGAGCGGGAACTCTCGAGGGGCCGTGCCAAGAGCCGTTCCTGGGGCCGCTCCAAGTGCCTTGTAGGGGGGTCTGGGGGGTTGGCGGTGGGCAGAGGCCCACCGAGCACCATGCCCATCTCCATTTCCATTTCTATCCCGTCTTAGCCCGCTCTCCAGCACCCATGGTATTGTAGCCATATCAACAAACGGCTGAACGCCGAGATAGACCGGGTGGGCTTGGGGGGTGCCGGGGGCACGCACTGGCAACAATGAGATGTTAGTTGATTCTCATAAAAAAAAGACAAGATTGATGAGTGTAGCATTGGGAGAAGGTTGATGACTTACTCTTGAAGTGATCGATAGCGGCGTTGAACTCTTCGAGATCAGACGGCGTCAACTCATAGACGTAAGTCACTGGGTTGACAAAATCTTTGCCAACCCAGGCCATCTTGGTGTCGACCTTGGCCGGTAAGCCTTTGGGGGGGCGGAGGACCGGCCACGTGAGCTGGCGGGCCAAAACTGGCACCGCCATGAGCGGGGACCTTGTAAAGGGCCGTGTGGGGGGGCTTGCGGCGGGGCATGTGGGCGTGGACCTTGTGGGGGGGTCTTGCGGGGGCGGCGGCTCGGCCAGCGCGAGACTGGCCGCGGACTTGAAGCCACGGGCGGCGATGGGCGGAAGCCCACAACGGGCACATCGCCCATTTCCATTTCCATTTCATCTTCACTTCCACCCGTGTTACTTGCTTCGCGGCCCCCCAACCCCCATATCGTAACCGTTGCTAAACGCTTCCGGCCACTCTAGGGGAGAGGGGGGCCCGGGCACTGCATGCCATATAAAAACATGGGCGGCCATGGGTCGGAGGCGGCGGAGGACCGACCAGTCGAGCGGGCGGGGCAAAAGCCTCCGCCTTGGGCGAGGGCCCAAAACAGCACCGTCGAGTGGACGAATGCTTGTAAGGTGCCGTGGGCGGCACCTTGTGGGGGGACTTGTGGGGGGGCTTGCCGGGGGGCGGCCGTGCGGCGCGGCGCGAATCAAGCCGCCGGCTTGATGCCGCGGACCAGACGGCCCGGGCTTGAAGCCTCGGGCGGCAGGAGCCGGAAAGCATAGACGGAGCCACGGGGGCGTCACTTGCGAGCCATGGGGTCATCACTTGAGAGTCAGGGTGTTGTATCGTGTGAGGATACAACACCCCAACTTGGGCGAGGGCCCAGTTGTGCTGTGGCTCGAATAGGGCTGCCGACAGGGGAAGTCGACAGGGGGGGCCTGGGCCGGGTCTTCGGCACGGGACTTGTCGGCCGGCTTGATGCCGCCACTTGTGTTCTGGGGCGAGACGTTGTCTCTCCAGGGCGCCACTGGTCGGGGTGCCACAAGGGGTGCCACAAGGGCCCTGAGCTGCCGGACGGGCGAGCTTGGGTCGACTGGGCTGGAGGAGGCGGGACATGGGGGTTGGGATTGGACCGTGTGAGGGTCCAATCCCCATTTCTTGGGCGAGGCTCGGGGCCACCGCCCACGCCTTTGAACTGTGGCGGGCAAGCCATGACGGCCGTTTTATTGGCCCTCGTCAAGACACGTGTCCAAGCCACCATCCGCTGTCTATTGAGATTGGCTGGTCAGTAATGCATAGGGAACAACAGCGCGAATTGGGGAACACAATATCAACGGCCGTTTTATAACGCAACTTACAAATCGTGTGGGCAACAGGCTTGGTCGACCAGGCTCTGGTGGGCCGGGACATGAACCGGGGTGTTGAATCGTGCGAGGACTCAACACCCCTTTCTTGGGCGAGGTGCGGATCACCGCCCTCGCCTTGAACTGTGGCGGTGGCGGACAGGCCATCGTGGTCGTTGTACTGGCGGCGGCCATCGTGATTGCGGAAGCCATTGTGCCGCCGGAAGCCATTTTGACGGCTTTTCTCGAGCCTTGGGCGCTCTACTCAATCTGGGTGCTGAATGGTGCGAGCGTGAGGTGCCAGGTACGGGTCGTGGGTGGGACCTGCAAGGCGGGAAAAGGCGTTGGGTGCTCCGCGCTGGGGGTAGGCAGAGAGGCCGAGAAAAAAAGAGTGTGAGAACACCCCCTTTCATGGGCGAGGCCAGGGGCCAACGCCCTCAACTCGGAGCCGTGATGGACTGGCCATTGTATAGGCGGATGACCTACTAGCTGTTTTCAAGCCAGGGCCACCACATCCGTGTCTGTTCGGTTTGACGAGTCAGCAACGCGTAAAACGAAAAACACGATCTTGAGAACGACATGTCAAATGATGGCGGACGTTACTTACAAACAATAGGTCTAGCACGGTGGGGACCTTTGCCCGATGACTGAATTCGTTGTAACGTCAAAGTGTTGTTGGAGAATGATGATGAAGAAGAAAAGAAAGAAGAAGAAGAAAAGAAGATGAGGAGAAGAAGAGAAGAGGGGAAGCAGAATTTTCTTGGGTGTTTATATTTTCCCATCGGGGTTAATACGCGAGGGGAAAATCAAAACAAACACCCTTTCAAGCAAAACGGGAAGGGGCAGCACGCGTAATGCTCAAACGGGCGACGACTCCATCCATCCGATGGTTGGCATGGTATTGTGTGGTCTGTACGGCAACAGCAGCCCATTGTTGGTTACATTCACCCCTTGCCATCACATTCCTTCTTTCCTATTTTCTCTATTGAAGGCAGACTCAGCATCTATCCTCATAGACCAGCTTCCGCCTTGTAGACGACCAGCAAATAAGATAGAAGCCATTCATCTAGGCGTGTAAGTGCAAGACCGCCTTGCCCTCAATGGCAGAAACCAAACAATGCACTACGCAATGGATTTTGCACCATCGCATCAACGCGCCAGCGCCAGGCTGCAACATGACTAAACACCAGTCAGTCGGCCACAATGCTAGCGTAGGCGTTTTTTATTTTTGCACAATTAATATAAAAGGACAAGGCCTCCTCGATCTGCCTACGTCGGTCGGCCTGTTCTTTTGATCTATTTTCTTTTTTTTTCTTTCTATTGTGCACTCATCCTCAATACATACGAACAATAAAATCATCACGACTCCTTTTCATCCCATTTCTATCCTCACCACCATCATGTCCATCCCAACCAAAATTCTCGTCCTTTCGGACACGCACGGTAAGCGTTTCCCATCAGATCACCAGCCCCCCAACGACGTGGTAGTTGTTGTCCACTGCGGCGACTTGACGGAGGAATCAAAAATTGACGAGTTCAAGACGACGCTTGGTCTGTTGAAAAGTATCGGCGCACCGTTGACGCTGGTCATCGCCGGCAACCACGACTTCACCCTTGACATTCCTGCGTTCCATCGCAAAGTCACCGAGGCTGGACTTGACTCGGAGCCAGCGCTGGTCGCCCGCGAATACGGAAACGATGGCGACGCTCGGAAACTATTTGAGGACGCTCGCGAGACGCACAATATTCATCTACTGGATGAGGGTACCCATCAGTTCACCCTGAACAACGGTGCAGCATTTACAGTCTACGCCAGTCCTTACACCAGCTCGCCCGATGCTGACTGGGGCTTCCAGTACTGGCCAGAGGACGGTCATCTTTTCGATATTCCAGATAACACAGACATTGTCCTGACGCACAGCCCACCCGAAGGCGTTCTCGACCGCATGGCATCGGGGAAACGCGGCGGCGTGCCCGACCTGTTCAAGGCCGTCGCACGTGCCCGTCCACGGCTGCACTGTTTTGGTCATGTCCATGCCGGATGGGGTGCCAAACTCGTCTCGTGGAGAGATACCACGGCTACGACCGCAGAGACTGCCTCCCACTTTACCGCCATCGACAACGGCAAGTCGACAGTCATCGAGACACTTGCCAACTTCAAACGCGGAAAGTTCGACGACGACACCATAGCCGCTGGAAAAGAAGAGCGATTTGCAGAATTTTCCAAACAGGGTTGCCGCCCAACAAGCCACGTGTCCGGTAACGACCTAGCTCTCGAGCCAGGCAACCAAACCTTGTTTGTCAACGCGGCCAACATGGGTGACGACGGCGAGCTCTCCCAGCTACCGTGGCTAGTCACGCTCGAGCTGCGTCTAAGTCATTCTCATGTTGCGAAGGACCAACACCCGCACTGATACAATTATTCACTCATATACTTGCACACTTGCACACTTACACGCTTATACTGAGACTTCAGATGCTGGCTTCACCAACTGCGGTGAAGCGAGAGACGATACGATGTGGGTGATTTCCAGCAAGTATTGAGATGAGATCACTTCCGTTGTTTATTTTCGTCTTGTTAACTTATACAATCAATACATACTTTTTACAATCGGAATCGCCTTTTATAACATCACCACGGTGACCTGACTTTCTGACTGCACACTATTTTATCATTACTGACTATCCGTAAACTAGAAGATGGCCACCGCGTTTGGCGGGCTCGCGACGCCGCCCGGCACGTTGAGTGGCATGCTCGACAAGAAGAACGACCACCTTTGCAGCTTCTCGCACGTCTCCGCCAGCTTCTCGAGATCAAACATTTCGCCAATCGGCACGCCCCAGCCGCCCAGCAGAACTTGGTGGATCATGCCGCCATCCTTGACGCCGTCTTCGAGTGATGATGACCGCCAGTAGCCGCGCACAGGCGCCTGCTCAAAGCTGGGCGCGTCGCCAGCAACGGCCGAGAATCCAGTCTCCCACAGCCACTGTAACATGGCCGTGCTGGCCTCGACGCCGAAAAAGTCGGGGTTTTCGCGGAGAGCGAGTGCTGTCTGCGCTTCGGGGGCCAGCTTGTCGTACGCGGCCGTGAAGCCGACCCTGATGAAGAGGACGTCGCCTTGTCTAAAGGTCAAGTTCTGTTCTCTTGCCATCTGGTAGATGTGCGCCATGGGAATGGCCGCACTGGCAAACGGGTCGCTCGCGATGCCGTGCCGCCGGCAAAAGGACGCGTAGTCCAACAGCACGCCGCGGCCGACGATGCCGCCTTTCTCGAGCCAGACTATGTTGTCAGCGCAAGTAACAAGTTGTATACATGTGTGCCGTACCCACCATTGATGCCCAGGTTGTCACCAACCAAATCCTCCCTCTTCGTATTGTTGTAGAACCGCTGCGCCGCCTGGTAGCCAAAGTGCCGGAAGCCGTCCCACTGGCTGCTGCACTGCGTGTTGAACGCCAACTCGTCGTCGTTGATGGTCAGACCCTCGTCGTTGGGCAGCATCTTCCAGACAAACGGTGGCCGGCCAAAGCTGGGTCGCGATGGTTTGGTCAGAACCCAGTCCAGCGACACGCGCTCGCCCGTCTTGATTTCGGACGCGGCGGCGGCAGCCACAACATCCGGTGTCAACAGATTCAGGGCTCCAAACTGGTCATTCTTGCCGTACAGGCCCCAGGCGTTGCCCGGCGGTCCATTCTTGTCGAGCGGCAGAGCTGCGAAGGGCGGTCGTGAGGGGAGTTGTTGAGACATGTTTTATTTGAAATGTTTTAGTAAATGATAGCACACGCGTGGCTAAATTCACTGGGAGGATAGTAAACACCGTTGAAAATATTTGAGAATAGGCCTGTCGATTTCTAGGGAGAAAGACAGTGGGACAAAGAGAATAAGTACGGAATGTGAATATGGCCAGCCGATTGAAGGTTGTAAATGCAGCCACTTAGTTAGCTACAAAGGATAGCTCCAGCCAATCAAACAGCAATACTTGTTCTAGAAGAGGCAGTTCTTTGACGCAATGCCGCCAATTAGAAGACAAAGTTTAGCTGGAACTGTTGGTCGGAAGAACTACCAGAGCCGCTTTTCCATTGGTACTTGGCCCGTCATTATGAATCATCCCCCATGAATCCACTGAAAGCTCTCAAAGCTCTCAGACGGAATCTGTGAGGAGCTCTGCTTTCTTTTAAATATGACGACATTGCAACCGAATTCAATTGCCGTGCTCAACTTTCAACATACCTGATATCAATTATCTACTGCCAGCTTTCGTACGATCAATATGACACAATCATCGAACCACGCGATTGTCTTTGGGGCGTCTGGAATCATCGGCTGGGCCATTGTGGACCAGATCCTGCGGTCTTACCCCGATGCGACATCCTTTTCCAGAGTGACCGCCGTTACGAATCGCCCAATCAAGTTGACAGATTCATGCTGGCCCACGTCAGGCTCAGACCAGCCTTCTTTGAACCTCGTCTCCGGCGTTGACCTTCGTCACGGCGATGGCGCTGCTCTATCATGCGCCTTGAAGGAGAAGGTGCCCAATGTCGAGGACATTACGCACGTCTACTACACAGGTAGGACCCCGGCATATCTCGTGTTCTTAGCTATTCCTACTTACGAAATTTAGTATTCAACGCCAGCAGCAATGGAGAAGAAGAAGAGGTCGCGACCAACCGGCGCATGTTCCAGGGTGTGATTGACGCCCTGGGCGCTCTCTGTCCCAAGCTGCGCTTCGTGGCGTTCCCCGGAGGATCAAGGGTATGTGTGCGAGCCGCTGTATACATATATATATATTTGTTACTGACATTTTTGTCCTCTTTTCTCGACACAGGGTTACGGAATTTACGCTCCAGGAGGGACCTTCAAGGCCCCGTTGACCGAGTCTTTGGCAGATGACCTCCCTAGCGACCAAGCCAAGCTGGTCGTCTACCCCGCCTATCGCGAAGTGCTCCGCCAGGCTAGTACCGGAAAACAGTGGACATGGTGCGAAGTCTGTCCCGACGCCATTGTAAGTCGCGGGCCTTTTTCCCTTTTCACTTTCATATCTAATACAGGGTTGACACACCAGATTGGATTCACTCCCAATGGCTCCCAGTTCAGCCTCGCCCTGCATTGGGCACAATATCTATCGCTGTACGCCTTCAATCACGGCATAGGACCGTACACCCAAAACGAGTCTGCGTCGACAGAGGTCCAAGTGCCATTCCCGGGTTCGGCGGCCGGTGCTACCTCGTTGCATACACCGGTATCCTCCAAAACGATTGCGCGGCTCATGATCTTTGCATCCCTTCACCCAGAGACATGCGGCGGCGGCCAATTGTTCAACATTGCCGATAATGAAACACCGCTGTCCTATGGCGAACTCTGGCCACACCTGGCAAAGTGGTTCGGCCTTGTCGGTACGGTACCTGGCTCGTCACAGGACGGGGACGAAGACGGTAAGCTGGCAGTCGGCCAGCTCCCCCAGACGATGGACACAAAGCCGCCTGGAGAGTATGTCGCCGCATACAAGGACGTCTTTGCTAAATTAGGCCGTGAAAAGGCTGCGACGGCCGGTGTTGGCTTTGGCAACCGCCAGCTGGACAGTGTGGGCTACTGGTTGACCTTTGACCGCCAGCTCAGCCTGCAGAAAGTCAGAGCGACAGGCTTTGAAGGCGACCTGGACCCTGTGCAAGGCTGGCTGGAGGCCTTTGAGATGTTTAGGTCTGCAGGAATGATACTGTGATCGCTCACTGCCAGCGGAGCTTGACCACTGTAGTATAGCCTGTTGTACTGTGTATTACGCCCTATGGCCTGGCCCATCTGCACTAACACCATGTGCACACAGTCCCGATCGGGTTGGACCCAGGAAGTGGATAAACTCACGGCAGTTGCCACTGAGTGATCCTCCCCTGACTCCCTACGCCCGAGCCGATCGGGATACTTTGGGGGATTGAGAGTGGAAAACACAAAGAAACTTGCGATGCGTTCATTCATAGCTAGAACAAAGCTCGCGATGAAATCGACACGTGCTGTGGATTTGATGTTTTGACATTTAATCAATTGATTGCCAAGATGCTCAGGAAAATGCGTACCATTGTCTTGGGACTAGCTAAGAGGCTTAATCTTGGCCTGGTCCAAACACTTTGTGATCTGGTGTTGTGAGGCCTCATTCCCCCCGTCGTAGGGTTACACTCGGCAATACGACGTGCGCGCCTTGTTTTTGTTTTCGTTGTTTCGAATGCAACCTCGGATCGGCAGTTTGGCGACACACGGAAGGGACGAAAAGTGAATAGGCTACTTGAATAAAGGGCAGTCATCTCGTGTTTTAACATCGAGTGATGCTGTCTGGATTCGATAATGTTGTTTTGGCCGTCTCCATCATTTTGACATTTTTCTTACTTCAAAAGGTCTTGACTTTGTCGTCTTTATTTTTATTTTTTTTATTTTTTTCGGTTCCTCATATACGTAACAATTATTTTGATATCACATTTTCACGCTTGGATTTTTTTATTTTTTTAACAAAAAAACAAAAACGAAAATAAAAAAATAAAGAAAAAACAACGAACTAAAATAAACGTCGACCACATTAATCTTTTACTTAATAAAATATATTTAAAATAAACAAAAATAAAAAGATTTAAAATTTCCTTTTAAATTTAAAAATTTTTTTAAAAAAACGATCTTAATTTCTCTTCGAATCCTTTTAACCTCCATCTATATTTATTTATTTATTTATTTTTAATATTAACCTCTCGGTTACCGTTATACTTACCGCCGCCCGGCCGTAACGTGTAACCGCGTAGCTTTAAGGCACGGTTATATTACTACTCCCCCTCTCGGCGTTTACGAAACGTATACGACCGTTGACGGTGGATAACTCCGCGTCGACTAATAGTTTACGTTTTTGTTTAAAGAGCCGTACTACCGTAACTTTTAATAACTTGTTATAGTTTTTTAATAAACGTAACCGTATTATTACCGATACGTTAAATGTTTTTATTTTTTTTTTTAATTAGTTTTTAATATTTATCGTTTTTATTTATACTTTTAAAACCGTTAATAGTTAAACCGTTAATATATTATTTACGACTTTTATTTTTATTAACGTCGTCGGTATTTACGGTATTTTTAACTTTTACGTTATAAACGTTACTTTTACTTTTATTATTATATATATAACCGACTTATAAATTAACGTTATATTCGACGTAATTTTTTAAAAACTTTTTTATACCGTTATTTTTTAAACTTTTTATACTACCATCGTATTAATAACTATTATATTTATACTCGCCGATTATTTAACGAATAATAATTATACGTAATTAACTTACGTTATTAAAATAACGATATAAATTACTTTTTTATTATAATAAATATACGTATACTTCGATAACCTCGATATTATAATAATTAAACCGTTACTTTATAATAAAGTTTTTTTATATATTAACTAAATAACGTTACCGTTAATTAACGAAGTTATTATTAAAATTACCGCGGTAACCGTTAAAAGTTATACTTTTATTACCGTCGTACGTTAACTTTTTAACGAAGACTACGTTATCGTTTTCTTCGAAAATATAAATCGTTAATTTGTAAAAAACTTTTTTTAAACGACCTCCTTTAACGTTAAGACGACCGTTATAAGTTTAAAAGTTATTTTTTAAAACGTACTGATTAATACTTTACTTTTATTAAATTTAATTATTAAATTAAATATACTTTACTCAGTAATATAAATAAAGTTAATAATCCGTTAATATTTAAATTTAACTTTTAATAATAACCTTTACTTTATATTAACTTTTAAAACTAATATAAACTTTTTACTTTAAGACGGCGTAATTATTAATTATAAGTTTTATTATATTTATTTATATTAAAAAAATTATAAATTATAAATTTATTATCGATGTTAAACTTAAAACCATTTAAACCGAAATTACCGGAAACTTTTACGGTATACGTATTATAGCGGCGTTTATAATAATTAAGTTTACGAAAAGGTTAAATTTAATAAATATTATATTAATTACCGAAGTTTATACTCGGTTTTTTTTTATTTTTACTTTATTTACTTTGTATACTTTAACGAATACTAGTTAAACAACGGTGCCGGTAAACGCCCCCTTTTAAATAAATTAAATATTACCTCTTTAAATACACTATAACTTTCGCCGTTAAATTTAAGCTATTAATAATGTTTATTATTTTTTAAAATATATATAAAATTAACTACCTCGTATAAGTTATTTTTTACTAAATAAACTTTTTCGACGTTAACGTAGTTTTTTTATAAAAAATTATACCCACTTAAAACGGTAATACCTTAAACTTAACCTTCGGCAAATACTATAAGTTATAAACCGAAAAAAGTCGTCTCGTTAAATACGTCGTTAAAAGTCTCCCGTTAATATATTAATAATATATTATAATTAAAAATATTATATATATTATTATTCGAATAACCGAAACCCGGCCATTATATATTATTAATATTTATAACGAGTTTTACACCCTTAGTTTTTAATTATAAAACTTACTATTATCTTAACTTATAACCTTACTAACCTTTAAAGTTAAAAATAACGTTATTTTAATAAAAAATATTAACCTTTATTATTCGTTTTAAAACTCGGTAAAGTAAACTTTTACTTATATTAATATACTCTTTAACTTTACAAACGAATAAAATTTATTCCTCTTTACGCCGCTCGGTACACCGACTTAACAACCGTAAAACCTTTAATCCTACCACCGTCTATTTATTATAAATTATACGTAAACCTTACTACGCCTTTAAACTATACACTTTATATTAAACTAACCAAAATCCGACTATACATTACAAATATACTTTATACTAACGTCGATTCCGCCGGCACTAATAAACGGTTTTTATTAAGTTAAACTTAATTGAGAAAAAACTGTATTTTTAAAACGAAATATATTTCTCTCGACGCCGTTATTATTTATTAATATCGTTACTTTCGAACGTTAAATTAACGACTTACTCGGTAAACTTATTAATATTATATACGTATATACTTCGGTTAAGTTACTTTTAAAGGGATAACGTTTCTCCGGTTAAAATATAACCGTTACCGCCGTTATTAGTACCCTCCACGTTATAAAGAGGAGAGTATACGCCGGTGACCGGTTTAAAGTAATTTACGAAACCGTACGAGCGGTACGGCGGGTATAATAATAAGTTTTTCGGTACGTAAGTATATATTATTAACGGGTTATTTTATACAAAGTTTTAATAAAAAATATTAATTTATAAAAGTTAAAAAAATAAACCCGTTTTCGAAGTTATATTCCCGTCGTTTTTTTTTTTTTTTTACTTTTAAAACGTTTAAATAATACGTACGCCGTATATTTCGACGATAAAGTTAAAATTTTTTTTCGTCGGTTTTTTTTAACTTTAAACGTTTTATTACTTTTATTAACATCGGCGTTATATAATTATATTTTTATTAACTAAAACGTTTTTATAAATAATATTTTAACGATAATTTATTATACTTTTTTACGTAAAACTTTTAAGTTAAACTAAATATTAAACGTACTTTTTTAAGTTTACGATAACTTTTTCACTTTTTAGTTTTAAAATATTATTATAATTAACTTACGCTTTAACTATTAATTATTACACTTTAAAACATCTCGTACTATCGTTATTTTAAAGCCTAGTAAAACCGTTTTAAAAAAATAAAAGGTTAAAGGTTAAAAACTAATAATACTTTTTAATATAATTAATAAAGTTATCGAAGTTATCGTAACCCGTAAACTCGCCGAAACGGCGGAAAATAATTACCTCTTTTTAAAAGGTTAAATGAGTAACCGGCGGCACCGGTTTACGGAGCTTATAGTCTGTTTTTTTATTAACGCGGTACGCGGTGTATAAAGTTTTAAAAACACGGTAACTTTTTTTTAACTAAACATTTAAAAAGCCTTCGATAATGTTTATTATGGTTAGTTTATTTACACTTTTTACACTTTTTACTTTTTAATTTAATTAATTAATTAAATTATAAACTACTTATTAAACTAAATTACGGAACTTTTTTTTAATAAAAAAATAATACCGGTACGGTTTATTACCGTAAATGTTTTATAAAAATCTTTTTTATCGTTTATTTTATTTATTTTTTTCGTAACATTATTTTATTATACTTTTTATTAATATTATAAAATTATTACTTTAAAGTTTATAAATAATATTAACTTTTTTATTTATAACCGTATAATAACTTTTTATTATTATATTTTATAAAACGTTTAAAAAATAATTATAAATTAAATACGACTAAAAAGTATTATATTTAAACCGACGAAAAATAAACTTTTTTATTTTTTTTACACTTATAAAACCCCGACGATAACGTTTACGTTCGATTAAAATATCGTTTTTACTCTTCGCCGAGTAACCCGTTTCTTTAATATTTAATTAAATAAAAAGTTTTTTTTTTTAAAGTATATTTAATAAATAAAACGTCGTTTTACCGTATAAAGTTATACTTTTACGAAACTTACTGAGAAAATATAAAGTTATATACTTTTGTAAGCTTAAATAATTTATATGGTTGTACTTTAGAGTATAGTAACCTACGACGTAAACGTTTTCTTTTTAAAGTTAAAAAATAGTTAACCGATGTTTTTTTTAAATATTATTTTTTACGGGTATCTCCGTATAGTCTTCGAAGTTTATTAATTAATACTTATTTATTTTTTTTACTTTAAATTAAGTATATTATTATTAAACTTTTATTTAAAATACCGTTAAGTTATTTTTTTATTTTAGTTAAACTATTAAACTAAAGTTTAAACGATTTAAAACGTAATACGTTACCCTTAACCGTTTATTAACTATTATTTACTTTTTTTTATATTACTTTCGTCGTTTACTTTTAAAAAAATAAACTAAGTTATAATTATTAACCGTTAAAAGGTTTAATAATAATAAAACGTTAAAACTAATCGTTCCGCGAAATTTTTCGTTATATAAACGTTATATTAAATAATAAAAGTTATATAATGCCGTTACTTTTATTTTATAAAAACCGAAAATAACTTTTTTACGTAAATCCGTATAAATTACATTAACTTTCACGTATACTTTTTTTAACGTAAAACTATTAACTCTTTAAATTACTTTTATAACGTTAAAAATAAAACGACCGAGTATATAATTTTAATATACTTAAAAACACTACCGCGGTTAATAAACTAACTTTAAACTTTCGAAAAATTAAAATATAAGTTATAAAACGGTTTTAAAATTAAACTAATTTTTTAATAGTTTATTTAAAACGATAAACTTTCGAAGTATAACTTTACGAAAAAGTTAAAAAAGTTACCGTTGTCGAGGTAACGTACCGTCGCTTAAGTTACGTTTTCTTTTTATTTTTACGTTGTACCGCGGTAATACGTCGTTTTTTTTTAACGGTAATAGTTTTATAAGTATAATATTTTTTAACTTCGATTAAAGTTTATTTTTCGAAAAAATATTATTTTTTTTTAACGGTATTAACTTTATAAATATAACGTTTTTTAACTTTAATTAAAGTTTACTTTATAAAAAAATATTATTTTTTTTTAATAATATTAACTTTACGAATATAATATTTTTCGGCTTTAATTAAAGTTTATTTTTTAAACGAAAAGTTAATTAAACGGTTACGCTTAATACTTTAATAATTTCGGTAACGACGGCCTCCGTCTCCGTCTTTATTTTAAGTATTAAATAGTCGAACGTTAAAAGTAATAATAATAAACTCGTTATAACACCGGTAATACTTAAACGATTAGTCTTAACGTCAAAGGTATAAAAATAAAAAACTCGTTATAACACCGGTTATATTCAAGCGATAAACCTTAAAGTAAAAAAAAAAACTAAGTTTACGAACTATATACTTTTTTATTTTATACTTTGTTTATTATATTTACTTTTTTATTTATTTATTATATATAACTATTTATTTATTTATTTATTTACTTAACGTATAACTTTAATAAACTAATATACACTCGTATAAATTAAAAAGTTTATACATACAATTTTATGGTAGTTTCTTCCCCATGAGGGTTCTGCTTAGCTAGTCGCCAATAGTCAGGATTGACTGAGAAAGGCGAATAATAATAATAATAATAATAAACAAAAATGGGAAAGAAGTAGGCAGGACGAACTCGACAAATTTAATCATAAAACAGTCCATTCATAAAACAAATCTTAATTGATTTTAAAACTCGATATGTTATTGATTGGTATCTTATCTTTTTCTTCGTCCCTCCTCTCGACATTAATTTACACATACATGCACTAAACTATTCTTACACACCCATTTACAGTTCAGCCCTAGCCCCCTTTTAGTTGTTAATATGCTTAATGGCCGACTCCTTCTCGTTGGTCTTGTTGTGGTCGGCGAGGGCGGTCTCCAAAGCGTTGGACTCGAACTTGCCGCGCTTGGACCACTGGGTGCGGCAGACAATGGGGCTCGTGTTGTAGAAGACGGCGTCGATCTGTTCGAGGCGGCGGCCGGTGGTCTCAGGGTAGAACACATAGATGAACGGGATAAAGGCAAAGTTGAGAACGGTAAAGACTAGGTAGCCCTTCCAGCCCTCGTTGCCCATGAGGCTGGGGGTGACCATGACGGTGGCAAAGTTCCAGAGCCAGTTGGACGAGGTGGTGAGGGCGTTGCCCTGGGTGCGGAGGTGTAGCGGCATGATCTCGGCGCAGTAGAGCCAGGGGACGGCGAGGTAGCCGATGGCGAAGAAGGTGTAGTACAAGAAAAAGGCAATGACGACAACGATCGATGCCCCGTACGAGCCCGACCGAATACCGAGGGCCATGACCAGGAAACAGCAGCCCATGCCGAACGCGCCGACAATCAGACAGCCGCGCTTGCCGATGCGGGGGATGATGAACGGCGGCAGGATGGCCGAAGCCATGTACCAAAGGCCGTTGAAGCCGGACAGCAAGAGGGACAGGTTGTGCGACAGGCCTACTGACGTCTCGAAGAGGTACGAAATGTAGTAGCCAATGGAGCAGACACCGCTGAGCATGACCATGGCCATGAGCCACCAGCCGAGCATGACGCGGCGCAGATTCTGGGTCTCGGGCTTGTTGGTAAAGATATCGAGCCAGCTGCCCTTGGAGTGGGCGGCGGTCTCGAGCTCAATGGCCTGGTTGATGTTCTGGATGTCCGTCTGGATCTCCTCGTCGGTCTCGTCGTCGGTGCCGTGCATGCGGCACAGAATGGTGACGGCCTCGCCGATGCAGTTGTGTGACATGAGCCAGCGCGGCGACTCGGGCATCCAAGGCACGGCCAGTACTAGGATCAATGCAAAGACCATCTGGAGGGCCACGGCCAGGCGCCACTCGAGCGCGCCCGAGGCATACGACAGGCCGTAGTTGGCCCAATAGGCCGTGCTGGCACCGAAACACACCAGCAAGTACTGCAGGGAGCCAAACAGCTCGCGCGTCTTGGCCGGCAGCGTCTCGGCCTGCCAGATGGGGATAATCGAAGTGTTCAGGCCAGTGCCCAGACCCGACACGACACGGCCGACCATGAACTGCGCCTGGCCGTACGCGGCAGTCTGAAGCACGGCGCCAATAACCACCAGAACAGTGCCGGCCATGATCGGCTTCTTGCGGCCGTAGCGCTCGCTAAAGAAGAAACTGGCCAGACAGCCACCCAGACAGCCCAGCTCATAGATACTCGTAATGAAGCCCTGCATAAACGTCGAAGGCTGGCCCATTTGCTCGAGGTAGTCGTCGGCGAGCAGCACGCCGCTCATGAAGCCTGAGTTGTTAGCGAGGGGCAATGCCAATAGAGTTCAGGGACATGAGGCCTACCCTGATCGTAGCCATAGAGGAGGTACGAGAGACCGCACGTCACCGTAAAGGCGATGCGCAGTGCGATGCCCTGCATTTTGGAGGTTGTCGTTTGTGTTTTTTGGGGGAAATGTCGACAAGTGTGAATGGAAGATAAGTGAAGACCAGCCAAGGCAGGAAGAGGGCAGTCGTCTTCTCTTAAATGGGGATGTCTTGTCGAAGAAGAGAAGAAAAGAAAAGACAAAACCAACAATCTCGCACGAGGAACCCCACGGGGTAGCGTGTCATGCACGAGGAGACATGCGCAGATATGGGGAGACGCACACACGCAGGGAAATAAGAAAATGACAAGAAGAAACGACGAATCAATTCTGCATCCTGCAAATCATTTCTCGATTGACTCGTGAATGCCACCAAAATGCCACCAAAGAGACTTCTTCTACTTGTATCGTCCATTTTTTGTCGGTAGCGCTTCCGACAGCCTGAGACTTAGCGTATCCGACGGTAGTGTCACCCTTTTCCAGTGGACGAGGCTCCGTTTAGCCTGGCCGGGCGTTAGACGGACTTGGACGGTCTTTGTCTACTTTTTTTGGCGTTTTCTTTTTTGACTTTGTGACAGGGCGGCGATGCTCCACAGCGGTCGGCAGACCACACGTGCGGTGCCCCGGCCTTGCCCTAGCTGGAGAAACAAACATGTACTATGGAGATGGGTAAGGAGAATGAGAATGGGTTGGGGAATGGATCAGCCAGTTGGACATGGGCGCAAAAAGAAGTCCAAACTCAAATGAATTCTGTGAACATGACCAGTGCCTTTTTGCGATCCGACGAAACCCTAGCATTCGACATTGTTATTGATTGACCATAGTACAGAGTACACCGGCAACGCCATGCGTTAATTGCTGTGTGTTTATTTCGGGTTTCCTTTTCTGGAGAACAATTCGTGTGCAGCCTGGGACATTGTGCGGGTAAGGAAGATCAGCAAACCCATATTTTTCGGGTCAAAACCACGTGACAACCAATACTTTTCATAGTTGACATATGACAAAAACAAAGAGCTTCTAGAACTTCGGCGTGTGCCAAGATGATGCCGACGTTAGTGCAAGTACGACGGAGACAGATTCATCACGTAAACAAATATATGTGTCGATTGTTCAACATAACACCCCAATATACCACCCGAAAAACCGCACTTGGAATTTCATTCTTTGGAAGTACTCCTGTGCCGTCCCTGCTCCAGCCTGCTTAATGGATTTGCTCTCCTGTACTTTCCTGTGTTCCCCTGTGCCCGCTGTGCTGGAGACACAGCCACAGAGCCTTCTTTTAGGCCAATATCTTACAATACATGAGAGTTATGCTTAAGTGTATCTCGGAAAGTTGCACCTGAATGACTCACAGCTTTATCAGGTGGTATTAAGTTGTGACTTATAGCCTTTCTTACGTTCCTCTCATACAGTACTGCCGCTTCCTTTTTAATACCGTATTAACTCTACACTGATACGAAAACCTACTCTTTAAAGGATCAAACCCGTGGAATTATTAGGATCTCGGCCGAAGAACGTAAAAACGGCCGCCCAATATCGCATCTCGTCGGCTGTACCAGGGGCCGCCGCGCCAGTGCCTTCATCGTCCGTGCCTATAACATCGACGCCATCGGGGCTCGAAACGGCGGCTGTGCCCGCATCGGTCATTCATACATTATTGTTACTCGTTGCTCTCTCCATCGTCCTCAGAGTCCGAGATAACAACGAACTCGATCCGTGGAGCTAGAAGGGAGAAGGAGGGGTCGCTACGGCAGCGGGCATTAGTTAATAGTGAACGAGTGCGTGGGGAAGACGTGCTGGACGGGCAAGACGGGCGGGCTTTAAAAACCTTATGAGGACGCATGCAACGGAGAAGAAACTCGTCGGTGGCCAGAAAAAGATAAAGGGTAAAAACGTAAATAACAACACGTGACGGACGGTAGCTGTCTCATTTGATGGCCGAGACATAAGCAGAAAACCCCAAGACATGTGCCCAAGATCTCATACAAAGATCTTATCCTTGACTACAAAGACGTGACCTCATAAGACATGACTCGTATTTGTGAATGTGTAAATAGTTTTTAAAAAAAAGATATAAGACGTCAAAGAGTTCAATATAGTGTGCTTTGCGACACAATGCCAATGCCTTCCTACACCACTTCGTTGACAAACATGCCTGCCATGCCCTGCCCCGTTCCTACGCACATGCTCGTCAGAAGAAGGCGCGCTTTTCTTCTTCGGCACTCGCTCAGGCCCGTGACGATCTGCCGTATGCCGGTACAGCCGAGCGGGTGGCCGAGAGCGATGGCGCCGCCGCGGACATTAAGTTTCTCGGGATCAATGTCGAGCTCCTTTTGGCAATAGACCGCCATGGACGCAAAAGCCTCATTGATCTCGATGAGATCAACGTCGTCGAGGGTGAGATGCAGTTTCCGCAAGAGCTTTGGTATGGCAATGGACGGGCCGATGCCCATAATACGCGGGCTTCTGTTTTTTAGATCAAAGTAATTGTCAGCCACATACTTCATGTTGCCCTCGTCAAGGCATGGTTTGAAAAACAGAGAGAAAACAGTGAGAAGGCACACTCACAGGCCAACGGTCGTCGCTGCGCAGAACTTGGCCAGGATCGGCTGTCTCAGCTCTTGTGCTTTGGACCGCCGCATTAGCAGCACCACGGCGGCACCGTCGGTCAACTGGCTGCTGTTGCCGCCTGTGGACCGGTTGCCAAACTCGGGAAAGGCGGGCCGGACTTTGCTCAGCGATTCGACGGTCGTGCCCCAGCGCGGGCCCTCGTCCTTGGTCAGAGTGGTGTCCTTGCCGTTCTTGTCCGTGACGGTAATGGGCACGATCTCGTCGTCGAACCAGCCGGCCTTTTGCGCCTGCTCGGCCCGCTGGTATGATGTCGCCGCATACGCGTCCTGCGCCTCTCGCGTGATGCGGAACTCGGTACCCACCGCCTCGGACGTCTGCCCCATGGGGTTCATGCAGTCGGCCGCGTCCTGGTTGGCGTCCAGAATCGCCTGGGCAAACGGCCGTGTCAGGCGGGGGCCGGCAAAGGTCAGGGACTCGGCGCCAATGGCCATGCCCACGTCAATGGCACCGGTTGCAATCTGGTCGGCCACGATTTGGACGGCCTGCAGCCCCGACGCACAGAAACGATTGACCGTCGAAGTGGTTGTCGTGGTCGGGAACTTGGCGGCCAGTGCCGCGGCTCGGCAATAGTATGCCGCTTTCCCCTCGTGGACCTAGACGACCGATGGCCCATTTAACACATTGAGCACATTGAGCATGCAGCAGCACGATGTGTGAGGTCGGTTCCGTTTTCATACATTACCAAGGCAGATCTCTTCCACGAGCGATGCATCCATGTTCATTCGCTCTTTGGCCTTCTGGAGCACCTTGAAGACCATGGTATCGACCGGTGCGTCCTTGAGGCCGCCCTTGCCGGCCTTGCACAAGGGCGTGCGGAAGGCGAGCGTGATGACCACATCGTCGGGATGTTTTTCGAGGCTACGACAGCATCAGCGCGTGTTGACGTTGAAATCCTCGAAGCGCGGACGAGACTTACATTCGATCGACGTCTTCTCGAGCGCCTGAGATATGCGATGCAATGCTCTGCAGACGTTGCGCTGCCATGTTGGAAGATGCTTGTCGTTTACGGGAAATGGATGGCGGTGAAGATGTAATGGAGCGTGGGCATTCACATGCACGAGATCGCAAGACTTGCTCTTGGCGAGAAGCGCATCAGTTTTGTACTATGTTTGAATTACATCAAAAAGAGCACCCAGAGCACCCAGAGCACCTCGGACCAGGTCAAGCCGGGATTAGACTTGCGCTAGTTGTGGACCTACCCTTGGGGTCGGGCCGACAATGCTGCTGCTGCTTCAAAAAGAAGCACAGGACCGGACCGACGTAGATGGAAAGGCTGAAAACGAGCACCTCCGACACCCCCGAAAGCGTTCAGAAATCCCAACATGATGAATGAGCCCATGGTTGACATCTGTACGCAATACAAATGCATAGAAGATGCAATACTGGCAAGTGACAAAAATCATGTCCCCATAAGCTCCGCGTGTTGCTTCCCTGACAAATCCTACCAAACGCCGAAAAGAACTGCCAATTTGCACCTTCACTCCTCTTTCCATTCACACTCTCATCTGTTATTGGTCATTTCTTTTTATAATGGCAAAAGGCAAACTGGATGAAATAGCAGAAACGTGGCTGAAGAGCATGCCAGACGAAGCGGGCAACCTTGCCGCCGGGAATTGGATGGCAGCCATACTTCCGCATCTGTCTCTTGTCCAGATATCTCCCAACGACACGCCAGACACGTCCGTGTCCTTTGCCTTCACCGTCCGACCGCAGCACTGCAACCGCATGAACAGCCTCCACGGCGGCTGCATTGCATCCATCTTTGACCTCACCACGACCTTGTCCTTGGCACGCATCCGCCGTCCTGGCTTTTGGGACAGCATGGGGGTCTCACGATCGCTGTCCGTCACATACCTGCGCCCGGCACCCACAGGCACGGAGCTCCTCATCGAATGCGAGGTGGTACAGGTGGGCAGGACTCTGGCGGCGTTGCGAGGAACCATGAAGCGGAGACGTGATGGTCAGCTGGTGGCAGTGTGTGAGCACGGCAAGGTCAATGTTGATCCCGGACCGAGGTTGTGATGGAGATATAAGCATATCATTGTCTAATAAGAAACGTCGAGCCGTGTCTACATGTCCTGTTTGCTGAACATTTCGTAAGGAAGTGCGTGGAGAGAAAATTGCCGTGTTGTTATGATCCGCATCATAAACGTAAGAGAACGGTGATTTGATCTCTTTATCAAATACTAAACTTCGACCGTGATACCCACTGCAGGTAGAAATAGGAATAAAAATAAGACTAGAAAACACAGAAAACATAGAAACATAGAAAAAAAGAAAAAGAAAAAGATCAAACAATCTATGTAATAATTTCTCAAAAATAGGAAAGTATGTGATCATGTTTAAATCTTGAAATGCACTGCTACAGGTGTGCTAGCTGGCCAGCGCCCGTCTTTCCTTCTAGCACGTCGTCACGGACAAATGCATAGTAAAAGGCGAGGCACCCTGGATTAACGAGCGAACTCGATGGCTTGACATCTCGTCCAGACACAATGTGCTTGACAGGCAGCTCGACCTTTTTTCCATTGAGTGTTGTCTAGTTTTGTGTCCGTGGGTCAGTTTCATTGCTTTGTTGTCCATCATTTGTTCCACGCCGCAAGGCAAAAGGGGGGCCTACCGGAATCTCTGGCGTCTGGAACACGAAGCTGGGTACATGCCGGCGCGACAAGCGTATCCGGATGCGCTGCTTGATGCGCTGAACGAGCTGTGCGCTGAACTGCTTCCTCGGCTGCATGAGCACAAACAAAATGACGCGCTCATCTGTGTCATGCGGCCGCCGCTGACCCACACAGATGCTGTCAGCAATGCAGTCGGCAAACTCGTCATCGATGACATTGTAGATCTCGGCGCTGCCAAAGCGGACGCCGCTGGGGTTGAGGACACCGTCGGCGCGGCCCAGCATCGTGATCTGCCGCGTGCGCTGGTGGAAGCTGATAAAGTCGCCATGTGTCCACACATTGGCAAACTTGCCGAAATAGCTGCTAAAGTAACGGCTGCCCACACCACTTTTTTTTGTCGCACCATCATCGTCGCCCCAGAACCGCACGGGCATGGTGGGGAACGGCCTCGTGCACACGAGCTCACCGGCCTCGCCCGGCGGCACCGGCCGGCCGTCCGCGTCAAACGCCTCGACGGCCATGCCAAGCGAGATGCACTGGCATCCGCCGATGTAGAGGGGAAGGAGTGGGTTGCAGGTACCAAACGCAGCCACGATATCGGTGCCACCCGAGATGTTGGCGAGCAGAACCGATGGCGAAAAGGCCGTGTCGTAAAACCAGGCAAACAAGGCTTCGGAGAGGACCATGCCCGTGCTGGTCACCACCTGAAGGTGGCTGAGATCGAAAGCGCGGCGGGGCACGATGCCGCCGGACTGCAGGGTCTGCAGATAGCGCGGCGAGATGCCCAAGTGGGTGACCTGTTCTTGGGCGGCCAGGCGCAGCAGCGACGTCGTGTCCGGCGTGAATGGGTGGCCGTCGTACATGACGAGCCGCGCGCCAGTGAGCATGAGCTGCACGGCGCTGAGATACATCATCCAGCTGGTGGTCGTGAACTGCAGCTGCGTTGAGGTGTGGTCGACGAGGCGGTGCAGCGTGGATTCCTTGTGGCCGCTGAGCACGATGCCGCCCACGGAGTGCACAATGCACTTGGCCTGGCCGGTGGTGCCCGACGAGAAGAGGATAATCATGGGCGCTGCAAAGTCCATGGGCTCAAACACAAGCAACGCCGAGGGCGCATTGGCCACGTACGCGTCCCACGTTTGGCACAGAGGCAGCGCCGACAGGTCGGCCGCCGTCGCAAAGCGCGGGGACACGACCGCCCCCTGGAACGCGGGATCGCGCCGTAGGCCCGCCACGAGCGCGGCCGTCTTGGGCCGCAGGTCGATGGTGGCGCCCTTGTACACGGCGTAGTCCTCGACAAAGAGCAGCTTGGGCTGGATCTGCAGGAGACGGTCGAGGACGGCCGCCGGGCCCAGATCGGTGCTGTTGCTGGAGAAGATGCCGCCCAGCGCCGTGGTGGCTAGAAAGACGACCAGCGTGTTGGTGCAGACGCTGCCCACGACCGCCACACGGTCGCCCGAGCGGATGCCCTGCGCCTTCATGGCCTGCGCCAGCCGGCCGACACGCTCGCGCAGCGCGGCCCACGTAACATGCACGGGCTCATGGGGCGCGTCTTCGCGAACCTCGGTGCACGCAATTTTGTCGTCTTCCTTGCCCGGGCTCGGCCATGCTCGCGCGCCGGCTGTCGTGCCAGTAAATAGAATGTTCTCGGCAAAGTTCAGCTGGACGCCCGAGAACCACGTGGGCACGGTGTCGATGCGCGCGTGCTCGTCGACCACGGGGTCCGGCACGGTGCCCGAGTAGATGATGGGGAAAAAAGCCAGGACGGACCTCCAAAAGGCAGACGGGTGCTGGATCGACCACTGGTACAGCGCGTCATAGTCTGGAAACGACTGCTGTGCATCCTGCTCGCCCTGCCTCATGAAACGGAACATGGCCGTCTCGGTTGGTCTTGGGTGTGTCCATAGCTTGCGAGGAAGCTCGTGTCCCTTGGGTTGACTCGACATGTTTGCGATGACGGGCTGGCTATGTTGTGTGGCTGCTGAGAAGGGAGGGGTTGTCGAACAATGTCAAAATGTCAAAATGTCAAAATGAGCAAACGCGTGTTGTGTATTATTTTCCATTTCGGCAGTCATTTCTCTTCTTCCTACCATGCACCAACGATTATGCCTTATGTAACTTCTCATAATTTCTCATGTATGCCTCCTTCTTAGACGGCGGCAATGCGTTGCAGCTACGGAGTCGTTTCTCTTTCGGTTGCTCATTCGGACAGCAGCGCTCAATTAATGTGGAGATCGGTCCGATGGTGATGCTAGCCGAACGGATTTGTTTACCGTACGGAGAGGTACTCCGTACTACCCCAAAGACGGCAATCTCCTCATCCCCTCATCCACGCAGACGTTCCATACTCCAAACTCACTTTGGACTAAAGACCGCCGGGGAGAAAGTCCGTAAACCCCGCGGAGCTCTTCTTAACAGCAGCAACCTGCTTCTCGTCTCCATCTCGACACGGCTAGTGCTCCACTCACTGCTTGCCGCCTCTGCTTATTCATTATTTCCTGTCTGTATTTACCTCTTTTTTACAAGCTCACACCCAACATGATTGTCCAACGCGACGTCTCCATCATCGCCTCGGACGGCCTCACGCTCAAGGCGGATGTCTTCCGACCGGACGATGACCAGTCGCTGGCACCGGTGATTATGAGCATGGGCCCGTATGGCAAGGGCGTCGAGTACAAGACGGGCTATGCACTGCAGTGGACATGGATGCTCCAGCGCTACCCAGACATTCTGCCGGGGTCGACCAAATCCAACATGGCTTGGGAGACGGCTGACCCGGAGACGTGGACAGCGTGGGGCTATGCGGTGGTGCGTGTGGACTCGCGTGGCGCGGGCCGCAGTCCCGGCGTCATCGACATCTTCTCGCCGCGCGAGATTCGCGACCTGTACGAGTCCATTGAGTGGGCGGGCGTGCAGCCGTGGTGCAGCGGCAAGGTCGGCCTGCTGGGCATCTCGTACTACGCCATCAACCAATGGCTCGTGGCGTCGCTGCAACCGCCGCATCTGGCCGCCATTGTGCCGTGGGAGGGCTGCTCCGACTTTTACCGCGAGCAGTGCCGCCACGGCGGCATCCTGTCCAACGCCTTTCTCGAGTCGTGGTACCCCAAGCAGGTCATCCCCGCCCAGCACGGCAACGGCAACGGGCCCGACGACCCGTGGCTGCAGCAAAAGGCCACGGGGCCCGCGGTGCTGTCCAAGGACGAGCTGAAAGCCAACCGCATCGAGCCCCTCTTGCATCCCGTGGCCCGCCCGCTCGTGGACGACTGGTATCGCGCGCGCACGCCCGACTGGTCGCGCGTGACGGTGCCGCTGCTCAGCGCGGCCAACCTCGCCGGGTTCGGCCTGCACGCCCGCGGCAACTTTGAGGGGTTTGGCCGTGCGGCCTCGACGCGCAAGTGGCTGGCCGTGCACCCGGGCCGGCACGACGTGGCCTTTTATCTGGACCATGCCATGCAGATGCAGAAACGCTTCCTCGACTGCTTCCTCAAGGGCATCGACAACGGCTGGCTCGACGAGCCGCCCGTGCTGCTGCGGGAGCGCCGGCCCGACAAGGAGCTGGGTGACGTGCGCAGGGAGCCGGCGTGGCCGCTGCCCAACACGCAGTGGACCAAGCTGCGCCTGCAGGCCGGCAGCCAAGCGCTGACGGCTGCTGCGTCGACCACCACCCAGAAAGAGCGGGGCTCGGTTACAATCGACGCCATGGGCGACGAGGTGGTGTTCCGGTCTGACCCGCTGCCGGTGACGACCGAGATTACCGGTCCCATGGCCGTCAAGCTCTTCATGTCGTCCACCACGGCCGACGCGGACCTCTTCTTGACGCTGCAGGGCTGGTCGCCCGACGGTATCGAGGTCGAGTTCCAGGGCGCCTGGGACCCGCACACGCCGCTGTCCATGGGCTGGCTGCGCGCCTCCCAGCGCAAGCTGGACGCGGCCCTGACCAAGCCGTACCGGCCCTACCACAGCCACGACGAGAGGCAGCCGCTCGAGCCCAACAAAATCTACGAACTCGATATTGAGCTGTGGCCAACCAGTATCACGCTGCCGGCCGGCTACTACATTACGCTTCGCATTGGAGGGCACGACTTCCAGCGGGCCAGTGCCCTTGCCGATCCGTCGCTCAACTGGAGAGAAAAGGGCGCGGGGCCATTTTTGCACAACCACCCAGAAGACCGTGGCTCTGATGTGTATGCCGGCAAGACCACCATATACACGGGCCCCGAGCAGGACTCGTTCTTCCTGCTCCCCATCATCCCGAAGTAACCCGTTCCTGTATGCGGTATCTCTGCTGCAGATAGTTGGATAGTTTTATTTTATTTTATACAACTTGGATGATCACTTTTATCTTCCATAAGGCGTGACATTGATCCCCATTGCGTCAAAGCATGATCGCAACATGTAGCTCTTACCACTCAGGTCTATGGAATACGCCAGATGAACGAGTATTGTGGCGACTCCAACCCATTGTGGCGACCCCAGCCATCCCAAGTGTATTTGTTCAGGACATGTACGACGTATGCTAGACAACCTAGACAACTTCGTGAACGGATGTGGAAGAATGCCGATATAATTGTATGTATCTAGTTTTATGTCGAATACCGCCTACAGACGACTGCCCACGCCTTGCACGCCCTCGTACCCCGACTCCCCCTTGAGAACTTTGCCGCCCACAGTCTGCGGCTCGGCATCCATCAGCACAAACAGCATGCGGTTCCACTGGCTGGTGTTGTTGCGCCACTGGTGCAGCGTCCCGCGCTGGATGCACACGTCGCCGGCGTGCAGCACGACCGACTCACCCGAGTCCATGACCATTTCCATCTCGCCGTCCAGCACCACGCCGTAGTCGACCGTCTGCGACCGGTGCATGGCCGACTGCGTGCCGGGCGCACGGTCCACCATGCGGAGCACAGTGCCGTTGGGCAGCGACAGCGCCATGACCTTGGTCTTTTCGTCCGTGTTTGCTTCGCGCTGCAAAGCGTCGTCCGTGGCGCTGTCAATGGGAAACGTCGTCGTCGACCACATGACGTTCCACAGCGCCTTTCCGCCCTGGACCTCTGTCCACCGGCCCTGGTCGACAACCTGGATGATACCCTTTCCGCTGTCGTTGTGGCCGGTGACCACGCGCTTGGGGCGCGGAATCGTGGGTGGTGTGTTGGACATGGCACACAGGTAAATCGGAGAAAGAAATGCGGGAAACAAAGGCGTTTCAAGAAAGAAAAAAAGAAAAAAAGAAATAAGAAGGCAAAAATAATTATGTGGCTTGTGTCAAGGCCACTGTTTGGTTTGTTGGCACTGAAACATGCAACGTGCAGTCCGCTGCGACACTTTTGTATACCTGCCGAGGCTTGGGGAGAATGCAAACCAACCATGTCAGTCAAATGTAGCGACAATGCTCGGTCCGATGGTCGATGGCGATGGATGGTAACCAGGCCGGTCCGACGTAATGGTGTTAGTGGCATCGCACGAGCCTTATCTCCACTCACCCACCCTTGTCTCCTCCGACTCCTCCGAATGGCTTCTTCTCCGATGTTCTTTTCTCCGGATTTTCTTCCCCGTGGCGTAGATTGTCGTACGAAGTGATCGCCCAGCTGCAGAGTACAAAGTAACAGGACATTGCCGCCAGGCTTGCCTTTTTGGAGAAAGTGAGTTGTAAGTGTTTTTTTATTCACTTTCTCAAACGAGCCCTCCTCTCACGAAACGATTCGCGCACTGTTCCTGCACGGCACGATGACGGAACTCAAAGGAAAACAGCTCTCATGGGCCGTCTGGGCTGCGGCCGGCCTGGCCATCAGCACCTTTGGCTTCAACCAGTCCGCGCTGGGCAACCTCGTGCGACTGCCGTCGTTTTACGAGCAGTTTCCGCAGATCAACTCCATCACTACCGTTGGCGCGGAAAAGGCGCACAAGTCCACCATTGAAGGTCCGTCGTCTCACATCCTCCTGTGTTGCCTCGTCGTTTTTGTTCGCTAGCCTAACACTGGCCAGGCACCGTCGTCGCCCTGTACACGCTCTTTGGCGCGATTGGTGGCCTGACCTGCATGCTGCTCGGCGACGTCCTTGGCCGCAAAAAGACGATCCTGCTAGCCAACGTGGTCCAGGGCATTGGCTACGTGCTCATGTCGTCCAGCTATGCGTTTGCGCAGCTCATCGTGGCCCGTATTGTCCTCGGCCTCGGCAGCGGCGCGCTCATTGCCACGGTGTCGGCATGGCAGGCCGAGCTGTCGCGGCCCCGGTCGCGCGGCGCCCACGTTTCGGCCTTTGGCATGTTCGCTGGCTTCGGCGGCGCCGTGGGCAACTGGCTCGAGTACGGTATGCAGTTTGACAAGACGACGTCGGCCTCGTGGCGCGTGGCGCTGGCCTTTCCGCTCGTCTTCACCATTGCCCTCGCCGTGCTCATGTGCTTCCTGCCCGAGTCGCCCCACTGGCTCATCAAGAAGAAGCGCGAGGCCGAGGCCAAGGCCATTCTCGAGCGCGTGCGGGCGGACTGGACGGACACTGCGCAGGAAGACAGCGTCGAACAGACCGTCTTTAACATCCAGCAGGCCTCCCACGCGATGAGCAACCGGAGGGTGCCGCTTTCCTCTCTGTTTACGATGGGCGACAGCCGCGTGTTCCACCGTCTCTGTGAGTGTTTGCTTTACGTTTCGATTCTTCCTTCTTCTTTGCATGACAATGACATTGACAGTCCCGTGTCCTAGGCTTGGCGTGCGGTGCCCAGTTCTTCTTGCAGGCCAACGGCACGAATGCCGTGGTGTACTACACGACCACGATCTTCCAGGCCGAGTTGCATTTTTCCCTTAATCTATCCTACATCCTCGCCGGCTGCCTCGCCATTTCCATCACGCTGGCGGCGCTTATCTGCTCGTTCACCGTCGACCGCTTTGGCCGGCGAAAGCTCATGCTCTTCGGCGCCGCCCTGTGTTCCGTCTCCATGGCGTGTCTGGCCGGCACAGCATCGGCTTCGACCAACAAAGCCGCGCTCAAAGCCGCCGTCTTCTTCGTGTTCAGCTTCAAGTTCTTCTTCACCATTGGCTGGCTCGGCATTCCGTTCCTGTATGCCGCCGAGGTCGCGCCCGACGATCTCCGCACGCCCGTGTGCGGCATCGCCACCGCGGTCGGCTGGTTGCTCAAGTCCGTTCTGTTCCCCTGCTGTGTCGTCCCCATCGCTTTGTGTTCTTTGTTCTTTGTTCGTTGTCTCTTACCGTACTAACCCGGCACCGCAGCTTCCTGATTGCCGAAGTCAGCCCCATCGCTTTTACCAAGATTGGCAACAAGTACTTTATCGTGTTTGCCGTGACAAACGCCGTGTCGGCGCTCACCATCTACTTTTTCTATCCCGAGACCAACGGCTGCACCCTCGAGGAGATTGACATTATCTTTATGGAGTCCAAGTCCGTCTTCGATACTGTCGCGGTGGCCCGCCGGTTCCCGCTGGACGTGGACACACGGACCGCCATCGAGAACGGGAAGACCAAGCCCGGCATGGAGCACGTCGAGTTTTTGGGCGCAGCCGGAGAAAAGGCAGGAACTACTCTTCACGTCGAGGAGACGATGAAGAACACCGTTTGATGAGAATAGTGTTATAATTTTTTGATCGAGCACGGTTTTAGTTTCATTATGTTTGCTCTCTTTGTGTAGCAGATCCATTTATTATAGGACGATGGTGTGGGTGCTTTGTTTGGTTTAACGAGGGTCGCGAGAGGACACCGTAAAATTCAAAAATGGCGTCAGAATAAGTAGTTACATGAAACAAACACATCTCTCATTTCACACCACGACAAAGACGTCTTCACGGGCCCTGCAGAGGTAAGCGAAATTCAATGATAAGAAAACTAGAATGAGGGACAGGTCAGGTGTGCGCATATTTGCCTTAGAGATCCATGGGGCCTTTTCCCATGGAGAAGTGGTCAGGCCAAGGGTGGTACTAGCTGGGGATGGCAACCCGCCCCCGGGTGCGGGGTAGGGAGAAGATCCTAGAATAAATAATAAATACGCCGTTTGGCATACGCCCCATTCGACCATTTACCCCAGTCATGCATTCGGCGTACCTCGCATATTTCTACTCCGTACATGTAACAATCACACGCAGCATTGTTATGGCAGACGGGCAGGTAACGCTGGCAGTCACGGCTTGCCAACGGTGCCGTGAGCAAAAGGTAAACAAACACAGTTAAACAAACATAAGCAAATTGCGTCCCCGATCCATCGTCTCACCGTTTTTTTTTATCCCAGGTCCGATGCTCGCATGACCAGCCCGCGTGTGCCAAATGTGCCAGGCTGCGGCTGCCATGCACATATCCGGAGCCACCGGACCGGCGGCTAATCGCGTCGCGCCGCATACAAGCCCGGAAGACACCGGCTTTCGACCCAACCAACATTCCCGGACCAGCAATCACGACAGACAAGGACAGCCAGCGAGATGGCACGCCTGATCCAGCGCGAATGCCAGCACAGCGAAAGAGGCGCCGTACAGACTGGAATCCAGTCTATGGTCCTCCGCTGGCCAGTGCCGGTCCACCGCTACCGCTCGGCACATCCCTCTGCGGCCAGCAGCCCCCCGGGCCGCGCTGCGAACTGCGCAAGATACTGCAGGACACATACTTGGCCTGCGCCTTCAACGCTTCGTTAATCGTGCACGTTCCGAGCTTCGAGCGGGCGGATGCGCGCGGCCATGTGCCGAGGCACACGCTGCTGGCGATGCATGCCTATTCCGCACAGTGGGTGACACCGGGCAGACGAATCGCCCTTCCCGTACATTTGTCTTGTGTCTTGTTCTTTTTTCAATTGACGGCTTGCATGTGTCTAGTTTCCTTTCCCGTCTACCGCCACACGACCAACGGCATAATACGCTGGCACGGGAGCTGGGCGACGTACGGCAGGTCAGCGAGGGCTGGGCCTTGGAGGCTGGCCAGCTGGCGCTGCAGGAGGCCGACCAGCCGACGCTGTACATGATCCAGACGTGCCAGATCCTGTCTCTCTACTGGTTTTCCCAAGGCGATTCCAAGCGGAACACCATGTTCTCCGGTGCGTGACAGAAACTCAAACGCGCGGCACCCGACCTGGCGGTTTGCTCGTTCGCTAACACCTAACACGTCCTCGATTAGGCATTGGCTACCGTGCCGTACGGTCCATCGTCGTCGATTCCAGAGACACACTGATACCAGCTAGCGCTAGCAGCGCATCGCGCCACCTCGGCCCTGCGCAGCCCGTCGACCTCGACGCCGAAACGCTCAAGCGGCTTTTTTGGGCCTCGTGGGTTACAAACGTCATCAACTCGGACCACTACACGCCCGGCAGCGCGGCCGACACGCTGGTGCTGACCCTGCCGCTTCCCGTGAGCGAAGAAGCCTTTTTGCGCAGCACAGACGAACAAGAAACGGCATCGCCGGCCACCACCACAATTGCCCAGAGCGGCGGCAGCCGAGGTGCGGACCACAGCGACGGGCACGGCAGTGCACAGTTGCAGACCCCCAGCATTATGGCAGAGATTATGAAGGTCATGATGATCTGGTAACGCCCCCCCTTTCTTTGCTTTCTACTTTTGTTTTCTACTTTTGTTTTCTACTTTTGTCCTCTACTTTTGTCCTCTACTTTTGTCGTCCGGTCATTAATTAAAGTAATGCCACAGGGCGCGGATCCGGGACCACATTGACATGCGACGGAGCTTCCCCCAGCGCGAAGCGTGGGTCAATGCCTTTTCGCTGCAGACCGACATCGCCAACTGGGCGTCACAGCTCCATCCGGACCTCGCCTACTCAAAGCGCAATCTGTACCGCCAGCTCGTTGTGAACCAGCAGCCCATCTACGCCATGCTCCACGCGCTGCACCACCAGTGCTACTTGGTGCTCAGCGCGTCGCTGGTGCCACACTTTAGCGGCCTCGTGATGGCGCGCGACATGCCCCGCGATGTCGTCCAGATGAGTGCTGCCGTGGCGCTGCGCAGCGCGCGGTCGCTGTCCGAACTCGGTGCAAACCTCTTGGCACTCGAGTGGGATCCCGCGCAGATTGCCCCGTTTGTCGGCTACTGCATGTACGTTGCGGCCTCCGTTCAAATCTCCGTCTTACCGAGAAGCAGCGGCAGTGGCAGTAGCGGCGGCGGCGGCGGTGCGGCATGGGGCAACATGATCAACTGCCTCAAGTTACTCAAGCTCATGAAGCCGTACTGGGCTGTTCTTGATAAATTGGTAAGCGGACATCCACACCATCAGGCGTGTGCCATTTCTCTTCTCTTTCCATCCAGTCGTCTTTGTATTCGCGACTGCTAACCGTATCGGGCAGTGGGCACGCATCTTGCGCCTCTACGACGCACAGGTAGCCAGCACCAAAACCGTCCCCATCACGCCGGCTGGCGAGCTGGACGCAGAACAGCAAGAGTATCTGGAATCACCGGAACGGCCCACCGGCGACCTGGAAGAGCCGCTCGAAGACTCTGTTCTTCATTACAGTCTTCGCAACTTGAAAAAGTCCGTCTCGACCAGTGGCGGATCACCGTCTGCGCAGGGCCTCGAGTCCGCCGTCGCCCTGGGTGCCAACCGTGCGGCCGCCGATCGCGTGATGCAAGGCAGTGCGACTACTACGGGCCCCGTGCCAGCAGGCGACGCAAGACCACAGCCGGCGCCGCAAATTCAACAGCAGCAACAGCAACAGCAACAGCAACAGCAACAGCATCAACAAGGCCTCCCGGAGACGCTTGCATCGACGCTTTCACCAAATCTCTTCCCGGCACAGATGATACAGCAACAACAGCACAATCCCGAATCCCTAGAGTCCTTTGACAACATCATCCAGAGCCCGTTGCTGTCCTTTGCTCCGCTGGATGTGCACTCCCTCGACGAATACGACTGGTTCCAGCTAGACATGGACAACTCTGCGCAAGTTAGAGAGGCTCTCAATAGTCTATTTTAGCATATTTTCTGTCTCTGTGCACGAAGGACGAGAGCCATATTTGTAAACCAGAGAAAGGATCATATCACAATTTTGGGTCAAAACCACGTGAAACCAAGACTTTTCACAGTTGACATCTGACAAAAACAAAGAGCATCTAGACCTTCGGTGTGTGCCAAGATGATGCCGACGTTAGTGTGTAAGAAAAAAGGCAGGAGATTCTTCATGTAAACAAATATATGTGTTGATTGTCTGACATAACATGCTCACTCTCCGAAACTACATTCTGTCTAAGGCGCATCCGTCGGGTCCCAGTCAGTGACCAGGTGCTCGTCCAAGTCGTCCAGCATTGCCATGTCCTTATCCGAAAGCTCGAAACTGTTGACATCAGCATTCTCGGCCATCCGTGCCCGCTTTGTGCTCTTGGGCAGAGGCACCATGCCATTCTGCAGAGACCATCTTACTAAAAGCTGGGCCGGCGTGCAGCCGTGCTTCTTGGACAGGGAAACAACGACGGGGTGCCGCATGCGCATGCCTCTCACCAGGGGAGCATACGCCTGAACGACAATGTCGTGCTTCGCACATGTCTCTCTGATATCGACGCGCGTGTTAAACGGATGCGACTCGATCTGGTTGACAACCGGCTTGATCCGCAAATCGGGGTGGTTGACCAGCTCCTCGACGTGCTGCGGCCCATAGTTGGACACGCCGCCCGACTTGACCTCGCCGGCACCAATCGCGTCCTCCACTGCCCGCCAGCTCGCCCACCGCGCCGCCGGTCCGCCGTACGGCGAGTGCAGCAGGAACAGGTCAATGTAGCCCAGTCCGCACGCCGCCACCGACTGCCGGATCGACGCGCGCACGGCTTCGTACGACGTGCGGTTCTCGGCCAGTTTCGACGTATAAAAGATGTCGGCGCGCGTCAGTCCGTGGGCGCCCAGCGATTCCTTTAGCGACAGCCCCGCCTCCTTCTCGTTGTGGTACATTTGCGCGCAGTCGAATCCGCGGTAGCCCTCGGCCAGCGCCGCCGCCACGGCCGACCGCGCCTCGGAGCGGGACATCATGTAGAGACCCAGCTGGATCTGCGGCATTGTGTGGCCGTCGGCGAGCTGTAGTCACATTTTATTAGTAAGAAGACGCCGTCAGAGGGGTACACAAGGTTACTCACCTTGACCCGGCTGGCCAGTGTGTACTTTGTGGTGGTCATTATATCGTCGGCGATGTGTGTGTGATCAACCGTCTAGGTCCGTAATTATCTGACCGTCTTTTGTTTGTACTGCGAGCGGCCGTCTGTCTCGGCGTCGATTTATCTCAGGGAAATATCGGATACGTCACGGCTCGTCGTCCGCCCCGCGTTCGGCGTTTGGACGGCTGACTAATCGTATTTGTGCTAGCGTCATCAACGTCATCGGTTCAACCGTACTACACTGACTGTTGGGCATTTTCATTCACATTGACTACATTTACGAACAGATGAACAGGGACATTTCAACTTGTATTACCTTGATTCATATTTCTTTTATTTTTTTAAATTACGTTAACTGTGTTCAAACTATTTCAAAGTTTTTTTTATTTTATTTATTTTTTAGTACTTTTTAAAAAGGGACAAATAAAAACATTGCTTCATGTTACATTTTGTGTTCAGTAATATTTGCAAAATTGTTGGGATAACGTACTTCAGTGAGTAGCACACAGAAACGATTTCAAGATTCCTTACCTAAAGCCCAAGCCCCTTTCATTTTCATCACAGAACAATTGTCAATAAGGCCAGAACAAGGTGGCAAAGCTGTGAAATTACCCGGTCGTCTGATAAACACTGGTCTTTTCGGCCTAGGTCGGCCATATCAGCCTGCCAGAGCGAACTGCAATATAGCCGACAATTTAAACTTTATATTGTTTACATCCCAAACTCGTATGTGTGCAGTCGGAAGGTCCACCCGAGACGGATTTCCCACCGCATTCCGTCCGTTGTCCGTGATCAAAGAGGCAAGATTTGCCCTCTCACTTTGTTTACGTGCAGCAAAATATGTGCTGTACTATTTTTGGACAAGGAAACCAGGAACCACAGCCGAATGTGCAGATGAATAAACAAGCATTGTATATCAGCTGTTCTATGACGGCAATATTTTATATTTTATGGGGTCGTGGGGAGAGAAAAGGTTAAACTTTGAAAAGGGTGGCCGTGTCCATTTGATTTTAACTTCACCAACGATTTTTGCTTGTCAATCTCGACACAACACCAACCACAATGCGGCGACCAACGATACTGCTGGCGATTGCGGCGATAGCTGGGATCGCCAGCGCAGCGTCCGACTACAATCTGCGAAACGTCGCATCGCCGGCGGACACTTCGCCACAGGCCGAGCCGTCACTTATCACAAGCACTGACGGCACTTGCGGAAATGGTATAACATGTGAGAACTCGACGGCCGGACGGTGTTGTTCTGGCCACGGATACTGTGGCAACGGCGATGCATACTGCGGATCGGGCTGCAACCCGTCGTTTGGAGCTTGTGATGCTGGGGGCGGTGGCGGCGGCGTAACTAGCTTGCCATCTGCCCCGACAGCCACTTCGGTCGTCTGGCTGACAGAGACGACAACGATCTCGAGAACAGCTGTGGCCACGACTATCATCACGTCAACATCTGTTGCAGTGTCAACGTCGGTTGTTACTTCAACGTCCGTCATTACGTCCGGTGCCAAAGCAACAACCACCGTGGGAGTGACATCAACATCCGTGCTGACTCGCACATCGACCCTCGTTTGGATATCGACCGTGACGTCCACATCTGTGACCGCAGTTACGTCAACCGCCGTGTCGACTGTTTTACGGACGAGTGTCACCATCGTCACTTCAACAGCAACTGTGACAGCCACCGTTCCCGGAGATCAACCACCAACGAGGCCGCCTGGTCGGCCAACATCCCCAAGTCCCGTTCCGACGGTGACGACGACTGTCATTATTTTCGGACCGGGCAGCGACGGAGACTCGCCTTCACCGACACTCTGGTTCCCTGGGCCCGGCAGAACAACACCGGCACAGTCGGCCCAGCCTACACCCACTCGCCCTCCTGCTGCCGCGGCACCCTCACCCACCCTCAAAGGTACTGTTGGCGACTGTTCAAAGTATTACCGTGTCCGGTCCGGTGATACATGTGATTCAGTGGCCGAGAAGGAGAACGTCCCGCTGGTGAAGCTGTAGGTGGGGACCTCAATCGTGTGTTGTGTTTATGGGAAATGATTTCAGCTAACAATATGACACAGTCTGACATGGAACACGGACTTGACGCGCGGCACCGTGGACACGCTCCTGTGCGGCGTCACTGGCCTGCTGCCGATTGTCAACCTGTGCAAGACGCCGTGCAGCGACTTGCCGGCCGGCTACTACATTTGTGTTGCGGCCTAGTCTGGGACATACATGCATGGTGACTGATTGAATATGGAGACAATGCTTTTTTGTTTTATTGGCTCACGTCATTGTGGTCGCATTTAAATATTACTGATTTGCGTATATCATCGCCCCCTATCAACCGTCCACCCAAACCCACGCATCTGCTCTATAATGTGTGACGATGGCATCTCACCATACACTCTAACCATGACTTTCTGTAGTGACGGCACCGCTCTTAGCTGAGTGTCGAGTTCCTCCAGCTTATCAGTGATTGTCGGCGCGTTGTTAGTCTTGTCGATTGCCTTGAAATCCTTGCCCTGTGCAAGAAACTCGAGTGTTCTGAGGTTGCCGCACTTGTCGCGTAGGAGAGAAAAGATATCATTCTTCTTGGTGGCCTCTGCCAGAGCTCCTCCGCCGCTAGCGGTGCTCCCATTTGTCGCCAGACCGATGCCGTACGTAAAATTCAAGCCAATGCTTGCCAGGCAGCCGGCATTACTGTCTCCAATGACAGCCAACAGGCTGTGAAGCAGGTTGTGGTCTTCGCGTGGAAGTCCCTTCACTGTTTCCACTAGAGTAAAATGGTTCAGGGCATAGAATACTCTGACGGCTTCGCCGTGAATTTTGCGGTTGACATACAGCAGGGCAAGCCAGTGTCGCTCGGGGCGCCCGGGCGAGAATGAGCCGATAGGACTCTTGGGAGAATCTTGAAAGACAAAAAGTGGCGTTGGGAGGACGAGCAGCTGCCGGTATATTATGCTGCGGACATCGTAGGGTAGCTCAACAAATGTCATGCGTCTGCGAGGGGGGGAGGCGGCGTCGAGTGAAGCGTCCATTATGGGCCATGGTGTGCTCCGTATGTACTCCGTAGTGTGTCGGAAATTGATGTTGAAGAATATCGGCTCAGAGGCCAGTCCGGGATATGCAGGAGAATATGTAGCTGCGAAATGTCACGGTGGCGTGTGATATGTCAAGTCTGTTGGTTCACGAAAAAGGTTAGTTGACCGCTCCGAATGAGGTGAGGTATTTACGCACCAAGACGGGCGTTTTGACGGTGTCACCAATGGCCATATATTTATCGACACAAGGATGGATTGTCGTTGATGTCGACAACACGGCAGTTTTGGCCACTCGCTTTTTCCACAGTGTCTCGGTAGGTCGAGTGGGCGAAATGGACAAAATGTCGAGCAAACCAGAAAAACGGGGCGTCGTTAGGAAGATTTTGACATGAGCGATTGTAGCTAGATTTTGGGGGCGGAAATTGCGGGGCTACCCGCCCCCTGGCACGTGGGGGCTTAACCGAAGAGGGGGGCTTTCAGCTACAGAACGTTGGTCAAGTAAAGGCGAAAATAATGTACCACTCCGTACTCCTATGGAGTGCTTTGAAATACCTTCCATCAAATCACAAAAGAGAATGCAGGGAGTCCGAAATTGCAATGCTACTGGGATTGTGCAGAGGCCCGCTGTGGCGGCCAGTTCACTCCAGCGGTACAGTGAGAAAGTGAAGCACGGAAGCACCGAATATTTATGCAGACGAGTGCCCCTCTCCTGATTCTCTTTCGAGGTGAAGAGGTCGGTATTTCTTCATTCCCATGAAATCACCGAGACGCAAAGATTCCAAGCATCGATGAACATGATTTATTTTGTTATTCACCACCACTGCCACTTTTGATCGTTCCATTTGACCAGCGCCAGTAGCAAAGGTGAATAACCTGTGCTAAACATGGCCCCAACGGTGGAGCATGTGGGTTTCCTACGGCGGGTCGGCAAACGGCTTCATATACGTGGACGAACGAAAGGGACTACCATCAAAGGAGAAGTCACCACAGGGTCAAAGGACGATGGCAAATCGGGGCCGGTGGTGGATATGAGGGAGCTCAACAACCGCGCTTTTGCACAAAACAAGAACGTGAGGGTGGAGACTGAAGTGAAGATAGGTCCGGATCAGGAGGCGCCTGTGATGCACGGTGAGGGTAGCATTGACGGAAAAATCAGCGAGTCCGAGAGCTCCGGCGACACGGACAACAACGATGACAGCTCTGATCTCTGGAGTGCGGCATACAGAGAAGCAGTCAATGTCCTCGGCAAGGACATCAACCGGGCCATCTTGAAGGGCAAAAGCGTGGCCCAGCTGTTCAAGGAGCTAGAGAAGGTGGACAGTGAATCATCAAAGGAGTCGGCACTTAAACGCGGCATGAACCGCTTGAAGGAAATCCAAGGACCGCTGGAGCAGTTCAAAGTGGCTCTTGACCTGGCTGCTCCACTGGCCAGCATCGAGCCAACGGCGTCCACTGTCGTTGGAGTTGTGCGGAGTGTGACTCAAGTAAGTCGAAGCGTTTGTATGCCGCGGTGCAATTCCACTGTGTCGATTACAAGCTAATGCCTTTGTTAGATCGCCATCACCATCTCAACGGCGAATAATAACCTCACGCAACAGATTGACGAGATGCTGAAACAGATCGCATACATCGACGACTGTGATACCCTTGGCCAGAAACTGAACAAGAGTAATATATTCACTGTAAGTTAGCTGTGTGCCAGGAAGTTCTTACGACACCACACTGACGCAAAGTAGGCTCTCGTGTCTGTGTATCGCAAACTTCTCGAGTTTTACAGCGCCGCCTTTGCCGTTCTGACTGAAAAGGGCATGAAAATGGTTGCCAAGCTGGTCCTGGCGAACAAACGGCTGCCCCCCGTCGTCGATCAGTTTCTCAAACAGGCTGACTACCTTCATAAACTGGTGGACGAGGCAACGACTGAAATTGTAGAAGATATCAGAACGATGCTGTACGACAACCAAAGTGAGTTTTGGCCCATCTTTTTTATTTAACGGAAACGGACGACATGTAACTGACGTTGAAATCATTTAGTCTCCCTGTTGCTTGGGGCTCCGAGGCTCAGCCAGCAGAGCCAATATCATGCATCTCTCCAGGAACTACGAGCAGACGAGGCTTGTGAGCTTTTTTTGAGTGACGAAAAATTCATCAAGTGGTACAAGTCGACCGAGTCGAGTCAACTGGCAATTCTTGGCGATATGGGCTGCGGAAAATCGGTGTCCATGTCATTCCTGGTTGACGAACTTTCTCAACGGAGCACACGGTCGCTCCCCCATGCCAAAATCTGCTACCACTATTGCCGTGACGACGACACTGGCCAGGTCATTCACATCTTCTCCACTCTCCTGCTGTCTATTATCCGACATATGCCTGGATTCAAAAGACTGTTTATCGACTGGCACAGGCAGGCCGAGGAATCAGGCATATTCGACACGGCCAAAAACGTCAAGAAGCTCGAAGCGTTCTTCCACACTACTGTCACATCGCTCGACCGGCCACTGTTCATTGCCGTTGATGGCCTAGATGAGTGTGACAGGGCGTCGAGAGAAACTCTCCTCCAGTCACTCAACGCTCTGTGCCAGAAATCGCCACGGGTCAAAGTGTTGGTGTCGTCTAGACCACACGAAGAAATCCTCGAGAAGCTAGACGGCACTGCGAGGATTGATCTGGGCTCCAATCCCAAGCGCGACGCGATAATCGCCGAGAAGTCAGTCCAAGTCCTGCTCAAAAGCTGGTCAGACGAGGTCAAGGCACTCATCACGCAAGAGTTGTCACGACAGGCCAAAGGCAGCGCCATTTGGACAAAGAAGGTGGTTGAGTTTATCCAAATACGTGGCATCAAGGCCCCCGGCCCCATGAAGACGTTCTTGGCCAACATTCCCCAGCCAAGCCAGCTCTCCGACTTGTATGAAAATCTGCTTTCCCGTCACACGGCAAATGACACAGAAAACGAGAAACTTGCTGCGACCGCACTGGAGATATTGTCCATCGCGAGACGTCCAATGAGCATTCTTGAGCTGGCTTGGGCCACCGCATTTGGCGTCTACCACGACGCTATTACCAAAGTGTCCGATCTGGAACAATACGTTGACTATCAAAGGGTACTGACTCTCATACAACCATTTGTCGCCCGCGTCAATTATGAGGATGTAAAGAAACGACAAGTCCAACTTGTTCACCTCTCTGTCAAAGACTTTGTCATTCGTGGATTGGATGGCACTCGTCCAGCTACCACAACCGACAAAAATTTCACGACCAGACGTACAGCAGCACTGGAAGCACGGCTTCTGGATATTTGTGTCTGCTATCTTTTGCTCGAAGAAATTGGCCACAGAGAATTATTCTCGGACGAGCAGTTGGCCATTGAGCAGCTCCCTCAAGGCGACGATATTTTCAGCGATGACCTAGGAGATGCACCCAAGGAGTACTACTTCAACACTTCGTGGGAAACCCTAGAAGAAGATATGCTCAAGTACGACCCGGTCGGGCGTGGCTTTGGCGAGTTCTTTGTGTATGCATCGTGTCATTGGATCGACCATTATGGCGGAATTAGGGACAACGCCGCCGAGGCCACTGACCCAACAACCAGTACTCTGGTCACCATTCTCCGACAAGTTGAAAAGCTCTGCCAAGTTGGCTCCGTCCAGCTGGATAATTGGACCAACCAAAACAGCCGGCCCGACTGCACCATGACAGCCCGCTTTGTGTTTGACAGCAGTCTGTATGACCCTCTTGGCATAACCTGCTTGTATGGCTCAGATGCCATGCTTCAGTACATGGTCGAAACGGCCGACTTTGGGGACAAGAGCATATACCTGTCCGACACGGCAATGATGGCTGCTGATCAACTATTGCGATGGGGGGATTGGTCACGCCTCAAGACACTGTCCGATGCCCGCCAACTCTCCGACCAGATCAGGTCTCTTGACTTCTTCACCGACGCCATGAAGCGATGGGCCGTGGCAGGCCCGGAACGCGAGTCGTCTGCATGGAATAATGTGTTCGACCTGGTCAATGACGCCACAGACAGCATGTTGAAAAACGACTGGAGCAATGAACTACTGTGTCGTGCAGCAGCAACCGGATGCCTCCCCGTCGTCAAGCGCCTCGTGGAACATGCACAGCAGAATCCCAAGTTTGAAGAGGCCCTCTTCGCTGACCGCAAACGGCATCCAGCGACAAAGGTGGCACGTTCGTATTGCCACCAATCCATCGGCGAAGCCGCAATCGCCCATCATTTCGACGTTGTCGAATACATGCTGTCGCAGAAAGACACAACCAAGGGTATTGAAACACATCTATTCCACCTCAACCGCGAGGGATTCAATGTGCTGGATCTAGTAAAAAATCCAGACATGAACCGTCTTCTGAACGACCACATGGAGGGCGATCCTCGAGGACGACGAAACCCCAGGGATTCGTCCCATATAACTGTGGATCACTACCTCACTGATTGATTCAATGAGATCCATTTCATCATAGGGGAATAGTGCGCATTGCAGTTCGGGCCAATAAGAGCAATACCAGGGAATACAAATATTTACATCCCCAAAGCCATTGTTTTTATCGTGATCTTTCAAATTGAAAAAAAAAAGAGAAAAAAAAAAAAAACTCATCTTGGCTATCCAAACGCATTATGATTGACTGCCAAATCATCTCGGCTTAAGAAATCTGCAGTGACCCCGATGCTTGATTACGGGTAAAACGTGATATAGAACACATGGAAAAGACAATGGAACCAATATACAGAAGAAGGAATGAAATAGAAAATATAAAAACGAGGGATCAAATTGAAGGCAAACATATGGATACTTAAAAACCCGTATTCCACCATTGGAACGAAACACTGCCTCTTCGTGGCGGTTTTAAAGTGCTTTGTTTAGTTACCCCTATATCTACCCACTTTAGTTTGGACTCAATCCACTCGTAACAATTGGTAGGCTTCAGTTCATCATAGCCACCCGACTCTATCTTAATTGACGATTTTGAATAATGTACACGTTGTACGACGTACTTCATGCACAACGTCGCCATGATTCTCGTAATTGAGCTCCGTATTTTGGCCCCCAACAGGTGGCTGTCGAACCCAGCATTTGTGGCTGGGCTGTTTCGCTTTACATCATTGGTTACCGTTGTTTGTATTGCTTTTGGACTTTGCAGCCCATAATTACGCCAACCCCCTTTCTCACCGCCAGCTTTTTTGACGATATGTTTGTTCCCGACAAACACGACAACTACACGCAACAATGGCCGATAACCAGGCGGCATCTACTCGCGCCAAAATCGACGAACTGTTTCGGAAGTTTCGCAATCCACCTCCCCATGTGATTGGGCCGGGAGGTGTGGCGCTCAACCCCAAGTGGCTAAGAACGCAGGCCGGCTACTCGTCATCGTCGACCTCATCCTCATGTTCGTCGGACACAGACCCGGACGAAAAGATTGTCTACACGTTTCCGGTGCGGCACGATCCGTTCGTGCGACCATTGCCGATCGAGGTGGCCGAAATGAAGCTCGCCCTAAAGTGGCCGTGCCGTGACGAGACCGCCCTGGAAGTGTACGAGGACGGGAGCGTGAGTGGACCGTCGCGTACGCTGGACGACGTCAAAAAACCAAAACTGCGCAAGTGCCCGTTCCAGATCAACACGGACGAAGCGGTGTTTGTGGAGAACCTGGGCGGCGGCTACGACGGCAACTGCTGGAAGGTCAAGTTCAAAGGCGACGACAAGCCGTATGTGCTAAAGTTGGTGGGTTCTGTGTTCTTTTGTCGTCAAGTCATCTACACCCCTGTGCTTTTGTCCTCACTCTAACCACCCCAGTTCTGGGAGCATGGCCCCAATCACGATGGCGTGTTTTCCTTCCAGCAAGAGTGCCGGACGGCCGCCATCCTACAAATTGTGCGATCAGTCATGGCCGATGCCGAGGCCACAGGCAAGCCCATACTACAACTCGCCGACCCGGTTGACTGGCACGATCACCGGAACAATATGTACCAGTTTACTGATGAGATGCGCCAAGTCAACGACGGAGAGCTTGGGATGCCACACCTGCGCGAAGATCGGCGCAATAAAGAACGACAAAAAGAAAAACGTACAATGGTAGGCTGGTCACCGGCGGAATCACTCACTGCCTATGCCATACGAAACGGCCTGGCCATTAAGGCCCTAGACATCAAGCAGGCCGACGTCCCAAGACTTCGGCAGGCGTACGGCTGGTGCACGGTGACGCACACCAAGCTCCGGCACATTCGATACAAGGCAAAGGTAGAGCATGTCTACATTGACAAAAACGCCGACCACCACTTCCACGATGACTGCTATGTCAAGATGGCATGGACCCCCGAAATGAAACGGGCCAAATACCTCAGGATGCCCCCAGACTCCATTGGCTACGATGGCAACGGCGACGACAAGAATCCCGATTTCTACTATTGCATTCTGTACGAGTACATCGAGCCTGGCCCTTGCGACATTGCCGGTGTCGACGCCGTCGCCAACTTCTTGGCCGAGATCGGCATTGGCCTCCACCAGCTCGGCCCGCGGCGCAACTGGACCAGCAACGTGCTGCTCGACCAGTCGGACGTGCCCACGCTCTACGACCGGCTGTGGAGCGTCAACAACCTCCGGTACAAGGGCAAACGGCTGCCCGTCGGCGACCTGGTCCTCATCAACGAGCTGCCGCCACCGCCCAAGCGGCCTACAAACCAAGAGGTCCAGGAAATGTCGCGAGGCGAACGTACACTATTCTGGCAGAGTTTGGACAGAAGGCACGCAAAGAAGGCCTCAAGGAGGGAGCGAATAAGACGGCGAGAAGAACGGAGAAAACAAAGGGAAAGGGAAGAGGAAAAGAAAAGGTTGAAGGCGCAACAGACGTCTGGGGGCAGTAGCGCCGAGGATGATAGCGACAGTTCTCATTCGGGGTCTGGCTCTACGTCGAACGATGACTCCAAGTCTGAGTCAGACTCTTGATTGTTTCTAGTACGTAGACACCAAGACGCACATTGCTCACAGCTTATGTATGGAAACAGTCCAGTGCACGATATTTTTTCACCTCAAAACAATCAAATAAAAGACTTCGTGCTTGACAACTGGGCTCGCGTATTGACATTGACAGAATGTCGGATGCGCTTGCTGTTCACATAATCGGTATTGTTTAATTTTAAACATCTTTCTCCCCCTCTTCATAACTGCCCCTCCTCATAATGATGATCGACTTTCCTTCGTACTCAAACGACCTCTTCCAGCTCAGTAGCGGCCGCCTCATGCTGCGCGACAACACCCTTGCCGATCTGGCCACGAGCGCCGCCAGCCAGGCCCGGGTTCTCGGCCTTGAGCTGCGCAAACTTCTTCTCGCCGTCCCAGGTCCAGGGCGTGTCGGCGGCGAAAAGCAGATTCATCTCTTCCAGAGTGCGTTGGTTAGACTCGGGATACAAGGCCCAGACCACTGGAATACTCAAGGCATTGACGGCGCCAAAGATGTACATGATTTTCTCGTTGATGGCGGCGACAATGTAGGGGAGGACGAGGGTCAGCGTGCCGTTGCCAATGCTCCACCCCACCACGCCCCAGGCATTGCCCTTGGCGCGGACGTGGAGTGGGAAGTATTCGGTGGGCACGAGCCACGGGACGGTGAGCCATGTGGCGCCAAACACAGACGTGTAGATAAAGACCATGGAGGCGGCACCGGCACCAAAACTGGCGGCTTTGGATGTGTCGCCGGCGGCGCTGGCGTTGAGTCCTGCCCGAGAAAGACCGCCAACCAAGAACATGACAATGCCCTGGACGACGGAGCCCCAGTACAGCGTCCAGCGGCGGCCGATGCGGTCAATCGTGACAACACACACCAGCGTGGCAAACATGTAGAAAATGTTGTTCAGGCCCGAAATCCACAGAGCCTTGGACGCGTTGAAGCCGGCAATGCTGAAAATGGTTGGGCCGTACATGGTGATGCCGGCAATGCCCGTCCAGCACTGGATGATCATCAGCCAGATGACAAGCTGCACACGGCGTTCAATGTGGAGGTCCGAGCCGTCAGCCGATTTGCTGCCAATAAACATGCTCCAGTAACTCGTCTTGGATCCTCTTTCCAGGGCCATGACGTCCTTCATGTCCTGGAGCTCGCCATGGACGCGCATCGTGGCGTCGTCGTCGGCGCCGCCCGTGCCTCCTCGTAGACGGGACAGGACATAGAGTGCCTCGTCCTCACGGTCAGCCGTACACAGCCAGCGGGGCGACTCGGGGCAGAAGAAGCTGCCGGCGAGCAGGAAGAGGAGGGGCAAGATCTGGAAAGCCACAACGAACCGCCAGCGGAAGGATGTGTCGCCGCCGTCGACAAAGCTGACGCCGTAGCCGACCCAGTAGGCCACCACAACGCCAAAGATGTTGAGCGTAAACTCCATGGCAATGAACGCGCCGCGTGACGAGTAGTGTGCCAGCTCCGAGGCCCAGGCGGGCACAATGGCGTTCAAGATGCCGGTGCCGATGCCGTTGACGACGCGCGCACAAATCATCCAGTCGCTGTTCTGGGCGGCCGACTGCAGCGATGCGCCCATGATGGACCACGCCGCGCCGAAAGCAATTGTGTGAATACGTCCAATACGGTCGCCCATGGCGCCGCCAAACAGACAACCAACGAGTGTACCGAGATAATATGCAGCCATAATGCCGCCTTGTAGCAGCGTGTTGGTCACGACGGCCGTGTTGGTCGACTCGTCAATGTAGCCAATCTTCATGGTCTCGAGGTAGTCTTTGGCGTCGTTGACGCTGCCCATCATGCCCTGGTCATAACCTGAACTGTTAGTGAGAGGGATGAAATTTTACAGTACGGGCGATACCTACCAAAGAAGAAGATGGACAATCCAGCCAAAGTGTTGACAGCAATCAACAGCTTCGTCGTGGTGAGCTTGCTTGTGATGAGCCACCGGCTCCGCTGGTCTCGAACGGCGAACATGGCGGGCAATATACAGCAATTTGGTGATGATATTCGATAAAGTATTTGTTGAAGTCAGCTCTGATGTCGATCAATAAAACGGGGCCATGGTCACTTTTATATCTTTACACAATTCTAACGATCAACAGAGTCATACAGGAAGGCCGTTTTATCCGGGCGCCCTGCTCCATGTTGAGGTTGTTTTTTTCCCCTATTTTCTTCGCATTTGATCCCTTGTCTAGGGAGCATCAAAGAAGCAGGAAATCAACACCGGACACGGAGCGCCAAAAGGCGGGGAAGACGCGAGAAGGAACGCGGAGGTGGATCTTCCCCGAGTTGGATGTCGAAAAGGTACGAAATGAAAAGTACCCCGTGGGGCACTCGGCACGAGGGTTGCCACTTTATGAATGAATCATTTCGGTATCCTTGTGCAATGCGACGAGATGGTCCTGTCGATCTGCTGGACTTGCATCTCCGCATGGCATCGACCAAGGGACGGAATGGCCCGATTTGGTAGGCAAACAAGTTGTCACCGCCAGACAAGGCCAAAACTGTCTATGTCCAAATCTCCAAGCGACCCAGAAAGTCAGAAGAAACTTTTTAGAAATCTCGACAGCAACTATTTGTTTTGATTTAAGTTTCACGGATTTTGTTGTGTGAAAAAAATAAATCAGCTTTGAGTCATGTAGGAGTTTCTCCGCATCTTCTGTTTCTTGTGTAGTGATCCTACGGACCACATAAAAGCGGACCCGACACTCGTCCGTCGCCATTTCATCGTGTCTCCACATATTCAGCACCCGTACCAGTCACGTATGAATGGCAGATTGTTTCTGTAGAAAGTTTACTCGAACAATATGTTATTTATTAAAGGACAAACAATTTGAATTGTTTTGATATATAATTTTTTTTTAAAAAAAAATTCATGTCTCGAACTATCAAATAATGCTTTAAACGAAACCAAATTGAAACATAAAACATTCACTATTTTCATGCCGCAGACAAATTTCATTTCAAAAAACAGGTTACTACTACGTCAACCACCTACTTAACCTCACTTCCACGTACCATCTTCCACGTACGGCCATAGATACTGGAAAATACGGGATCCCGTCCGCTCTCCCCTAGTCAAACCAGTAATCGGCGGATTAGTAGTTGGGTCGGTGACGACCAGCGAATACCCGCTGCTGTACGTTTTTTGTCCACGATTTCTTTTTGCCAATATCGTGGGACATGAAGAAAATTATTAAAGATTTATTTTTGTTATTCTATCTAGGAAACTAGAACTCAAGGGATCGTATAACCGCCGTCGATGACGAGGTTGGAGCCGGTCATGTAACAGCATGCATCGCTGGCCAGGAAGACGTAAAGCTGGTTTGTTAGTGACGATCTTAGTCACAAAAGTAGAAGAGTGCTCGCTTACCGCCTTCAACTCTGCAGGATCGCAGACACGGCGGCCAGGGATCTGGCCCAGCCACGTGTTCATCAACTCGGCCGGTTGTTTCGTGAGGACTGTCTGTATTAGTGATGCTCATTTCTAGTATTCTTTTCACGCTTGCACGGACTCACTCTCTGTAAGGACGTAGCCTGGCGACACGCAGTTGACCCGGGCGAACTCGGTCCACTCGACAGCCAGACCGCGCGCCAGCTGCAGCACACCAGCCTTGCTGGCGTTGTATGCGGCCTGCGTTTGGGGCACATTGACCAGTGTCGCGCTGACCGAAGCCGTCACAATCAGGTTGCCCCGCCCCTGCTTCTTGAAGATCTTGCCGGCGGCCACGGCCGTCCACAGCACGCCGTCGTAGTTGACGCTGTTGATAAACTGCCACTTTTCCTCGTCGTATTCCAGGGACGGCACATTCTGGCAAACGCCGGCATTGGCGACGACAACGTCCAGGTGACCAAAGTCGGCAGCGACCTGGTTGATCGTGTCGGAAATCCGCTGGCGGTCAGTGACGTCGGACTGGTAGGCGACAATTTTTTGGCCGGTCAGCTTGGAGATACGCTCGCAGGTGGCGGCCGTGTCGGTGCTCTGCTTGTAGACAAACGCAACGTCGGCGCCGGCTTCGGCGAGACCGGTGACAACCTGGAGGCCGATGCCACGGGAGCCGCCCGTGACGAGTGCGACCTTGCCGGCGAGCGAGAACTGCGACAGAACCGGCCGGTTCACGTCGGGTGGTTGGTAGAGAGGCATCGTGATGTGATGTGTGAGATTGACAAACGATTAAGATTAGATTAGATCTAGGGGAGAATGGAAATCAAAATAAAACAAAACAGTAATAGTCATACAACATACAGATCACACAACACTACACATGGCCGGGACAAGACCCCTTATACAGAATCAGGTTCGCATACCATCGTGAAGCCGTGTTATGTGGCGTCAACAATTTGGTCTAGACCATCCGCAGCTCTCCCCTAAAAGCTGTCATTTCCTAGAGCTCTTGACTAAATTTGGAAATCGAGCTCAAAGGAGTCCACATGAGCTTCAGAAAATAATATCATAATCTTCCAGACGCTCAATAGAAATAACACTATCCTCCGCAACGAGCCACGATGTTTTGTTTTGGCAGAGTTTGAATTCTTAGCTGTGAAGCTCGGGTGAGGTTGTGAGAATGCCCTCGTGCCGAGGGATTCACGTGACTGCTAGTGACAGTGGCAAGTGTGCTGTACTTTGGGTTTTTGGGAGGTGTGGAGGCGAGAGTTGGCGGAGTGGTTAGCGGAGTGTTAGTGCTGACCGGTGCCAGGGGATCCTTTGTTTTGGGTAGTTGTGGGGTGGTCGCTCTTTCCTGAAATTTTGCGGAGAATGTGCGGATACACGGTTATTCGGGCAGGAGCCGGACGGGGAGAGAAGGAAACTAGGCGGGTCTGTTTTACACGTGATGTTTTCGTGAATCGTGACGTCTCCGTGATTTCGCATGCCCGCATTTCGACTTTGCCCTGACTAGCGTTTGCGTCTTTCCGATCATGCGACGGTGATGATTTTGATGCGGTCAGGGTAAGATCGCGGTGAAGAATTTGACTGTCAATTCGTCAATTGGAGTATACGCGACAAGACAAAAACGCGAGTGTCCCTGACCCTCGTGCCGGCCGATCGCTCCTTCCCTGGTCCTCAATCTTCAGCAACACAACCAACAGACATGATTGGCGTGCCTGGATGAGACAGCAAGAGCTTCCAGAAGAAAAACCAAATCTACGACCCCACAGTATCACATCCCACAGCACTCCAACACACAGGATGCCAAGTACCCCGGCACCGGGGCCACCGGCCCCAGGAGCAGGAGTTTCTGCTGCTGCACCCGTGGGCACGGCTCCTGGCACACCCGCAGCTGCCCCGGGTATGGCGGCACCTCCATATCGCGACACGGTGGAGCCACGGTACAGCCGCGGCCGCAAAAGCCGTGGCCGCGGGCTGCGCAAGACGACGGGCTGCCTCACCTGCCGCCGCCGGCACATTAGCTGCGACGAGCTCAAGCCGGTCTGCGGCGCGTGCAACCGCATCAAGCAGACCTGCATCTACCGGACTCAGAACACGCAGGTCTCGCAGGCGTCCCAGCCTGGACAGTCGGCACAGACAACCCCGACACAGTCGACGCCCAACACACCGAGCCTCAGCAAACGGAGCAGTGTTGATACAATCAAAGTCGCTTCGTCGTCGACAACCGGAACCGGATCGGGAACCGAGACTTGGCCAACAGAAAGTATTGCCACAAGCACCAACGTGAGTGCCTGCACAAGCAGCAACAGTAGCATCAGCGGACAAAGAGATGGCGTCCCAACCGATGCACCACCGCAGTCAGTTGATGAAGACACTGGCATGACCGATGTTCCTTCGACATATGAGACGACACAACACACAACACAAGAGAGTCGACAAGATGTTGGCAGAACAATCGAGTCTGCACTGTCACCACCCTCTACATCTGCGCCGGGTCTGTCGTTGCTCTCGGCCATTGCAACAACTGCCGCAACGGCACAGCATCCACAACCTTCTCATCACCAACAGTCACAAACCACAGGAACTGCCCCTACCTCAGCTCCCCTCCACCAATCTCAGCATACACCACAAACCACCATTGGCACCCCTTCGACAACCTACAGTCTCCAGCTCTCGCCCAGCCAGGTGCGCAGCAATCCACACTATGCACCGTCTGTCTCGTCCGGCCGTGTGTCGGTCTCGCAAGACTTGTTCGGCGGCGCGAGTGCCGGCTCCGTGTTTTCGATTGTGCCCAATATCAACATCGAGTCGGCCACTGCCCAGTGGCTGGGCTTGTTGATTGGCGATGCTACACAAGATACCGGTGGCGGCCTGCCTACCTTTGAGTGGGAGTGTGAAGAAGCGGGCCTCGACGTGTTTGGCAACTCGGTGGCGCCGGAGATCGCCGTGCCCGATGAGGTGCCTCCACCGAACGTCCCGGAAGCCGCCAATGCTCCATCGGTCAACAGCACAGGCAACAAGAGCAATCCGGGCCTGCAAGAACGCTTCTCGCGGCTAGTCGGTGAGCAGCAACTGGAGATGCAGGCATGGCACACGGCCATTCCGATTGAATTACTGCCTCACGAACACGCTCTCTTCCAACATTTTGTCCTCAGTATTAGTTGTACAGTAAGTTTGACCGTTAACACCATCTCTGAATACTTCGTCACTAACGAATTCAGATGGACCTGTTCGATCCGAAAAAGTCATTTGGCACGTTTGTGCCTCATCTAGCGGTAGGTACTCCCCCATATCATCATATTGTAAACTTGGTACTGACAGTATAGATGCACAACGTCGGCCTTATCAACGCCATTCTGGCATTGTCTGCCCGTCACCTTTCCCTCAAGGCCAAGGCCAAAACCGATGACTCGTCTTCCTTAACATCGACGACTACCGTGGCCAACCCACCGAGCGAAAACGAAGCCATCCGCTACTACTATAAGACGCTCCACTACATCCAAAAGGCGATGGAGTACGACACCTACAAGACGAGTCTCGAGTTGTTGGCAACGTCGATTATCGTGTCAACATATGAAATGCTGGACGGATCACGACGTGACTGGGAACGCCACCTCCAAGGCGTTTTCCTCATCCAACGCTCACAGGTCATCCATGGCGATTCGGGCGGACTGAGAGCGGCCGTCTGGTGGTCCTGGTTATGTCAGGATGTGTGGGCCGCTTTTAGAGAAAGGCGCAAACCCTTGACATTTTGGCAGCCGACACGCCGGCTCGACGAGTTGGACCCATATGAGCTGGCCGCCCGGTCCGTCTTTTATTTTGCTCACGTTGTGGCTTTCTGTTCATCCGAAGAAATGGAGAAGCACCGGGCATCACCTGCCGCACGGATGGCCAAAGCGGATGCTCTTCTCGAGAGTCTGGCGGACTGGCGCTTGCACCATACGGTGGAGTTTGAACAGCTGCCCACGGCTCCTCCGCCGGCAGGTGAAGATGATGCTCCGTTTTCGCCGATCTGGATCCATCCCCCGGCGTTTGGTGTCGCCGTACAGCTATACTATTGCTCACTTATCCTAATTACGCTCAACCGGCCGTTGGTCGGCGATCTGGACGCTTACCTGCAACAACGCAAGGCCATCCAGCGGTATGTGGCCGTTGTCTGTGGTATTGCCATGACCACAACAACTATGGCAGCGAGTGAAGACGCCTCGAGTGTCATGTGCTCGCAGTGCCTATACATTGCCGGATTGTCCATCGAGGATCCCAAACGCCAAAGGGCTGTCCTGGAGCTGCTGGAGAGATGTCGACAGAGGGCCGTATGGCCGGCCACGCCTCTAAGTGATGAGCTGGCACGGAAATGGCAAGAGTCGGCATAGGATGCCGTTCTTGACAAACCAAAAGTAATGAATAATATGAATCTATTAATTTATGTACTTCTATACGCCGTATTATCTGCCTACTTCGTACCCTGTGTCTATGCCTTCCCTGCCGACCCGCAAATCTCCATCCAGCCAACCGTCTGTGCAATCACCGCCTCGATGCCCTCTTCGATGATGATCGTGTGCGGCGCCGTGCCCACTCTCGCTTTGAGGTGTGTGTAGTAGTCGTCAAGGGACAGCTTGTTGACGTTGATCTTGGTCATGCCGGCGGCAATGCACTGCTTCATCGTCTCGGGCGAGAAGCCGTTGGTGCCGTGCAGGACCATTCTCACTCGGCCGCCAATCTGTTTCCGAATCTTGGCCAAAGTGGCGTAATCCAGCTGCGGTCCCTGCGGGCCGTACTCGCCGTGCACATTGCCAAACGCTGGCGCCAGCGCATCGACGCCCGTCGCCACAAACTCTTCGACCTCTTCGGGCGTCGTCATGCTCGCCAGCAGGCCCGCCGTGTCCTGCACGCCATCTTCGCCGCCCTCGATCCGGCCCGGCTCAGCCTCGGTGAAGATGTGCTTCGAATGACAATAGGCCACCAGCTCCTTTGTCTTCCTCAAATTGTCCGCCTTTTCGTAGTGCGACATGTCGACCATGATGCTGTCAAAGGGCAGCGTGTCGGCGGCGTGGCGGATCAGCGCCTCGTCCTGGGCGTGATCGAGGTGGATGGCCACGGGGACAGAGGCGCGGCTTGCGGCATCGGCGCCGGTCCGAATGAGAAGGCCGTCGCTGAACGTAATGGCCCACGGGAAGAACTGCAGGATCAGCGGGGAGCGAGCCTTTTCAGCGGCGCGCACCAGCCCCAGGATCTGTTCGAGGTTGTAGGCAATCGCGGCAATGACGCCGTACTGGCCCTCTTCGGCGGCGGCCAGGATCTGGCGCGTCTTATTGGTCTCTTTCCAGTCGGCCATTGTGATGTAAGGCGAAAATGAGGTGGATGTGAGTTGGAGGTGAGGTTGTTGTCAAGCAGATGCGGGATTATTGACATGCAGGAAGAGGTTGATATTTATGACAACTTTGAAATAAATTGTTTCCAGCACGTTGAATGTCGACAAATATGTTGTTCATGATAGGTCATACGTCACTGTCCTTTTGTGTGAGGTGCCCAATAGCTGTGTGGACACCGCGATGGTCCTCCGGTTGTGGCACGGTTTGCTGTTCGGACGAGCTCCACATCTCGTCTCGGGGGCCAAAAACCCGAACACCACCAACATCAACAAACATGCCTCTGCATCGCAGTACACATTTCCAGTCTGAAATCAGTTGATTGTCGCCGGAAAATATTCGACTTTTGTCAACTATCGTCGCAATGTCAACGGTCGCCTTCCAAACACACGATGCCCGGTTTGCGGCCATCACGGGCCCGGCCCCAAAGCTGGAGATGCTCCTCGAAGTGAAGGAGTATCCGTTTGCACACGAAGCCGGTGTTTTCATCCAGAAATCAAACGAGCTGTTTATCACCAGCAACCAGTTTACAGACAAGGTGACGGGCAGCCGCAAAGTCCAGATCAGCAGGATCTCGCTCGACAGTAGCCCCCCAAAGCAAGAAGAGATTGAGTGCGATGCCGTCCAGATGGGCAATGGCGGTGTCAACTACAACAATGACTCGCAGATCTTGTTCTGTGCACAAGGCTCCATGACACAACCGAGTGGGCTGTTTGCCATGGATGTTGCGCCGCCCTACAAGACCACGGCCGTCGTCATCGACTTTTTGGGGCGGCCGTTCAACTCTGTCAACGATGTCGTCGTGCACAGTGACGGCAGTATCTGGTTTACAGACCCTAGTTATGGATACGAGCAAGGATACAGGCCACGGCCACGTCTGCCATCTCAAGTCTATCGATATGAACCAAACACGAAAGCCATTCGGGCCGTTGCCGACGGATTCGGTCATCCCAACGGACTGTGCTTCTCTCCGGATGAGAAGATACTCTATGTCACGGACACTGACTGGATTCATGGTAACGGGTCGACCGATGACTCGAGAGTGTCGTCAATGTGAGTTCACCCCATCTTTTATTATGAACGTAAGAGCGGTCCTTTGCTGATAACTACGAACCCTGCGCAGATACGCTTTTGATGTTACGTACTACGACAACTCCCCCTTTTTGTGCAACCGCCGCCTCTTTGCCATGGCCGACACGGGCATCCCCGATGGCATCAAGTGTGATACAGACGGCAACGTCTACAGCGGTTGTGGCGACGGCGTCCACGTCTGGTCCGCCGGTGGTGTTTTGCTCGGCAAGATCCTGGTCGACGGTGGGGCTGCCAATTTCTGTTTTGGCCGGAACGGCGAGCTCTTCATTCTCAACGAGACGCGCCTGTGGCGAGCTCAGTTGGGGCCGAATGTCAAAGGAGCTTTGCTTGGAATTTGACAACAAGTCGTCGATAATTAAAATAATAATTAAGACCATCTCAACACCATCTCAACACCATGTGAACATTGTGTAAAGTGCACATCTCGGAGAAATCGCCGACAGCACTCTCGCACAAACAACACCCGACATTCATGTTGCATGCACATCAGTTGGAGAGCGTGCGTCCGATACGGAAGACACCCTAAAAACAGCAAAGTAATTTTCGCTCTTAGACTATTGAAAATTCACTCGTTATGGTAACCCGACATTTTTCTTCTTGGTTTCCTCATTTCCCCACATATGTCTGTGAGTACTCCGGACATGCTCCGTTTTAGTCCCGCGCTGCCGCTGCATGGGGTGCAGGAGCGCTAATATGGCGTGTTTTTGTGTATCTGACATCCCTGTATTTTTGTTGCAGGTCGGGTGATGTATTTGTTGGTGAGATCGACATAAATCCTAAGAACCTAAAGCTGAACCCTCGAATCGAGGAGTGAGGGGAAGCTGATGCAGAAAAAGGATCAGCAACAGTTGCGAAATGCGACAACCGACCACGGAGCTCCCAAACACGACTCACGATGCGATAATGGAATGAGTGAAAAGAGGAGAGAGGCTGTGTTCAAGGAATTCCAAGACGGTCTGGACCAGCTAACCGATACGACAGCCAAGACTGGCGGACAAGTGACTTTAATACGAAGTTAACCATAACAATTGACAGTAACGGAGACCGAAGTACATCGAACCACCAAGACGAACAGAATAAACATCGTGACCACCAAATCGATCAGCAGAACAGCGCGGCCGAAGCATCAAACTGTACACCGTGACACTGTCGTGGTATAACTTGTCCAGAAGAACGAGACAAGAGTGAAGAGCCACAAGGACAACGCCCTTAAAGTATTGACGACAAATCATCACATCCCACCAAAAGCACAACTCCTCTACATATAGCAACACACACACACACACAATATGCTTCGCAGTGCATTCCGCTCTGCTGTGCGCAGCGCTGCACCGGTGGCCAAGCCGCTCTCTACCCCATTCACGCCCTCCCACATCCGCAACATCACCACACGGGCCACACAGTTCAAGCTCAACACGGGCGGCAAGATCCCCGCACTTGGTTTCGGTACATTCCAGGATGCCAACGCCCAGGAAGAGGCCGTGGCTCGCTGCCTCAAGGCCGGGTTCCGCATGATCGATACGGCGCAGGTGTACAACGTCGAGAAGGAAGTCGGCCGGGGCATCAAGAAGAGCGGCGTGCCGCGCGAGGACGTCTTTCTGGCCACCAAGCTGTGGTGCAACACGTTCCACCCGGACGACGTCCCAGCTGCTCTTGATGCTTCTCTCGAGGCACTGGACACGCCCTACGTCGATTTGCTGCTGATGCACTACCCCGTCGTCTTCCAGCGCGGCGAGGAACGCTTCCCGCGCGATGCCACCGGCAAGATGTTGCTGGGCAAGACGACCTTTGTCGACACCTGGCGCGCCATGGAGAAGCTGCTGGCCACGGGCAAGGTCCGGGCGCTCGGCGTGTCCAACTTTTCGCAGGGCGAGATCCAGCGGCTGCTCGATGAGTGCACCGTGCCGCCCGCCGTCCACCAGATGGAGGTCCACCCGTACCTGCAGCAGCCCGCATTCAACGCATGGCTCCGCGAAAAGGGTGTGCACGTCATCCAGTTCAGCCCGTTGGGTAACATGAACCCTTTTTACCGCGAGACCGGCTGGAGCAAGGACATTGCGCACACGACGCCCCCCATCACCGAGAGCCCATTGCTGTTGGAGATTGGCAAAAAGTACAACAAGACGCCCGTCCAGATCGCGCTGGCCTGGGGCATCAACAACGGCCGCTCCGTCATCCCCAAGAGCGTGGTCGACTGGCAGATTGAGCAGAACCTGGAGGCGGACTTTGAGCTGGCCGCCGAGGACATTGAGAAGATCTCGGTCATGGACCAAAAGGCGCGCTTCAACGACCCCAGCGCCGACTACCAGTACCGTCTGTACAGCGACCTCGAGGGCATTGAGGGCACCAAGGCGGGATTCACTCATTAGGGTGCGTATCTGATAGTCGTATTATTTTACTTCTCTAGACTTATTTTATATGCATTTCTTTAAATATTAATCAAAAGTTGAAACAAATGTTGCTTCGGTATAAGTATAAGATACATGTCTCTTCTTTGATTGTAGATTTGTTGACATTACTTTTATTTCTTCTATGTAAATTTTATGTCGTACTTCTCTACCTACTGGAGATGCACAAACATGCCACCGTCGGCCAACAACTGCGATCCCGTCACGTAGCCGCTCATGTCGTCCGACGCCAAGAACACAGCTGGACCAGCCATGTCTTCCGGCCGGCCAACGCGGCCCATGGGAATGCGCTTCTCCAGGTACGCCTTCTTCTCCGCGTTCTGCATGTCGTCCTCGGCCAGCTGCGTGTGGATTGTGCCCGGCAGCAGGGCATTGCACCGGATCTTGTGCTTGGCCAGCGCAATGGCCATCGACTGCGTCATCGACAGGACCGCCGCCTTGGTCGGCGTGTAGTGGACCTGCAGACCGCCGCCAACCAGTGCCGAAATCGACGACACGCCAATGATACTGCCGCCCTTGCCCTGGTTCACCATTTGCCGCGCAGCCGCCTGGAACGCGTAGAACGCGCCGTTGACGTTGACATGAATCGAATTGTCAAACAGCTCCTTGTCAATCTCGAGGAACGGGCTCGCCTTGAAGATGCCCGCATTCGCCACAAACACGTCCAGCTGGCCCCATTCCTTGACGGCCGCCGCCACCAGGTCCGTGCTCGTCGCCGGGTCCGTGACGTCACCAGCCAGCTCAATCAGGCGGCCGGCCGGTGCACCCGACGGCGACTTCTCGTCTTGCAGTTTTTGGGCAGCCTCGATCAGGCTCTTGCGGTGCGGCTCGTCTCGCTCGAGGCCCAGGTGGTTGACGGCCACGTTGCAGCCCTGCCGCAGATACTCGAGCGTAATGGCGCGGCCAATGCCTGTGGTGCCACCCGTGATGGCGGCCGTCTTGCCGGCGAGGATGCGCCACGGAGGAGACATGTTGGTGGTGTTCGTGAGTGTAAAGAAATGGGAGACTGTCGTAATGTTGCTTCGTTGAGTGTCTGCGTGTCGGCTATCAATACGCGATGCAACAAACTTTAAGCCAAAGATATCGTGAACGCTCGCAGTGCAATGGTAGCTCTAAAGTTTACCCCACGACACGACACGATTTGCTGTCTGTCAGAAATTCGGTCTTGCAGGGTCCGATTGTCCCTCGTCTCTCTCCTTCCCCTCGCTTTCTCGGAGCTCCCCCTGCTCGAGGGTTTTCTTGTTGTCGATCCTTTCCGGAAAAGTTCACGGGCTCGTCACTTCTCGCTGCAAGCATATGCAGTCAGGTATTACGTGACCAGAATCCAGATTCCTTCTGAATGGATTCCTCAAAGAACAGCTGTTGTGCAAGTATTCCCCCGCTCGCATACGCTATCTCGGCACGAGGGCAGGAACGATCAGTGTGAGTGGGGTCTCGCCTTCCATTTAGAGCACTTACAGGGGACTGACAGGCTACTGACAGGTACTTTCAGGGTCTCGGCTACACGACAGCGGACGGCAAGACGGCTATCTCCACACTAATGACGTAGGGCCGATTGGTGAATGGGAAAGAGCGACCGAGAACACCGACACCATTTGCATCGTGATCGAGAATAATTCGTGCCATTATGAGGATTGTTTATTCGCAAACTGTTGTATATGTATTTAATATTATCGATTGAATGAACACCTTTGGACGACCCCTGAAATGTCTTTTTATCATTCCTAATTTTTATATTTATTGTACAAAATAGCATTTTTTTATTTAAAAAAAAAGGAAGAAAAAAGAAACGAAAAGAAAAGAAATTTGCGAACTATTCCAAAAAAAATATATTTGAACCGAAAATGATGTATAAAAGAAATCGTATAAAAATCATCTTCATTCAATATTGCAAAGTTAAATCAAACAAACAATAAGAACTTAATGCACATCGTAATAAAATACAGCAAAAGTAAGTTATCATAGGAGACAAGCAGGATCCATGTTACACTGCTAGAGGAATTAAGTGTGTCGATGTAAACATGCCTTTGGATTCTTTATTTTTATTTTATTTACATTCACGCAAACGCCTCGCTCAACCGCACGTAAACCCAACCCTAGCACTAACCCTAACTATGTGCCACGTGATAGGATACCTCAATCAAACACAATGGCCGCCTTGATGACCGACTTGTTGGCCATGGCATCTAGGCACACCTGCCACTGTTCGATTTTGTATGTCTTGTTGACGATGCCCTCGACGGCGACGCGGCCGCGGGTCAGGTAGTCAATGGCGGCGGGAAACTTGTACGTCTGGCTGAAGGAGCCGATAATGTTGATCTCCTCCTTGAAGACCTTGTTGGGCGACAGCTTGACCAGGTCGTCATCGTTGTAGACACCGTACACGACCAGCTTGCCGGCGCGGGTGACGTAGTGGATGGCCTGTTCGAGGATCGATGCGCTGCCGGTGGCCTCGACCACAATGTCAAACCCGTAGGGGTTGTCCTGCTTGAGCTTGTCCATCGCCTGGGCGGACGCCTCCTTGTTCCGCGGCAGCTCGACAAACTCATCGGCCGCCTTGAGCGACCGCGCCAGGTCCATCTTCTTGCCGGCAGGGGCGGCAATCACGGTCCGGCAGCCGCCGTTTTCGCGCAGCATCTGGGCGAGCACCAAACCAGTGGGGCCAGCACCGAAAATCAACACGGTTGAGCCCATTTTGGGGGCAATCTTGTCGAGGCCGTGGGCGGCGCACGACGCGGGCTCGAGCAGCGTGGCGTCTGCATCACTCAGAGTGTCTGACCGAAACTGGAAGACGCGGTGCGCCGGGTACACGGCATATTCGGCAAAACCGCCGTCGACCATGACGCCGTGGGCCACAAACTTTTCGCAAAACAGCTCCTGGCCGCGGCGGCAGTAATGGCACGACGCGCACACCTCCGAGTTGTCCGCCACAACACGGTCGCCCACCGTGAAACCGGTCACTTCCTCGCCAAACGCGGCGACAACGCCGACGGTCTCGTGGCCGGGGACCAGCGGGAAGACGGCGCCAAACTCCCCGTGGTGGATGTGAACGTCGGTGCCGCAGACGCCGCACGCCTTGACCTGGATCAGGACATCATGGGGCCGGACCTGGGGGAGGGGTTTGTTGACGACGGAGAAGTTGGTGGCGGAAGAGTATTCTAGCGGGGAGGCGGGGAGAGAGTGGTCAGTCCTAAATAATTATTCCGGTAATGGCATGCACCTTCTCAAAGACTCACCCAATGCCCGCATGGAGCTGGGCAGGTTGAACTTGTCGATGCTACCCATTGTGATGGTGATGTGGTTTGACCAATGTAGGGAGAGTTGAAGGGGAGGAGGGAACGAAGTTCTCTGTTTATTCTTTTCCTCAAACGATAGATTTAGCCCTTCACAATACAAGTGTCCTTTTCAAAATCTACACTCTACTTTTAGTTTTCTTCTTCTTTTTTTTTTTTTTTTTTTTTTTTTGCATCGTCTTCTTCACCTTCTCCAACCCGCCACCTGCCTCAACAGGCACGCGTGCGGGGAAGAGGGGAAACCGGAAGCGTGAGAAACATTAGGAGAGTAAAATGGGTCGCAAGTCGAGGAGTCGCAAAGTCGGCACCCGACACCGCCCCACGGAGAATAAAGTCTTGTCGAGCCTGGAAAGGAGCTTGAGAAGGGTAAGGGAAAATAACGAAGGAACAAAGTGAAGCGACAATGATTTGGCACGGTCTTGGCTACTGCTACCCCATCGTCTTGCCACTGTTTTTCACTTTTACTTTATCTTGCTTCGCTTTTTCTTCTTCCCCGGGCCTTTCCCGGCACGAGGGTGGGCACTCCGAAAACGCCAATGAACGCCAACGAGACGCCAGGCCTAGTGCTGTGGAGATTCTCCGAAATTCTGGGGCACTGGGGCACGTCTGTTTCTTGTTTCTTGTTTCTTGTTTTTGACGTTGTGATTTCATGTTAGCCTACGGAGTACAACCTTCTTTCTCTGGATGGTCTCCAACGTCGTTTCTTTCTCACCCCTGCAATGCAATGTCGCCGCCCGTTACGAGGGAGCCGACGGATATCGTATTTACTTTCTTCCCCGAATTTTTAGTGCGCAATTGAGTGAGATGAAACACTGAACAGATTCCAGCGGATGTTGTTTTAGCGGACGTGCCACCTCCCATCGAGAGAAGATCGCCATCGGCGCATCCTTTACGGCACTTTCTCTACTTTTAGGGGACCATCGGGTCCTTAACCATCTTCTCGTCTCGAGGGAAGCGCAGTCAGATTTTGACGAGTTTTTTTTCTTTCTTCCCTGTTTTTTTGGCGTGATTGTGGTGCGAGTTTAATGTCTGCGTTTGCCGCTTTTTGGGTTCCTCTGCGTCCCCCCTTCACGCCTTTTGCACGGGAGTTGCACTTCTTTCCCGTTTTCCCACGCATTCTAGCAATCTTCCACGCCCCGGATCCCACAATATGGCTCCCATTGGGATACCCCAACTCCACTGCCGCTCGCCCCGGACGTATCCCCGGGTTTACTCCCCACAAATTAGGGGAATTGGGAATAGGGAATAGGGAAGATGCGGAAGACAGGCGCAGACAGGCGTAAACAATGAGACTCATTGAACTTTGTACTGCGTACTTTGTAGCGTGAATTGAGATGGGCACGCCCAACCGAGCGATCTTCATGCCATGTGCTCATGAGCCGTTCCAAATCTCGTGTCGGTATATATCTTGCAGACTCGGCACATGCAGCCTCGTGGTTTCTTCTCCATCGATCTTCTTTCCTTTTTCTTTTCCTTTCTTTTCATCACTTGTCACCTGTCATTGTTTGATTTTAGTTTTTTTTTCGTCCCTTTGATTTCCATCACATCTAGTCAGGAACAGAAACACCACACGTGGCAACCATGGGCTACGACATCAAGAAGCCCTACTTTGGCCTCCAGGGCGGATGGCTGACCTTTTGGATCACGTTGGCCTGCGGTGCCGACATGACCCTCTACGGCTATGATCAGGTACGTCGCTCTATACTCGACTGATAATGACTCCTACTAACTTTCCAGGGCGTCTTCTCCGGCGTTGTCATCTCGCACGACTTCCTCCGTCTCCACAACCTCGAAGGCCCCTCCAAGACAACACTGCTCGGCACCACGGCTGCCATTTACGATGTCGGCTGCGCGACTGGCTCTCTGTGGGCCTACTGGCTCGGCGAGCGTCTGGGCCGTCGTAACACGGTCGTGGTCGGTACGATTATCATGTCTATTGGCGCTCTGCTGCAGTGCACTTCGTTCTCGCTCGGCCAGATGATGACGGGCCGTGTCATTGCGGGTATCGGCAACGGTCTCAACACGTCGACGGCGCCCGTGTGGCAGGTTGAAACCTCCAAAGTGCAGTGGCGCGGCAAGCTGGTTATTCTCGAAAACTGTCTGGTGTTGGTCGGCTTCTCGCTTGCCAACTGGCTGAATTACGGGTTGTCGTTTGTCGGCGGTCCCCTTGCCTGGCGCTTCCCTCTCGCCTTCCAGTTCATCTTCAACATTATTATTTTCGCCACGGTCCCCTGGCTGCCCGAGTCGCCGCGTTGGCTGATTGCGCACGGCAAGGAAGACGAGGCTCTGCAGATTATTGCCGACCTGGAGGGCAAGCCGGTCGACGACCCCTTTGTGCAGCTGCAGATGACCGAGATCCAGTACAGTGTCGTCTACGAGCGTGAGAACAGCATCAGCTTCTGGGACATTATCCGGGGCAAGGCCAACCAAAAGGCCGGCACCAAGACCGTGCGCCGTTTGTTGTTGGGCATGATCGGCCAGTCCTTCCAGCAGTTTACCGGAATCAACGTGACCTCGTACTACCTGCCGACAGTCCTGCAGACGTCGGTCGGTCTCAGTGACACTCTGTCGCGTCTGCTGACCGCCATCAACAGTGTGCAGTACCTGCTGTTCTCGCTCATCGGCATCTTCCGCGTCGAGCAATGGGGCCGCCGCAAGCTGATGATGTACGGCTGTGCCGGCATGTGCTTCTGCTATGTTTTCATCACGGCGCTCGTCCGCTACAACGAGCTCGAGGGCTATCCTCACCAGAAGCAGGTCGCCTCTGCCTCGGTCGCCTTCTTCTTCCTCTACTACGTCTTCTTCGGCATCGGCATGCAGGGTGTTACTTGGCGTAGGTACCACCACACTTGACTCTAATTTTGTTCATCTACTAACTTCTGCAGTGTACGCCACCGAAATCAACTCGCTCACGATGCGCACAAAGGGCGCTGCCCTTGGTGCCGCTACCAACTGGATCTTTAATTTCATGGTCGTCGAGATCACCCCCATCGGCATCCAGAACCTGGGCTGGAAATTTTATATCATCTGGACCGTCCTCAACGCCGCCATTGTCCCCATCGTCTACGTCTTCTACCCCGAAACGTCCGGACGCACCCTCGAGGAAATGGACGACTACTTCCGCAGCAACCCCCCGCTGTTCGCCTGTCTCGACAAGGAGGGCATCTCGTCCAAGCGGCCCGAAAAGTACCGCCTTCGCGAGCAGAACCACATGAACGAGAACGCCAAGGACGGCAACGAGACCGAGCCGGCCCAGCACGTCGAGAAGACAGCCTAAACGGTGGTGGTGTAGATTACAGACACCGGATGGAGTGAAGATGTTAAGAGAGAGGAGTTGAAGGATGCAGTTGGCGATGTGAGATAGGAGATAAAATTTGTCTAGAGATAGACCGTACATACGATCGAGATACCACACAGTCTGATTACCTTTTCAGACTACTTGTAAAATACCAATTTCGTTTGTCATCGTGGTACTTATGCCATGTCAACCGTTTGCCTGAAGGTAGGTGTTATGCGAAAGTGACTTCGTTGTAAAATGAAACTATGTCCATATTCGATCACGCCGTAACCCTTACTCTAACATATCGCCCCGAATTATTCTATACATCCAAAGAAACCAAGACTTGAATGATTGTAAGGGGAAGGTAAACAAGAGCAAGGAGGGAGCACCTCATCAGTGTGGTCATGTGACCAGCTCTTATCGTCCAATTTCCTTATCGGGGTGTAAGTCGTAGATTCTCAACATCTGATTGGCTGATCTCTCTGTACTTTTGGGTCCCTAAATGGCAACTGTAAATCGGGCCACGGGTGCTAAGACGCGCTGTAATTCAGCGGACCAGGCCATTGCCACAACCCAAATTTCTAACACCGTTGTTTGATTTCTGTTCGCTCGCTTTATTGTATATTTGTTTTTTCTCCATCTATTTTAGCTTGGGTTAATAATATTGTTTACTTTTTGTCTAGTGCCTTTGACTATAAATACTGAGCTGTTTCGATTCAGACTTATATTTGCAGCCCTCTTCAGCCTCGATAACAGCGCACACAAGACAAACACAAACACAGCCAAACCACAGACCAACTCGACCACAATGTATCAACGACTCCACGGAAAGACCATCCTGATTACGGGTGCCTCGTCTGGCATTGGCAAGTCGACGGCTTACGAGTTTGCACGGACAGTGCCTAGCGGTGTCAAGCTCGTGATGACAGCCAGACGCATCGACACGCTCAAGGAGATTGCCGCCGATATCACCAAGCAGTTTCCCAAGACACAGGTTCTGCCCGTTGAACTGGATGTCAGTGACCCTGCCGCTGTCCAGTCATTTGTCGACAGCTTGCCCGCCGACTTCCAAGAGATTGACGTTCTCATCAACAATGCGTGAGTCTATCCTCCTCCTCTGGTTGATTTACTTCACCCGCTAACTTATGTAGCGGCCTCGTTCGCGGCATCGACAAGGCCCCAGCCATCAAGACAGCCGACATCGACGTCATGTTCGCCACCAACGTCCACGGCCTCATCCATATGACTCAGGCCGTCCTGCCTCGTATGCTGGCCCGCAACGGAGGCGTCGGCGCCGGCGACATTGTCAACATTGGCTCGATCGCCGGCCGCGAACCCTACGTCGGTGGCGGCATCTACTGTGCCACCAAAGCGGCAGTCCGTTCGTTTACGGAAAGCCTCCGCAAAGAGCTGATTGCTACGCGCGTCCGTGTCATTGGCGTCGACCCGGGCCAGGTTGAGACGGAGTTTTCCATTGTGCGCTTCTACGGCGACAAGAGCAAAGCGGACGCTGTCTACGCGGGCTGCGAGCCCCTGACGCCCGACGACGTGGCCGAGTCGATTGTCTTTGCTGTCGGCCGGCGCGAAAACGTCGTCGTCGCGGACACGCTGCTGTTCCCCAACCACCAGGCGAGCGCGACAATCATGCACCGCAAGGCATAAACCACCACAGTGTACGAAGGGAGGTGAGCTCCAAGTTTCCCTTTCTGCACTGCCGAGGACGGCGTTGGGCTGAGGTCACAATGCATAGGTAGTGGTGGCATTTCCGTTAGTGAGTGGTGCCATCAGTGGGGTCGTGTCTGACAGGTTGTGGACATTTCCGTTAGCACCACCCTCAACAGAATCCCACTCAACGCACATGTAATGGAAGGTTGATCACACTTCTAAATATTGCGTAAACGGAGGAAAGAGGTAGTCGCAAGGAAATGTTGTCCATTGCAAATGTTGAGATAGGCAAAAGATAGACAAACTTAGAAATCAAAATTATCCCGCAAACCCCTCACAAGCTTCCCCAACTCGCACGCGATTTCCCCGAGGAAAACATCCACAATCCAGCTGTTTGACTTGCCTGTTCTTCAACAAAACTTGCTGCGGTCCTACGGTCTCACCTATGACCAGTATCTTGGCTTTTCGTTTGAAACCCAACAATCACAAACACAACAGTCAAACGCCGTCCGTTTGATTCACACTCACCACCTCCAATATGTCACCCATAACTGTCCCGCCACGCGGCGTCTGGGCACCGGCCGTCACGTTCTTCGACCATAACACCGAGACCGTGGACACCGATGCCCAAGCAAAGTACTTTGCCTACCTCGCATCCACCGGCCTCGCCGGCCTGGTCGTCCTCGGCACCAACGCCGAGACGTTTCTGCTGACCCGCGACGAGCGCAAGCTGCTGCTGGAGACAGCCCACAAGGCCGTCGGACCCGACTTTCCCATCATGGCTGGTGTCAGCGGGCACGGTACAAAGCAGGTCCTCGAGTTCATTGGGGATGCAGCCGACGCCGGCGCCAATTTTGCCCTGTTGCTGCCGCCCGCTTACTTTGGCAGCAAACTCACGACGCCTGCCGTCCTTGACAACTTTTACTTGACGATTGCCCAGAAAAGTCCGCTCCCGCTTGTCATCTACAACCTGCCGCTCGTCACCAACGGCGTCGACCTCGACTCGGCCACCATCTCCCGTCTGGTGAAAGCGGCCCCTCCGGGCAAAATTGTCGGCGTCAAGCTGACGTGCGGGTCCGTGGCCAAAGTGACACGACTGGCGGCTGAGTTTCCTCCGGACCAGTTTACGGCGTTTGGCGGGCAGGCGGACTTTTTGATCGGAGCACTGGCGTCAGGTGCTGGTGGCACGATTGCCGGGTTTGCCAATGTCCTGCCCAAGACTGTCGTCCAGATTTACCGGTTGTGGACTGCGGGCAAGACGGCCGAAGCACTGGCACTGCACCAAAAGGCAGCCTTAGCCGAGCAGCCGTGCAAGGCTGGCATCGCGGCAGTCAAGTATGCGGCTTCAACAACGACGGCTGTCAAGGCCGGGATTGAGAACGCCGAAGCTAAACTACTGCCGAGACAGCCTTATGTGCCGCCTTCCGAAGCAGAAAAGGCAGCCATAGTTGCACACATTGCCAACATGTTGGGCGTAGAAGATAGTCTGTAGACAGGAAGAGGAAGAACGAGTCCCGTGTCACCTGCAGCAAACATGTTTAGAGTAGACCTCCATAGAATCTGATCTGTTATCCATGTACAACTAAGACCACATCCCATGTAGTTTTCTCCACGCGTCTATCATGGGTTTCCCAAAATTTCCGAGCTCGTCATCACGAATTGCCTCCTCAGGATTCACATCGTCTGATCTGCTGTCTCTGCATGATCCGTCGATCATCATGGATTTGTTACCCCAGCATCGACCGAAGCATCAACTGACAAAACAAACGGAAACGTCCACGGAGAAGTAAAGAGGGGAAGCTTGTTTTTCTTGTTGGAAAGCAACTGAGAGTGCACTTTTCCGTGTTTACCAGTGCTGCGGGGAAGCGCTAACAACCAAGCTTCAGGGACAAGACCACGCCGGCCATACGCTAATGACTACCACTTGACAGGCCAATAGCGGTTCGTTGTCTGTTTGCTCTCCCAACGTCAAGCTCCGGTCCGGCATCTCATCGGCGGAGCTCTTCGCAAGGAACTGCCAACAATACCATAGTAGACAAAGTGCAAAGGCAATCATTGTCATCGACAATTTTCTCTGTCTAAGCTCTCAACCAACAGCCGCTGTCTTCTATTACTACAACCGATCAATTCACATCACATCCATTACAATGGCGTCTAAGTGCCTCATCAAGGACATTGTCATCACGCCGGTGGCGTTCCACGACATGCCGCTGCTCAACAGCGTCGGCGTCCATGAGCCGTTTGCACTGAGGAGCATCATCGAAGTCGTGGCCGACGACGGCACCTATGGACTGGGAGAATCGTACGGTGACGCCGTGCATGTGGAAAGGCTGAGGAAAGCGGCCGCCCTGATCATTGGTGAGTCTGTCTACAACACCACTGTCATCAACGCCAAGTGTGTTGCATCACTAAAGACGGACACGTCGACTGGTGGCGACGGCATGGCCGGCATGGTCACGGAGGCATCGGCAGCCGACAAGGTTTTTTCGCCGTTCGAGGTGGCGTGTCTCGACATCCAGGGAAAATGGGCGGGTGTCCCTGTCTCGGAGTTGCTGGGCGGCCGTGTGCGGGACAATGTCCAGTTCTCGGCCTATCTGTTTTACAAATGGGCGGGCCATCCTGGCGATCCAGACGGCGACGATATTTATGGCGAAGCACTAGACCCCGAAGGTCTGGTGAAGCAGGCCCGCCAGATCATCGACGAGTACGGCTTCAAGGCGATCAAGCTCAAGGGCGGAGTTTTTCCGCCCGACGAAGAGATTGCAGCCATCAGGGCCCTCCACAAGGCTTTCCCTACCATTCCCCTTCGGATCGACCCAAACGCAGCATGGACGGTCGAAACTTCCCAGAGAGTGGCCAGAGACCCGGACGGCATCCTGGAGTATCTCGAAGACCCTGCACCGGGCATTGACGGCATGGCCGCCGTCGCCAAGACCGCCACAATGCCGCTGGCCACCAACATGGCCGTCGTCGCGTTTCCCCACCTGCCGCCAAGCATTGCCCATGGCGCCGTCCAGGTTGTCCTGTCGGACCACCATTTCTGGGGCGGCCTCCGCAAGTCGCAGATCCTGGCCGGCATCTGCGAGACCTGGGGCATGCAGCTGTCAATGCACTCCAACAGCCACCTGGGCATCTCGCTGGCGGCCATGGCCCACTTGGCGGCTGCCACCCCGAACATCAACTACGCCTGCGATACACACTGGCCGTGGAAGAGAAAGGACGAGGATGTCGTTGTGGACGGTGCTCTTATCTGGAAAGACGGTGGCGTCGAGGTGCCCACAGCACCCGGCCTTGGTGTTGAACTCGACCGTGAACGTCTGGCAAAACTGCACCAACAGTATCTTGACTGTGGACTGACAAAGAGAGACGACACAGCGTATATGCAGAAATTCAAGCCGGAGTACTCGAACAAGCTGCCAAGGTGGTAATGGCTGTACTGTAGTCTAGTTTCAATATTAATGACAATTGATCCCAGTATCTTTTTACACATCTTAACGCCTGGCATATGTACTTTTTCTTGGTTTTATCTTAATTGATTGACTGTTATTTGCATTCAAATTATTCACATTTTATTTTTGCTTTCTTTGCTTTCTTTGCTTTTTTTTTATTTTTTTTTTATTTTTTTTAAGACCACGATAATTCACTAGCCGGACTAGAATATTTAAAACTCAAAATGACTGGAACGTCTCGATACAGTATTCAATGCCTTTTATTTAAAGTGTAAACAAATTCAGGTATGTAAAGTAACCACTATGTCAAGTACGTATATCCCCTACTATTAGAAACAATCTTCCCCGCAGCATGATGCCCGGGCATACACAGTTTGTCTTCCTCCCTCTCCTCATGCCATAAATCTGAACCGCGGGTCCTTAGCCGTCAGGACGCCATCGGTAATGTACTCTTGTCCGTGGCCGTGGTTGTCAAGCGTGGTGATACGGCTCCTGACACGGTCACGGCGGACATTTTCACGGCGCATCCACATACCGTAAGTGAAGCTGAGGGCAATGGCAACAATAGCAAAGCTCAAGTTGACGCGGAGGGCGGTGATGTAGCGAGGCGCCTCGGCATTGATGAAGATGTTGCTGACCAGGAAGCCAGACAAGTTTCCAACCGGGATCAAAAGGCCAATGGTAAAAGCACGGGAGTTCATGTTGGGTAGGTTCGAGACACACCAGGACTGGAAGAGAGGTGAGACGGGGTAGGCGCCGATGGTCGTCAAGAAGAGGGCAACATAGCTGGCGGCCAGGTTGTCCTCGTCAATGGTGATCAGCACAATGTAGCCGACACAGGTGACGGCGAGGGCGGCACACAAGTGGATGCTGCGTTCGCGGAAATGGTCCGACGAGAAGCAAAAGACGATCAAGAAGACAGCTGCGGTCAGGGCTGGGGCCACGGTGTAAAGATTAGTCTTGGCCGGTCCGTAACCAAGGCGGGCCACCATGGGCGCCAAAAAGTTGTTGTTGGATGCCAGTGGGACGGAGATGCTAAAGACAATGAGGATGCGCACGTAGGTGTGCCAGCTCTTCATCTCAATCAGGGCCTGGCTCCAGCGGAACTCGCCATCAACCTCGTCAACCGAGTCTGACAACTGTCTGGCCACGCCAGCAGCCTTCTCCTCGGCCGTTAAGAACCGAGCTGATGTCAACCGCATGGGGATGTAGATGCACATGATGACAGCAAAGAAGACAGTCAAAGAACCCTCAATGATGAACAAGTACGACCAGCCTCTCAGCTTGCTGTCACTGTTGATCTGGAACGTTCCGTAGGCCAGAAGTCCACCGAAAGCCGACGACAGAATGTTTGATGTAAAGAAGAGACCGACGCGACTGGCAATATCGGCCCGTGTCCAGAAACCAGACATGTAGATGACGACCGACGCCAGAAACCCAGACTCGAACACGCCGATAAACAGTCTGAAGACCAGCAGTTGTCCAAAGTTCTTGGCAAAGGCTGTGGCAATCGAAAATGACCCAAAGAAGAGCATCATGCCCGTCAGACTGTACTTGGCCGTAATAAGGCGGGTAATCAGGGCCATAATGGGTCCACACAACACGTATGGGATGTAGTAGTAGGTCAAGATCTGGTTGTATTGGTTGCCCACAAGGCCGAGGTCCTTTTCGAGGCCGTCTGTTTTGGCATTGCCCAAGTTGGCTCGATCGAGGGAGCTGAACACACGTTAGTGAGGGTGCAGTCTGATATTGGTGGTATATTGTGACCTACTTCAACAGGTACATGATACCTAGACACGGTATGAGGCGGATGTCACACTTCCATAGGAAGCGGCGAACGACAGCCGGATCGTGGTCAGGCTCGGCCACTTCAACCTTGCCTGCCTGGGCCTCGTCGGCCTCGTTGTCTGCACCAGTTGCAGAGGCATTGTTGATGTCAGGCTGGGCCTGCGCATTTTCAACCATCTGGATAGGGTCGGCAGTCTTCATGTTGAGATCGTTGGAAAAGATGAACTGAAAAAAGAAAGTAAGTCCAGAAATTCGACGAAAAGAAAACAGCTGACCTGACGGGAAAGTCAAGTTTATACCATCCTGCGGATCAGTCAATTGACAACACAATGAGAGGGCAGAACGAACGTGCCAAGTTGCAGGGTGAGGCAGGACGCTGCACCCATGACAAAACTCTCAACATGACCAGGTCAAACCCCAGATTCCCATGCCATTCTGAGCAGATTCTGGAGAAAATCTCCCCAGGTTGTGGGGTCCCCAGGCACCGCCTCCAAACCCCGGAATATTCCCAAGCCATGCTGGCCGTAGTGCTGTCTGTAGTGTAAAATGCAAAATGCCGTAGTCTTGTAGCGGCAGAAAAGTGCCGGTAACCGCCGTAGGAGTGCCGTGGGTGATGTGAATTTGGAAGATCTGAAAAGTCAGGAGGGGGAGAACAACGGAAAATAAGACGACGCTAACGGAAACGCCCGTGGCCGAAAGTGAGGAAAGAGGGAATTCTCCACAATAAGCGGAAATGGGTCTTATTGGCCACAGTGGGTCAAGCCGGGTCTACTTTACTAAAACAGTAAGAAAACTGTCTGTTGACGGTCGGAGAAGTACCGATTTGCAGACATCACCAGTCTTGGCGAAGAGGTCGTGATCATGATTACGGTGGCGGGTTAGGATACTGAGTTTCCGGGCCTGGTTGGCCGTAGTTCACGGTCGAGACAGAGCTGCAATGATCCAAAAGTGAGTTTGACCAACGTGTCACGGCGAATCTGCAAACAACCAAAACAAAGGGAAAAAACTAACAAGATCACGGCAAACAGGAAAACAAAACTATCTCTCGACATGGCCTCCATCCATCCAGACGTCCTGCCCAAGCTGGATCCTCAGTTTGTCAAGTTCTTCCAGGATACATCAGGCGTTCACGTTGCCACGCACAAGATCTCGCTCGACGAGATCCGCAAAGACCCACACAAGTTTGCATCACGATGGTCTCTCAATGCAGTCGAGCAGGGCATCGAGCGAGTGGAGGACATACAGGTACCGACAAAAGACGGAGAGACGATAACCGTCAGAGTGTACTCACCTGACCCTGCCGTTGCGGGACCAGGGCCGTATCCTGTCCACGTCAACTTTCACGGCGGCGGCTTCGTCTTTGGTGACCTGACGAACGACGCCGAGTTCTGTCTACACTTGAGGGATACGCTACCCATCGTGGTCGTCGATGTTGACTACCGCAAGTGTCCGGGTGAGATACCAATTCCACCCCCAGACTTACTATCGTCTCTAACTTCCCAGATTACAAGTTCGGCACGAGTATTGAGGACGCCTGGTCGGCAATCCAATGGGTGAGTATCTACTCATGTATCGTCAATTGACAAGGTCTAACTCAATAGCAGGTCCACGCAAATCCCACCCGACTCAACATCAACCCTGATTCCATGTCTATTGGCGGCATCTCAGCCGGCGCTCAGTGTGCTGCCATCTGTGCACATCTCGCTCGCGATGCTGACCTTCCTTTGCGGTTGGCTATCCTCGCTGTCCCGCCAGCCGACACTCACTTTCGATACAGGTCTCCTGGGGAGTCTCCGTTTCCTTCATTTTCCGAGTTTGCCAATGCACCGATTCTTGGCTGGGAGCGCATACAATACTTCTTCCAATACGTATACCCAGAGGATGAGAGGGGGGACTTGCTGAAAACTGTGCCTCCGTATTGGCTGAGGCTACTGGATGGCCCCAAATTTTCAGGGTTGTGTCCAACATTCGTGGTGACGGCAGGTTGTGATCCGTTGCGAGATGAGGGTGAGGCATACGCAAGAAAGCTTGTCGAAGCTGGTGTCAAAGTGACGACTCGACGATATCTCGGTGTGCCTCATCCATTCATGCACATGACAAAGGTGCTGCAGCAGGCAGTTGACTACGAGGCAGACTGTGTGGCATTACTTAAACAGGCACATAACTTGTAGATAGCTTAGTCAAAGACATAATCGTGACCGTTCGTGATAGCATTGACATTCGTGATACATATATTTGAACTTGGCTGCCAGCCGAAAACAACATGATGCGACCAAGCTCGCCAGACATACACTAGATCCATACTTCCCACTGTCTTTACAATCTAAAAGTGATTGTGCACCTTCCAAGCACCTGACAATTGTATCATCCTTTGCCATTCCCTTTTCACCTTTCACCAGCCATCCTCCTCTTCAATCTTCTATCTCAGCCTGTCCACATCACTTGTCGGCATTTCGTATGGTCGTTTGGGGGTCTTTCGAGGTGTAGTTAAAGCTAAGTAATCGAGTTAGCAACAAGGCATTCAATAATATATCTGCAAAGCACCATAACATGACATCAGTTTCTCTTTCACTTACCCTGTGCCAGCGACAAAGGCAAAGTTGGCAAAGTCGACAACAAGCGGAGGCCCTCAGAGAGACGAGGTTCAGAACAGAGTAAATCAACGGCCAGATCTAGTCGTCAAAGAGGGAGAAGGTTGTTTGGGTGGTCGACCACACCTGGCAGCTGTACTAGTTGCCATCAGGCGTGGAGAAGCGAAGAAAACCGTCGTCGGGATGGCGAGGAACGGCGTATACGGGCATGAAGAGTTCCTTAGGGCCAGATATAACCTATATGTCTGTCGTTATGAGGACGCCAGTCTCGGGCACAAATCCGTCTTGGGACTTGTCGCGGCGAAACAAATTCTTGATTTTCTCGAAAAGGCCCATGGTGAAGAGTTTGTGTGTTGTTTGGTTGGCGTTGCTGTTTGTTTTCTTGTTTGGTCTGTTGGTCGAGCGAAGTGATGTAAATGTCGGTCGTATTTGTAAACAAATAGACAAAGATAAATAGCAACAGCGACAAAAGCAAGAAAAAAAAAAAAAAGAAGTTCATTGTAAATATTTGGCGATATCTCTACGGTTGCGGCCAATTTGTTGCTTTCGTCTGATGTCGTGAAAAGGGGTGTGGGGCGTGCATTCTCAGACTGCTCTTACCTTTTTCTCAGATTCTTCTCACTTTTTTATTTTCGCCATTCACACAAAACTTATTTTTCACGTAGAAGTCCAAACAATTTTCCACAAAAGCAAAAATATAAATATTACTAAAAATAATAAATTTACATCACGAGACTATTTGTAGACGGTTGAAAATCATCGATTGTTAAAAGTAAGACTAAACGACACGCAAAGTGCCACAGTAAACATTGCCCATTTTCATAAGCATATCTGTCGCCTATACGCCTGCATACCCTATATGCCGATTGTTGCTGTGCAAACAGACAGCCTCTATACCCTCGTAGGCATGGACAAAAAAACAAACAAATAAAAAAAATCAGCGCACAGCAAACAAACATTCAAACGCAAGGCTCCCTCGGTGTTGCTATGCAGCGGTGTGGCAGCAAACGAGACTGTTGCCTGGCAGATTAGTCAGGGACTAGATGGCCTATTCGTCAGTGCGGTCGACGGCATCGTCGTCGGACCGGGTCATGTTGCCGTCGTCGCTGCCGCTGTCGCTGCTGCTGCCGCTGGCCTCAGCCTCGGCCTGTGCCTCAGTCTGAACTGAAGCGTTGCTGGTCATGGCCGGGGGAGCAGAGGCAGCGCGAGGAGCGTGCGGGCTGACGTAGCCCGCGGCGTGCTGCTCCAGGGGCGAGACGTGGCGTACAGTGGCAGAAGAAGACTCGCCAGCCTGGACCTGAGCCTGGACCTGAGCCTGGACCTGGGCCTGGGCTTGGGCCTGAGCTTCCTCTGCGCGGTCACGCTCAATTATGCCACGGGGTGTGCCGTAGTACGGTGCCAGGCCGGGGTGCGTAAGAGCATACGCTCTAGCGAGCTCCTCAACCGCGTCCTCGCCGGCGTCCGCGCTCTTAACGCGCGCGACAGGGTTTCCCGGGCTGCCGTTGCTTAGGACACGGCGGCCCCGAGTGGGGGTCGTAGGGGGCGACGGGCTGCGCGAACGATCTGAAGCCGAGATGCAGTTCCGGAGAAGGGACGGGACACCAGGCGAATGGGGGAGGCGATACTGGGGAGGTGCAACACGGCGCTCCGGGGTGGTACTCCCATTGACAATAACGGGGCCAGAGTTGGCAGCGGCACCGAGGGCACTGAACCCAGAAAAAGCTGAGAGGCCAGCTGGGGGTGTAGCAGCGACGGGCGCAGCAGGAATGACGGGCGGAGGGGGCCCGGCCGGGAGTCCTAGGTCGGCGCAATGGCGCTTGGGACTCGTTGAGCCAGAACCGGCATCAGCACTGCCGTTGTCCTAGTTATAAGTTAGTAACGAGCTTATGTTAGTTGCATTGTAGTATGATATTTAAATAGTTACTCACCTTATCGGCGGTGCGCTTGGTGCCAGTAGTGGCAGGAGGCTGGTTGTCGTTGTCCACACTCAGGCTTGCGCCGTCAAGCTGGCCAGGCGCAGGTGCATAACCAGCGTTGCCAGCTGCCTCTGCTGCCAGACGCTCTTGTTCGTTGCGCTGGTCGAGGGGCGGGGCGCGCTCGTACGACAGGGTGCTTACGATGGCCGGGCGATAGGGAAGATCATAAGTGATGGAGGTGGCAAGGGGAGCAAAGGTGTACTGCGGGCTGCCGGATGCACTGCTGCTGGGAGTAGCTGGAGTCGAGCCAGGAGTGGCACCATCATCGTCATCTGCCGTCAGGTCGATGAAAGTCCGCGGCTGGGTGTCGCTGTTAGCATTGAACCCGACCTGGCCACTGGTGCCATTGGTAGCCTCGTTCTTCTTTCCTGCAGCCATATTGTTGTCTTTACTAGCCGGTCTGCGATCTCCGGTCCACAATGCAACCGTTGCGTTGGAGTCTTGAATCGGAACCTGGGACACTCTCCCTATCGACCACTTGATTCTATTCCGAGCCCTGGTCACGCAGCGTTTAGCGACGATGCCGTTGCGAAGGACAGTGAGTCGGGCAACGTGGTCGTAGTCTATCTATATATGCCAGAAATGTGTCAGCTTAAGGGGAACATTGTTGCAAAACATAGCAAAAGCAAAACCTGAACTGGTTCAAAGGCCAAAGGGGGAAAAGAGAAAGTAAGTAACATACATCAGGCGTGTCCACGATACAAAAGAAAGCGCAGGTTAAAATGTGCAGCTCCTCTTGCGTGATTCTCGAATCGCCTGGGGATTCAATGATGATCTCGGGGTGGTCCTGTCCTTGGCTGTCGTCGTCTTGGTTGTGTCCGGGTTGCATAGCTGTCCAAAGGCAGCTAGTTCGTATTGGGCTTCAGGTCACAATTGCTAGCAGTATCAGGTCGGTGCAGGATCTGTTCGCGGTGACGGTGACAAAAAAGGACGGCCCAATGCACAACACAGCGAGCGAAAATGGGAGTCGGTTGCATGTGTGCAATGGTTTGGGGAAAGCAATGTGAGTAGAAAGAAGAGTAAAGCGACGAGATGCTTCAGACTGCAAAGGACAGACAAGAATGGTGATGGATGTAGAGAAGCTTAGAAGGGAAGACGAGTGAAATATGTGAAGTATGAAGATGAAAAAAGAAAAGAGGGAAGAGATCAGGATGTGCAGAGGGGCAGGACATATATATGCGTCCGGACTCGTGGGAAAGGATTGGAAGAGAAAGAAGCCCGGAGCTGTGGCAGAGATCTGAAGGGAAGTTGACAATAAATGAGAAAGGAATAGAGGCAAGACTTGAGAGACTGCTGAAAGCAATGGCAAGGAAAGGCAGTGTGGGTGGTGAAAAGAAAGTTGAAGCGATGGTGAAAAAAAGAGTAGAAAGGCTACACTTTTTTCCTCAATGATCCAGCTTTTATTCTCCACCTACCCCAGGCCCAGATTCACCCGCAGACTTTATTTTCAAACTCGTCTCACAATTCTTTTTTACAATGGCCAGGGCGGGCAAAAATAAAATCAAAAGAGGTGGCGTGGCCTTTTTGCGGTTGGCCTCTGTGACGATTTTGACAGAATAGGAAGGAACGCCTTTGTGTGAGGATAGCAGCAAATTTCTGCCAGACTACGATCAAGTTTATTTTTATTTCGACGCCGTTACCCGTTCCCCGAGTCTCCAGCAATGCTACATATATCACGAACATTACAGGTACAAACACATCCCACATTGAAAAATAGATCAACCTACTGGCAAACAATTTGCAACGACGAGGCTGTGATGATCTACAATGCAGCTTCTGTGGAGTAAAATCCCCGGATCTCTCGAGTCCAGGGCTGGCCCCAAAGGTGGACCCTGATTTTCCCCTACTCGGTCGCTCCTTCCCTTCTCTTTTCACAGAGCACCCAGATGATGGCGTTAGGTTCTAGACCCTTCTCTGCCTACGGGGTTCTCGCTTAATGGCGTGAAAACAAAAGAAAAACAAAAGTCACAACAATGTGAAGAAAAGTAGACAATTCAAAGAGCGGTGGACTCTCCTATTTTCACGCATGCTCTTAATTTTCATTCAACGTGGCCTCTATTCTTTCGCCATGGCCTCAGATTGAAGTCTCAACCAGATATGTACAATTGTTCAGTCCAACCTGACACTGACGTCAATGCAGGCTGTAGAAATTATGTGCAGCTTGGTTTGGGTCACTGTGGCCGTGCTACGACTATCTGAAACCTGTGCAGAGTAAAATAAAATATAATAGTAGAAAAGACGCGTAAAAATAATCAAAATAAACTTGCTTGTCATGGTGGGAGCTCACTTGTGGTTAAAGTCACGTGTAGGAGATCACGTGTGCTTAGTCATGTGTTTTGCTTTCTTTCTTTATGTTTGACATCGCGAAGAACAATGACAGAAGAGACGTCGACAGGGATTATCACGACCTATTCTTTGGAATACTGTATCGTTATCTGTCCATGATTATGTATCTACCTGTCTGCATTCAAACAATCCTATTCGTCGCGGCAATCCTATGTGGCGATCACAGGTCAGTGTTGTCACATCAAACCTCGCGATAGTCAGGACGGCTGTTTGTCTCGGCAAAAGTTGTAACACACAAGCTAGATGCAGAGAAGTATTTTACTGTATCATAACATTGAAACTAACATGGTTATATTTCAGAAAGCTCGCATAGGATAGCGAAATAATCAAACAAAGCTAAACGACGCTCAACCGCCTCCCTTCTTCGACCTATCCTCTTTTCCGAGAATTTTCCAAGACGTCTATATACACACCAGATCCACCTAGCTCTTACAGCTGGTCAATGATCTTCTCGGCGGCGTCGTTGATGTTGACGCCCCACCGCTCAATCGTCGTCTGCACAAACAGCTTGCCGTCCTCGACGACGACCTCGCAGTAGCTGGCGTACTTGAGCTTGTCGACGATGCGCATCTCGACGGTGGCCTTGTCGACGGCCTCGTTGAAGCCTTCTTGGAGCAGGTCGTCCGTCTTGAACTTGCTGTAGCCGAGCTGGTTGGCGACGCCCTCAAAGTACATGAGCACAAAGTTGCCGAGCTGGTCCTGCCAGTTGCTTTGGAGGCCGGACGAGTTGGCGCTCAGCTTCGAGTACAGCGTCTCAAAATTGGGCACGAGCGTGACGTCGCCGGCCGACTTGCCAATTTGCTCGGCAATCTTGGCCTGGATGTCGGCGACCTTGGGCTCGTAGTCCTTGCGGATGCCGGTCTGAGCCGAAAACGAGAGCGTCGAGGCAGACTCGGCGGGGACAGCATCCAAGGCCTTGACGAGGTTGGACGACGTCAGGGCGTCCGAGTCGTTTGTGCCGAGCGCCTGGGGGTTGAAGATGATGACCAGCTTGCCGTCCTTGATGGCGGCGCCGCAGTAGCTGACGGGCTTGTCGCTGTCGTCGACATCCATGGTCAGGACGTGAGCCGAGGCGCCGCTGTTCAGGTCGTTGACACCATCGGCGCCGTACTGCCGGGCAAAGTCCTTGAGCTGGTAGGCGGCGCCCTCCGAGTAGCCGCGGATCAGTGTGCCCAGGTTGTCCTTGGCATAGTCGGAGGTGCCATAGGGGAAGATGGCCAGAGGGTTGATGTCGATGGTCCAAGCAGTGCCGAGCGTCTCGGAGATCTGCTTCTCAATGTCGGCCTTCTTCTCGTCCCAGTTGTCGCGGACTGTCCTCGTTAGCACACTCTGCGCTGTCTCACTCGCACTTGAGAAGAAACTTACTGTTCTTGCGAAGCGCCAGGGGCAGCTTCTCGGCAGGTGGAAGGCGGGCCATTTTGATGTCTTGTGGAAGACGAGGAGATGGGGTGGTATAAACCAGGTATATTGAGTCTGGTGAGGGACAAAGACGTTGATGAGAAAGTGATGATAATCTGGACCAGTATCGTCACGAACTCAGTAAGGAACCCCTTCTTCTTATACTTTTTGTGGTCACGATGCTAACGAAAGGCCAAGAACTGCTAAGGACAAACTACCTACGTCAGCTCTCGAAACCGGACCCCGATAACGCACCAGGATCACACGCCGTCGACCACCAAGCTCATCCATCACGAAACGAAAACGACAGATGCCCCTCACCCCACCCGGCTCAGCCCATGCCCATACGATCTTGTTAAAGCCAGTCGGCCTCAGTCGTTGATGGGCGGAAATTGCTACGAGTCCAAGGCTAGCCGGTAGGCGTTCTTGCAAAATATGGGGAAGCTCCAACAGGTGGAGTCAACGAGTACCACAATGGACTGGCCAAAGCTGCAAGGATGCATCGCCAAGCATTTATGGGCTACCAATGTCGAACGGCATCTCAGGGACATTCATCGCCTTCACAAGCAAACAAAAGCTCCGACGATATTCGAGATCAGGCTACAATTGGGGGATCGGGTGTTAATAGACTCCATAAGACGGAGCCGTACTCTGCATCTCAAGAGATATGCCCTTACCCACGTTTTTTTTTTTTTTTCTACTTGTAAATACCTTCAATGTGACAGTTTGTTGCCATGCTTCTTTGTTTAAGCATTCTCTCACCTCGCTCAAATGTGTTTACCACGGTTTACGTTGTTTGTTGAATATTAACTTGTACCTACATTTATATGCCACTTTTTCCATAGGTGGAACGTACGTTGAGTAAAAAAACTACGAAAATTAACAGTTTGTGGACAGAAGACGACTGTTAGCAAATGGCGTGAAGCGAAACAAAGAACCGTTGATGGAGGGCGGAAAAAAAAAACGCCAAAGGGACCAGAAACAGGGTTTCGCGACGCTAAATCTGCGGCTGAATCCGCCCTACCCGGATGCAGTTTGGGGTGCTGTTTGGGCAGGTCCACATCGTTGACTTTGGTCGCTTTTCGACACTTTTTCACGTTTGTCCCCTGAATTTTGGCGTATTTTGAATGTTTTGGCGTTGTCTTTGTCGACTTGTTCGGCCGGTAGGCTTTCCAACAGCTACGTGTTGCTCGCTGCACTGCCTCTGACGGAACCGCCGGCGATAACCATGTGCTCTCTTCATCCACGTTCGTTTCAGCCTCACGAGATTGAATTTCTGTGAATCACATCACTGACGATATTGAAACTCCACAGATCTGGTGGCGTTCACGGCGAAATGTCTTGGCAGGCAGTCTGTGCCGTGGTGGCGCAAGCACGGAGACGCGGACAATGAAGCCCACGATGGATGTCGGCAGACAGTGACGGGTGAGGCGTTGTGGCGTAAGCTAACTCGATGGCAGGTTCGGTGGGAAAGGGGAGAAAGAATTGACAGAAGGACTCGAGGTGATGGTGATTACAGTGAAAAGTTATCAGATAATGCGTGTATGGGACCCGCATTCCATCCGACGGTGAAGAAACGCCTACAAGGCTGAGATTGCCAGTCGCTTCGAGGAGATCGACATAGGCTGTCACCTTTTTTCCATTCACAGACATCAGATTAACAGCACGGCAAGCAACGGGCCGGTTCGTGAAATGTTGTACGAATTTCTTCGATCTTATTCAGAGATGTACAGAATTCATTCAGTCTCGTGTATTGTGCTGCACTGATTTCTTCCATCCAAGTTGGTTCTACTTGGGTCTTCAATCCCACATCGATTTCGGCTTCCCTTCACACAACGCCCTCCTCCCTTTCCCCTCCCCTACTCGTCCTTTGCAATCTTCTTGCGGTACACCTTGGCAATCACGTCCGGGTTGGGGCCCAGGCCGCCGGCCTTGAGCACGTCCAGCTTCGAGACCTTGACGGACCGCACGGTCGGTGCCTGCGCGCGGATGGCGGCCGTCACGCGGTTGACCTCGTCGTCGGGGATGTCGCCGCCAAACAGGACGAGCTGAGGCACAGCACGCTGGTCGGCCGGCTTGGCGGCGTTGCTGCCCAGGCCGGCAGCGTTGGCCGTGTTCAGGTTACCGCCAAAGAGGGCGGGCAGCTCGACCTCGGCGGCGGCCAAATCGAGGCAGGTATGGACGACTGTTGGTCAGCGTGTGCTTTCTTCTTTTTAAAAAAAAAAACACTCATATTGGAGACTGTGGGGAATGTGTACCATCATAATCAGGGAGAAGACGCTCGCGAACGGCCTCCGAGACCTTGGCGTCACGGCCGAGAGTGGCAACGGGGATGGGAGCAGCCATTGTAATGTGAGATCTGGGTATGTTATGTTGAGTGCCGTGGATATCTTTGAAGTCTTGACGTCGAGCAGTTGAGCTGTAAAACTGTCTTGGCTATTGAAAGGTTACATCACGATCAAACGACGGACATCACTCGACATTTATACATGGATGGAGGCTCTCCAGATCTATTTTGAGCTCCGTTTTGCTGTTGATCAAAGGCCCTCCGCTGCTTTGATCTCCATCTACAGCTTACCCCAGCTTTACTTTCGGTAACCCCCGATTTATGCCGTGTAGGTATTATCTGTTCATCTATGCAAAGGTGTAGATCATCACATGTCCACGGACAACGTCATGCTACTGGGTAAGGTAGATGGCACATCATTGGTCTACTCTTTTTTCTGTCCATCATTAGAGGCTGAGAATTAATTTAAGACATCGTGATATTAACGGACGCCCTGGCCCTCCAACGGACAAAATGTCCGAGATATTTTAGGAGATATCATGGTACATGGTGTTAATGATAGATAAACTACGTAGGGGGTACATCATGATGGCATCTTTACCTAATTGTATTTGTGCTCTTTCTCTCCTCATAGCGATTTTATCAACAGTGAAATTAAATTAATTCATCATAATCATTGAATCTTCAGCCTCGTATTAGCGGGCATCCATTGTCCGTGGGGGATGTACGCACATCCTTCCAACAGGCAATTCCTGTCGATCACTTTGGACATTCATGCTCAAAAAGCATTCGAATTTAGGTGTAAAGCAGCTCCAGAATAATGCGGCGGGATTACGACAGCTCTTTTGGTGTCCGTTGCTGGCTCTGAGTGCGGATAAATTGAAATCTGGCGAATGGTGGAAAAGGATGCGTGGCTGTGGGCGGCACGGAGGCCGTTCACTGGGTCTAGATTATGCCGCAAATACTGGTAGGATTTTGTTATCAACATCTTTGCGCCTACACACTCAATGGCTCTATTTTGGTTTTCTTTTTTTCCTTCCATTTTGCATCAAGAAAAAAATGAAAGTAATAAATGAAAAATTAATTCGTAGACAATCAAGTGATGCAATGAGCATCTTTACATCCATTTCTTCATTGTGTGATGTGCTCGAAATTTTTTACCGTGAATTCAGAGGACGTGACATTTTCTTTTTATCTTACACAACTCAGTATTTAAATACACCCCGTATTGATCGGTTCAAGAAACCCTTCATTTCACTCCTGTCCAGACTCTGGCTTTTTCATGTTTCTGTGCTTCCATTGCGTCCGACTACAGCCAAACGGTGAACCACCGCACGGCCTGCAGGAACGCCTCCTCCTTGGCAAACTTTTGGCGCGTGTCTGTCAGGTTGGCGCGCACACCGAAGCCGTGTTGCGTGCCGCCGTACACGGCAAAGCTGTACTCCTTGCCCGAGTTTTGGAGCAGGTTGGTAATTTCGGTGCGGCGTGAGGCGGGCATCATGGCGTCCGTCTCGGCAGCGGCGACGCTCGCGGGGCCCTGCACGGCCGAGATCTCCTCGTCAGACAACATGCTCGGGTGGGCAGCAAAGACGGCCTTGGCTCCCTGGCCGGCGGGGATGGAAGTCAGGTTGCTGCCGGCACGGAAGGCGTAGCGGCCACCGAAGCAGTAACCGGTGGCGCCGATACGGGTGATGCCAAGGCTGCGAATGTACGAAATGCCGGCGGCGACGATGGGGTCGGTCTGCTCGGGGCCGTGGTCGTTGAGGAACTTGGTCGTGTTGAAGCCGGGGACGTTGATATCGCCGGGCGCAGGGGTGCCGTTGAACATGTCAGGGGCGACCACCAGGTAGCCAGCACGAGCAAACGAATCGGCGAGTCTTGAAAGTTAGTAAACATTCAAGTTTAGCGACGAGAGGAAGTTGTCTTACAATCTGTTCTGGGCCAGCTGGATACCGAAAACGTCGGTCAGGTATAGCACGGCAGCTGTGGCGTTCATCTCGGGCTTGCTGATGTACATGTTGTAGCCATTGTGGACTTCCTCCTTTCCGACAGACGTGCCGAGGTGGGCAAGAATCGACACGTCGGCAATGGGGCAGTTGTGGGCCAGAACTGTGGTGGCAGCAACGCCGAGGACGGTGAGAATTGACGAGAGCATGGTGTCGATGTACAATGCTGTGGTTTGGATATTCGAATAAAAGGCCTACGGAATACGAATGAACCAGCAACCCAGAATATGAGGAAACATTGTGCTTAAATATGCACCCTTTCTTGATGGCATCGTGATTGATATGAATGACCTGATTGATGGATTCTATTTCGTTGCGAGGGATGCACTCTATGGCTTGGCTAATATCACCAAATTGACGCTCTAGATTAAGGGGAGTCAAAGACCTGAAGGATTAGCTCAGAGTCTACATACAAAGTAAGCAATTCCAGTGCACAATAGTACGGATGCTCGGTATTGCATATTGGCGGGCCGTGTCCCAGCCTCCCACGAAATTCTCTCATCCCATATATCAATCATCTCGGCCGTTCTTCCCCGCCCATCTACGGTTAAAGAACTGGGCGAGGCCGCGGAGAATACAGAAAATCCGTGTTGATGTAAAAATACCAGACTGAAGAATTGCAGTGGCCGGGCTATGAGACGTAAGTGGTAATTTCATCTCTGTATTTTATTGCACAGGCAGCTACGTTGACTTGTCCCTGATCCTTTGTTTACTTGAGAATTCAGTGGCTGGTTGCGTATTCATGGTAACACGAGTCCAACAACATTACATTTTCTTGCTAGTTTGAAGTGGTATCAAGCAAAATAAATAAAAAAATCCATCCTGGATGAGAGGCACCTGAATTTGCATCAGTCCCACGTCCCTGATCCTTCCATATTCTACCCTGTCTAATTGCTGATCCCGTATTGTAATCAAAAATGCTTTTGTACACCAAACGATGGAACACTAGAGTTCAGTACTCTTGTCCATAATAATTATCCGTCCAAAATAAAACCGCTCCAAATGCTGAATATGAAAGAAAAAGTGAAAATAAAAACACCCGCTTCCCAGTCCAAAAATGTAGTAAAAAATGTACCAAGAATAATATACCAAAAACCAAAATGTTTGTGTGTAGGAAGGAGGCTAGATCGGCTGCGTCACGACCTCCCGCTCGAGAAGCTCCACCTCGCCAGACTCGTCTAGCCGCCGCCGCTCCATCACCCACCGGCTCTCGCCGCTCTCGGCCTCTTCTTCCTTGACGTACGAGATGCTGTCGGACGAGCCCTTGTGGCGGTGGCTCTTGACGCCGCGGCCAGGGCGGCGCGACGACATGGGCGGGATCGGCGGGGGTGGGCCACGGGCAGGCGACACCGGAGATGTTTCTTGCAATAACTGTTGCTGCCGCAGCAGTTCCAGCTGCTTCTGCATCTGCTCTGTCTCGCGCGCCTTGACCTGGATCTGCTGCTCGAGGTCCTGGACCTCGAAATCGCGCAGCTGTTTCTGGCGGAGCTGCTGGCGCTGGGCAACAGGGAGGACGTGGTCACCTCCGGTGTTCGTATTTGTGTTTGTATTGTTGCTCTGCGTGCTGCCGTTGCGTTGGACGGGACTGCGCATCCATAGCACCGACTCGGAGGCCGAGCTGATGCCGCTGACGCCGCCGGGCGTGTAAGCGTTCTCTGACGGGACGGCCTCGCCGTCGACATCAACCTCGGGCACTGTTTCGTCCTCCTCCTCGAGAACAGGTGGACAGCTACTGCCACCGCTGCTGATAGCCGGCGGGATGGGCGATGTCGGCAAGGGCAGCATGTTGTTGCCAGCGTACGAAGGGCCTGGGACAGGCTGCAGGCTTGTCAGTGTAGGACTGCCGCCGCCATCACTTCCGTTGTCCGAGTTGACGTCACTGCTGGCTGCACCACGCGGCGAGAAGCTTGTGCCGCCAGAAGCCATGCGGTGGTGATACTGGGCCGGCAGCGGATACTGCTTCTGCAGCAGCTGCAGCTGAGACGGGGTTGGCCCGGCAAAGGGCGACGAGGCGTTCTCTCGGTCGCCGCGGTCGCGCTGGTCAGCCGCAAAGCTCGAGTACGGCCCGCCGCCGGACATGAGCATGGGACTGCCCTCGCGGCTCGAGTTGACACTGCTGCCGCCACCAAAGGTACGGCTCCTCAGACGCAGGAGAGCCGACAGGCTCAGGTCGCTGTTGTCACCTTCGGCCAGCAGTGCCAATTGGGCTAGGCCAGGCGACCGGAGCTCGCTGCTGCTTCCATACGGCGGGACGGCAAGCGACATGACGCTGTTTCTGTTCGAGTACTCGGAGCGTTCTGTAATTGGTGTCAGATTGGGCTCACGCGAGACGACACGGCCCGAAATAGTGCGGCCGACTCCGGCGGGGATAAAGTAGCCGCCGTTGGCAAACTGGACCTGGTCCTTGTCTCCGTTGCCGCCGTTATTGTGGCTGTTGCTTCGCGAGGACTGCTGGATGGGCGCCGAATAAAAGTTGAACTCTTGACCGTAAAACCCGTCCATGTCGTTGGCCAGAGCCTCGGCATTGGCTTCGGCAATAATAGCATCGTCGTCGAGGTCGTAGTCGTCCATGTCCTGTGTGAATGCGTCATTGTCGTCTTCGTCAAAGTCGTACTGGTAGTCCAGGTCGCGTTCGCTCGTAAAGGCATAGGCCAGGTGAGCAGCAGAGCCAGGCACGTTTGACGCGCTAACACCATCCGACGCCAGGACCTGGGCAGCCGTAGCGACAGGCGACGATGCCTCGATAACTTCGCCATCGGCACCAAGGCTGAGACCTTGCAGGCCCAGACCCGTACCCCGGATATCATCCATGTCGAATGTCGGCGGCGAGCTGGTCGGCTCGGGTGACAAGCGAGTGGACGAAGAGTCACGGCGGAACTTGCCCGACGCAGCAGCCTTATAAGCAGCGGCGGCAAGGGCAGCCTGGTATGCGTCCACGCGCTCAGCATCCGTCATGATCGGTGGCAGCTGACGGCGGAGTGCCGTCAACGAATCCTCGTTCTTGCGGGCTGGTGCAAACTGTGACGATAACATGGGGACAGACGGCGATGCCGTGCTCAGATTGTCGCTCTGCATGGAAGATGTCGGGCCGTGGCCGTGTCTGCTGCCGTAGGTCATGCCGGCAACGCTCATGGAAGTATGGGCAGTCGACTCTGCACCCTGAGACTTGTCTGACATTTCCGACGACGGGACATCAGACTCACGCCGGACGGAGCCCGATGCAGCCTCGATTGCGGCGGCCATGGCAGCGCGCTGAGCTGCCTGGGCGGCGGCAAAGGCACCCGGGATGGGTCGTCCGTACTGGTCGGTGTCGTCAATGTCAAAGATGGACTCGTCAAAGGCGGCACCAGACGACTCTGGCTGGCCGAAATCAAGCTCGTCGGCCAGGCCCTGGTCGTAGTAGAGGTCGTCGTTATACGAGGTAGTAGGCACGGGAGGCGGCCGCGTTTGCGTTTGTTCTGGCGATGCAACCTGCCGGTCCTCAGTCTGAGGCTGGAAAGTGACCGTGTTCTCAGCCGTGTCATGCTCGTCGTCGTACTGGGCCATGTCCTCGTGGTAATCGTCCTCGGCGCCATAGTCATCTCCGTTAAACTCGTGGTCATCATCTGGGTAGTCTGTTGGCTGTTCAGTGAACGACAATGAGTGCTGAATTCCGAGCTCGTCAACAACAGCTTCCGTGCGCTCCTCATGCTCCACTTCATCTTGGCCCGAAGTGACATTGTTTTCGTAGCCAGGGACCTTCATGCCCATCATCGAGTCGATATTGGCGTGGGCATCAAGAGGTGAGAGAGATGACGACGAGGGTGGATGCAGGTCGGGTGTTGCATCCATGGTGACGGCAAATCCAATAACACGGCCGGTTGCATCCCGTGGCGTGGGAGCAACGCCTGCGCTCGTCGGGCTGACGAGAGACGATGCCGGGTTGGACCGCTGGAAGACGAAACCAGAGAAATTTTCCTGGTCATTGTCAGGATCGAGGCCTTCTGGATCGTCGTCTTCAGGCTCGATCCGGAGTGCTGGCTCGTCTGACAAGGTAAGTCCGCCAAGACCGACCGTCGGAACATCGTCTTCGTCGTCCAGTCCACCATACGGGATCTCTTCCTCGTAGTCGTCATTTTGACGGAACAGATGGGCGTCGTCTTCGCCATATTCGTCGTCATCGGCATTAACGCCAGGTATCCGCTCTTCGAGGCCGTCGTCGTCCATCATGGCATCGTAATCATAACCGTCCTCGTCAAAGTCGTCGAAGCGAGAATCGCGCGGACCTGAACTGCCGTCTCCAGTGGCCTTTTTCTCGGCCTGCTTCTGCCGATGGCGCTCCTCAAGCATCTTTTCTTCGCTCGCAGAACCAATCATAAAACTGAAGCGAGACGACGTGCTCTTCATGTGCTTGGGCAGGGCTGACATGGCTCCGGGTCCGGAGGCAGACGCGGAGACGACGGAGCCAGGCGTCGTGGCCGAGGTCGATGGCAGGCCGCCGGTCGTGTCAGTCGTATTGGTGTGCGGCGACAGGTCGTCGGACAAGGACACATTGCGGGAGCGCGTGGTGCCGGTGGAGGGCGACGATCTTAGGAGAGACGAGACATCGGCGGAGGCGGCACGCGAGCGCGCGGAGGTGGACGCGGTGCGCACAGAGACAGACGAAGGACCAGAGCCGTCGCTGGTGGTGGGTCGTTCGGGCAGGGGCTTCTCGTCAAACGAAAGTGTGCGGTTCTCCTGGAGAGTCTGCAGCGTGTTTTGGGATGGCATGCGGATGGGTCCCCCACGTTCAGGAGCTGAAGGACCCGACTGTGTCTGCTGGGAGGGGGTTTGTTTTGGAAAAGGGGCCACATAATGTTGTGTTGCGTCTGGTGTAACGGACGAATTTCTGCTAGACTGGTACGAGGCAGAAGATGACGTCGGCTGCTGCGCAGAGTGAGACATTTGTGCAGAGCTTGTGTCCGCCGGCCTCAGCTGCGGGGTTGATGAGGCGGCATCGCCGGGGGCTGTAGCCGAATTTGTATTTGCATTCAACGCAGAGGCAGACGGTGCCTGTTTCGAGGGGCTGGAGGCTGAGTTGGGTCGAGGGCTGCCGCCTGCGTTGGCGATAGCTGCCATGGCTGCGGCGGCAGCTGTCGAGGAAGTTGCTGGAGGTGCATCCGTTGGCGGTGCCACACGTCGTGGTCCAGGTGCACTAAAGTCGTGAACACGGGTTCCGCGAATCGGCACATAGACGGGTCCGTCGGCGTTCGAGGTGGACATGCCGGCCATATCAGAGCCACCCGCGCCAGTCTTGCGCCGGCCGAGCAGTGTCGACACGGGGTTCTTCCGCAGAAAGGGCAAGCTCTTCTTTGTCCGGGCGTTGGCAGCAGCCGCCGCACTGGTCGCACTGCTGCTTGTTGTGGTATGTATGCTGCTCGAGCTGTGGTTGTATGCCTCGTTGGCCATGTTGGCGGCTGTAGCTGCTGCTGCTGCCGCCGCTGCCGCGGACGACTTGAGATCTGTGGGCGTGACAAAAGACGATGCCGACTTGCTGCCTGATCTCGGATCTTTGTTGCCGTTGGCGGCTTGTGCCGACAGATATTGCCGCGATGCCAGGTTCGTGTTAATTGGTGGTGGGGGTGGTTTCGATCGTGACATGCGTCTCTCGGGCGTGCCGTAGATGGGGGGAGGGGACATTGTCGAGGCTGTCGGCGATGCTGCCGTGTTGGACATGGAGGAAGATGGCCGCTTCGATGCGTTGACCGCTGCTGCCGTTGCCGCTGCCGTCGACAGGTCCTGCCTGCGTAGATTCTCCAGAGCCAGGCCGCCGATAAAGCCGGAGTCGCTCGATCTGTTGGGTTGTGATAAGGTCGGCTCGTTGATCTGTGGTGGGGAGTAGATGCGTGGTGTAGAGTGCATGTTGGGTTGTTGTGTCGTCTGGTGTGAGGAGGGATGGGATGGTGGCCGTCGGTTGCCGAGCGAGGTCGAGGGCGCCGAGTAGGATGCGCCAGGAGGAGGGGGGTTGTTGTGAGTGTGGTTGTGGTTGTGATTAGAGTTGCCGGCGGGCGCGTCAGCGAGGAAGTCGTAGTTTACGTCGGACGAGACGGTCATGACGGACGCGACACGCGTTATCGGCGGCAGAGATGGCGCCATGTTTGTTGCCGGCGAGGCTGATGACGATGCTGGAGCTGTGTGTGTTGAGGCCGGGGCCGGTCCCGCCATGTTTGAGCTGGCGTTCGTACTTGAGTCGTCGCCGTCGCCCGACTGTGCCACAACCTGGTGATGCGGAAGCTGCTTGTCCTGCAGTGCGGCCGCTTCCCAGGCTGTCAATTGGTCGGTGCCGGGTGGTATTGGGGACGTCGGCGTGGAGTTCGACGGCCCTCGTCGATGATGAAAGCGGGAGAACATGCTATGAGGAGAGAAGTATTACTGCAAACAGAAAACTGGAACTGCGGCCAATATTTCGAAAAAATGACGAAGCCCAAATGGGAAGGGCCGCCAAGACACAGCGTGTGACGCCGCTCGGGATGTCGATGGGGGCGGACCAGGCGAGTCAGACAAGGCGGATGGACAGATGGACAGACACTGTGCAGATGCAGAACGGGATGGCTGATCAGTCCAGATCAGAGAGCTGGCAGGCTGGCAAGCTGGCAATCCGCTTGCACTCGCGCGTGTTGGGATGGCGTGAATGTGCCAGTCGTCAATGGTCGGTCACCCCAGAGTCGAATCCCAGAATGCAGGGCCAGGGCTCGTGGGCTTCGAACTCGGGAAACACGAGCACGAAAAGCAGGGCTGTGTCGCTGTTTCTGTACGCCCGTCGGCTGAGAATCGAATTCTCGTATTTCTTGTTGATCCCAGGTGCCAGGTGCGAGGTGCCAGGTGGGCTGGACAGGCAGGGCAGGCACACAAGGCCAGGTCAGGTCAGGTACGACGGACTACTCGCCGTACACAGTAGTCGCGATGCCCACCTTTTTTTAGGTCGGTCGTCTGTGGCGCGGTCGAGGATTCGGATTCAGGAGAATGCAAGCGAGAAGGAAGGCGCCATGCATATCGTTAGGGGGTCATTCGGGGGTATCGCTAGGGAAGGCGCGTTGCAGTGTCGCTGTGCAGAGCTTCGGAATCAGGGAAAGAGCAGGTTGGAGATAATGGCGAGAATAGGAAACAAGGAAGCAAATCGCGAAAAAGCAAGCTGCGTTACGTGCAGTTACGTGCACCCTGCTTTACTGCTTCCTTCCTTATTACTCGTGTTGCCAGATTCTTGCGGTTTTCCCTCTATTTGGCCGCGCAGCGTCGTATTGGCAAGAGCAATCCAACGCAATCCAACGACTCCGTGTTTCTTCTTCAGCGCCTCATGGCTGGCGTGCAGAAAGAGGGATTTGGCGTGAGGCGCTGTGACCAATGAGGAAAGGAGTGAGAAAAGGTGCGAGAAGAGACGAAAGAGAAATAGTGGGGCTATTTGTTCCAGCAAATTCTGTCCGATCTTTGAACGCCAAATACGAGTCTGCGCAGCGTGCTGCCTGTTGTTATAGCGCGTGTTAATGCCTGCACAGTGCCGAGAGTGCCTAATAAGCCTGTAAAAGTGATTAAATTTAGAAGCATTTGGGTGGATTCTCGAAATGAGATCCTTCCCCGCGCCTTGTGGACTTTTAGGCTGCAAATGCGAGTTCATAAAATGCAGCAACAAATAAGTAAATATCGCGTTTTAATTCTCTGGAGAATGTTGGTTGTCATTCAGCATTCCAACAACATGATCTTATCGCCCGTAGCCTCGCGCAATCTACATTACAGAGCTTTGGATGGTTTGATTTGTACAGCCTTTTCAAAAATCTACGATGGCATACAGTGTGACGGGTCAAATCCAACTCCAACATCCGTACGTCCAAAATTCACTTTATCGTTTCAAAGAGTCTAGCCTTGCCAGCTGAGCAAGCCACGTGTGTCTCGTGTCAAACAAAAATAAACCAAGACTCAAATCTCCGTTCTTTGCTCCGTCTCTCGGAGCTTTTCTGTCTCTTAGCTTTGGTGCACAGGCCCGACAAGCAAGGATATGGTGAGTTGGATAATAAAGCACTTTTGTCTCGATTTTGTCTTGATTTGTAAATAACCATCAGGTAAAGGTGAAACCGTTAAATTCATATCTTGTGAGTCGCCATCGTAAGTAAACAAACAAACCCCATAATCATAATCATAATCCATTCATCCCAAAACATTTCAAACTAAAACCAACAAATAAATGTAACTTAAAAAAAGGAGAAATTCCAATTAACAAAACAAAATTCCGTCATCTCCATCTCGTCGGCACTTGCCTACTGCTGAGAATAATGGTATTCCCCTGGCTGTGAACCCGCATAGCCGCTGCCCTGAGGCTGGTAGAAGTTGTTCCCTGTCCCTTGATTGCCCATCGTGGGGTCCGCCACAAACGGCAGGGAGTTGATGGGTGGCAACTGCGCTGCCATATGTCCTTGCGATGACGGCGCTCCTTCCACCGCCCACGGCGTACGGTTGGCTTCCGTTCCCTCGGAATACTGGCCGAATTGTGTATAGCGAGGGCTTGCCATGTGAGTGTTCATGTAGCCCGCCCCCATCGAAGACCCAGCGGCCTGTTGTCCGTAGCTGTAGTCCACCGTTCCGCCGTAGCCATGGCTCGTATGTGACGATTGGGGGTAGCCCGGTGAGAATGACGGATGGTGGGGATCTCGATTCTGGTTCTGACTCTGCAGAAGATGCGTATGAACCATCGGTTGCGGCGGTGGAAGCGTCGGCTGGCTAGAGCCCGATGCCACAGCTAACGGTGTTTGCGAGCCTTGCGGCAGGGCTGGCTGCAATGGAGGCAGCTGCTTTCTCTCGGACCGCGAGTCTCTCTTCTTTGACAATTTATTCGAGCGTGAGCCACGTGATCGAGACGAGTGCTGCGAAGGTGGTCCCGCGTGCCTCCCATGATGCGAATGTTGATGCCCCGTGGGTGACGCCTGTGAAGCATGGGGATCATATTCAACCGGCTGGGCAGTTAAGTATGAGATTTGTGTCTGTTGCTGCACAGATGTCCGCAACATATGATCCTCCAGCGATGGTTGGCCTGAATTTAGCTGCGGCGGAATGAACGCCTGACCGTGCATGGCCGGTGTCTCCGGAGCAGGAACTCTGCCCGTTCCAAAAGATTCATGGCTAGCAGAGTCAACGGCTGTCGCCATGCCCGCCGTGCCGATGCTGTACGGTGGCGCAGGCAACTCGGCGGGAGACTCCTGCAATAGATGATTGTACCCTATATTCTCCTGTTGAGGCACTTCGTCTGTGCCTCCAATGACCTGTGCCGATGTTGCCATGGGGAGATGATGGGTTCCAGTATCCGAGAGCGGCTGCTGGAATTGGGTCCCGCCGCCAGCTGACAGCATCATGGACATTGCACCTGCATTGGATGAATTCTCCTCTGACAGAATAAAGTTGTTGCCATATATGCTAACATATGCCTGAAAGGCGTTGCCCGCGATATGGCTGAGCTGCTGCTGGATTGCATCGGGTGGGTTGGTAAAGTCCAAATCGCGGCCCTGCATCTTTCGTTGGACAATAATCTCGAAGAGTTCGACAAACTTTTGTCCGTTCCCACTGCTCATATCTTTCTGAGGCAGTGCCTCATTGTACACTGTTTTTTGTTAGTAATTGTCTCCTCGTGTCCACCCGTTTTAGGAAAATGCCTGCCATCTCTGCACATCTCACTCAAGTGTTGAGTAAATATTAATACTGTAAAAACTTACGTGGTGTCATCGGGTGGTCCTCTCCTGGGAAAAGAATGTCCCAGATTTCGAACCACCGCTCAAACTTGTGCTTTTCCTGGTTCTTCTTGTGGTTTTGCTTCTCCAGGCGCTCCCATTGAAGCTGGGTGATGCCTTCTCTGAGTGATTCGTGGCCCCTCTCGCAAGGAACCTGTTCTTGCCGATGGTCCGCCAGTTCCTTCATGCATGTTGACCTGTTCGATCCTGTGAAAATGCGATAACACCGCTCGCACTGTACTGTGGTGTGTTTTCTCTTCAGGTGTTCTCTGCGAATTGGGTGTCATGGTTAGCAATTAGCAACTCCTCCGTTTCCGCCAGATGCAGATACAAATGAACTTACTTCAACCGTTGGATGCTTTTAAATCCAGGGCCCGCGCACGCACGATATGTGTCTTTTCGCGACGATTGAGCGGAGTTGTATACTCCGTACTTTGCCGGGTCTCGTTTGTTGAAGGGGCACGCCAACAGCAAATCTCCGGATTCGTTTGGGAAAATCCACGGGCCAACGCCGCCCCCGCCACTCCCTCCGCCGTCATCCTCATAATCGTCTTGGTCGTTATCGGCATCAGAGAGACGGCGCCGTTTTCTGTCTGTCCCTGAGGCGTGGCCTCGCCCATGGCCTCCGTGAATCAGCCCTGGTGAGCGAGTATTTGTGTTGGCTTCGTCCCCCGTATCGCTAAGCTCCGGCCCAAACACCCAATTGTCCACCTTTTCTTTCACGTCTTCTATACGCCACCGGCGCATAAATCTGTAAAACCCTGGCAACATTCTCACTGCAAAGCCAATTTCGTGTGGTGGAAAAGAACGCAAAAGCGCAATGTCAAGAGCGTCTGTGTCGACGCCATCACTCTCAGCTTCGCTCTGGCTCTCTTCTTCCGAGTAGGAAACGGGCCCATCACTCCCGGCGTCTTCGTAGTCAGAAATCCCACCCGGAGCCGCATGGGCAATATGTCTTCCATGAGGTATCTGAGAATGGGCCTGGTCTTGTCGTACTAAGTCTACCCTAGCATGTCCGGCTGCGGCCGCCAGGTTTCTGGTGTCTAGTCGATTTAATTCTCCGAGCGCCGGTTCCGATCTAGAGCATAACCTGTTAGCATCAATCCAAAAGGACCGAAACGAATACCCCTATATACCACGTCGCCGCCATGTTCTTACTTGATATCCGAACCACTCTCCGCAGAAGAGTCGTCCTCACTCTCGTCGTGTTGGCCATCCTTTGTGAAAGTGTCCGCACGGGGTGTTTGCATAGCTTCGGCGAAGCTACTGGTGGATGACGGGAATGATGTTGACATGTCGGTGACGGGGCTCGATGCTCCTGATGTCTCGCTCTCGGTGCCAGAGAAGTGAACGCATGCACCGTGCTTGTTAAATGGAATGGCCAAGGGGAAACTATTGCTCCCTGGCCGGCCAATGCTCGTATTTATATGAGGAGGCACAGACAGGTGAGATGCTCGGGATTCTTGATCCTCTGATGTCTTCGACGTGCGTATAGCTAAGCCGGTTTTCTTGAGGCCGGAAGTCGGAGGGCTTTGCTTCATGTTGTCACACACCGCCGGACGTTGCGGGGCCATATCGTTTTGCACACCCAAGATGGTTCAGAATGATCATGCGTGATCCACAGGTTCGAGTTTTGCGAATGATGCGTCGACAAGTGGAATAACAAGTTGTGTTCAGCCAAATAGCAGGGTAGAATTCAAGCGAATATCGCGAAATGTTGAGATGTGAGATACCATGATGCAAAAAATGGGACGGAGGACGGTGCTTTTCAACACCTCTCCTGACAAGTCGAAGACCGATGAGCTTGTTGTGTCTATTTTCGACGCATTTTCTTCATCTCCTCCTCTTTCACCTCTTCAGCGAAGCAGCTTTTGTGCTATTCCGAGGTCCGGTCTCTTTGATCCATTCTGGTCTTTCTCCGATGGCCTGGACTCCTCGATTGACGCTTGCTTCGTTGTCTCGATGTTCGTAATTGGCAACATCTCGGCGCCGTCTTCACCTCATCTGCGTTCCAACGCAACTGCGTCAACAAGCAGACGACTAGCCAAGCACAAACGGTCTAGCTCAGCCAGCGTGGCCGAAGCAGGAACAATCCACATGAGAGAAAAAAAGGTCGTTAGCTTGCTTGACGATGAGCTGGAGTGGTATCCTGTATGCTGCAGTCTCAATGGCACAAGAATCGTCCAAGGGCAGCATGTCAGACTTGGTCGACCTGTCCAACAAAGGCGAGATATCCCCATGAAGGGGGAAGGGGCCAAAAAGGGGCCACACATTTTTGGAACAAAAGACCTTTGACCTGTTTGTGCTGAAGATAGTAACAATGAAGGTCAAAAGGCTGCCCCCTGTCCACGATGTTCGGTCAAGCTATTTCTTGGTTGGTGGTTAATCCGAGCTCACGCAGCCTTGCTTGCATACAATTGCCAATGGCGGCATCTGAATGGTCGAAATCCATGCACTTTCCTCGCAGTTGCGTCGAGTCGCAAGTGTATCAATCCGTATGGACAAATCAGATACTGTGATTTCACAACTTCTGTGAGTCGCAGTTCGTTTTGTCCAAATTCGCCCATATTTGTTGCAACTTTGCTTTTTTTCTTTGCCAAATTTTCAACTCGCCGCCTCTTCCGACTGACGACGATACAAATTTGTATCGGAGCCGCACAACAGCTTTCTCCCTCACCGTTCCACCCTCCAACTCGTCTTTTTTGAGGATCGTCCATGTATTAAACGGTCGTTCTTTTGTCCGCGCTCGAGTGCGTTGTCACATCCGGACTTCGTACACGACGTCTCTTTTTGCCATGCTACCGAAACACGGCCGCTGATTTTGCCACGACACAATGTCGACCATTCCGCCGGCTCGTGTGACAGTCCCACTTGACTAGGAGTTCGGGTTTTGAAATTGGTGTTGCGGTTGTCCATCGTCGTATTAATGTCCAGCGAGTTTGCTTGTTCGGTGGCCATATCGTGGGCATATTCAGCTTTTGTACGGATTATCCTTCTTGAAGGAAGCTTGGCTGGCCTGCGCGGGTCTGCTTTGGATCCTTGTAACGATGGATCCAGTGGGTCTGGCCTTTGCTGCAATCTTTGGCCCGATTTGCGTGGATTCGCGTCCGCGGCAAGGGGGCGCGTTTTTCTTTGATTGTCGACTGAATATCATTATCCATCTGTAATTCCGTTAGTGCTTGGCCTGTTCATAACCGCTGATGTTTTGACAATGTCGTCGGGTACCTTTGCATCAGAATTTCATGAAGAAAGGGTGCTCAAGCTACCATTAACCAAAGTTCGGATTGTGGCTCCGCGGCCCACTTCATTTCTTCAGACACACGGACGCAGCTTTTGATGGTGCCCTCTCTCGGCTGTGCAAACGTGCCGATGCTCATGTTGAATGTAGACTTGCTCGGCCCCGGCCTAGCCATGAAGTGGCCCCCGACAACTGGCAAGGTAGGGGCCTGTCGGGTGATTTGCCGGGATGGCAAAGATCGCGATTTGAATCTTCCGAAATGGTGAGGGTCCATGAATAAGGGAGCTTCGTAGTGACATCCAGAGGGAGCGTTAGGTTGTCGGGTAGCCGTTTGACGATCCATGATAGTCGTTTTCATGAGCAGGACGTTGTTCTTTGTGGCGAAATGGCATCATGGGAAAACAGTAAACAGATTACAGGAGACGCAATACAAATGCATGCCCAGTCACAGGAAAAGTCGTGAAATGAAGGGGAAGGAACGACCAGGCAAATTAGGTATATTTCCATTCGAAAACCGCGAGGCATCCTGCTCTGTTGAGCCCCACTTAATATTGGTAAAGAAGAAAGTCCATGTTAACTCATGTCGAAGGAAGGAACGATGGTCACAAGGGCACGAAAGTAGAGATCGTGCTTATCTGCCATTCTCCAGGCTCTCGGTCGTGGCTTCCCGGATCACACATCACCACAGTGCATTGCTCTTTCCATATATCACAAGCACAACCGCACCTCCCAATTCGGTGCAAATCGCACTGCACAGAAACAGCGCCTTACTATCTTCGCGACTGCCTTGACCAAGACCATGACGCCACGTCCGTCCGACAAACATACCACGCGTTACTCACGGGGAAGGCGTGAAAACATGCAGATCCGGATGTTCGAGCGGTCAACCTCGAAGCTGGCAATCACACCAACGCATCTTCCCTTGGCCCCTTCCCTAAGAATATGTTGGCGGCATCGTCGCTACCTTTTTCAGGCCGATTCCAACGAGATGGCATGACCTCGGAAGAAGGCTGCGTGCGTGGCTTCCCAGTTTGTCGTTGCCTTGCTGCATTGCAGTTGCCATGGAAGTCACGATGTGAGGCATCACCATAACGGCCAGAACGTTTAGCCATTCATATCACCATTCCTACCTCACGACGGTCACCCCGATCCCGACACCTGAGATACCATCCTAAGAATCATCCTTAAACGAATATCCTTCCTACCTACGAGACAACGCATCCTACAAACCTACTCTTCTTCGCTACCTATCTTATGCTTCAATCCAACAGAAATGGGAGCTCAGCACTCTGTTGAACGCCAGCTCCGCCACGCGCGTGGCAAGCCAGTCAACGAGGAAACACTCAAGCGGCTGGACAAGGTCTTTTGCGAGAACCCGGACAACGCACACGACGGCGTGTGGAATGTGGTGCGGACGCCGGGCGTCGAGCACCGGCGGCGCGGCCGTGACGCCAAGCAACGCTACACGCAAGCTCGGCAGGCAGTACACCTGTCTCTGGCTGCCTCTCACGGGCATCTTGTTGGCAGTTCCGAGGCCAAGAACGGCCGACGAAATGACAATGCCGGTGAGAACGAGGACGACGAGACGCCAACGTGGGTGAACTGTGTCGGGGAGCAGGAGAACACGCCACTCGTCATTGTGAAGCCCGAGTCTCTCCAGCAGCTTGTTGCTATCCTGGCCGATGCACACCATCTACGACAGCGAGTCCGTGCTGTGGGCTCCGGCCACTCCTTCTCCGACATCACATACTCGACCAATGCCGTTCTCGTCGACATGACACTGTTGAAGCGCGTGTCCATGGTGGACAACGGCGAGGAGGGAATTGTCGCCGTCACCAAGCATGTGCATCCAAAGGATGCTGCTGGCAAGCACAAGGCTCCGTCTGAGCCGTCAGACGCCGCCAAGACGACCAACCGAAGCCGGACCCTTGCTCGTGTCCAGGCAGGCGTGACAATCCGGGAACTCAACCAAGAGCTAGACAATCGTGGCCTGGCGCTTCCGAACATGGGAGCGTACGATGGACAGACTGTGGCCGGCGTAATGTCGACAGGAACACACGGGTCCGGCATCTCCTTTGGGCCAATGGCAAGTCTCATTCGTGCTGTTGTCCTCGTCGTTGCCGACGGAACCGTCTACCAAATCGAGCCGGCCAGCTCCAAAGTCGGCAAGGGACCTCTCAGTGATCCTGCCACCTTTCCCCGCACCATCGACGGCCTTCCCGTTGTGCTCAAGCAGAACGACGACTGGTTCCGTACCGTTCTCGTATCCATGGGCTGTGTAGGTGTGATTTACAGCTATGTCATTGAGGTGACGGAGGCATTTCACGTCCAGGAGCTGCGCTCGGCCACCCGTTAGGACGAGGTGCGCAAGGAGCTTCTGCCCGAGCTTTGGACTCCCGTTGCCCCTGCCGTTGCCGGCGCCGACCATTTCGAGCTCGTCCTCAACCCGTACATGTGGTAGTACCACAACTCGTGCGTCCGTGTTGAGAGGAACCGAGTCGTCGCCAACACCAAGGCGTCAGGCGCGCGCAAAGATTGGCTCAGCACGCTTCTCGAGCAGTTTGGCATCCACTCGATCCCGCATCTGCTCGGCGTCCTCAACCGCTTCCCTGCCATCAGCCCGATCGCCATCAACCGTGCCATTGCTACACTGGTCGAGAGCGGGCCCTACATTGACAAGAGTTTCCGCGTCTTCAACCTGGGACCGGCCAACAGCATCAAGGCCATGGCCATTGAGCTCCACTGTGAAGCGAGCCAGTGTGTCCCCGTCATTGACAAGCTGCTGGATGTGTTCCGTGACGAGGCGAAGCGCCACGAATACTACATGACGGGCCCTCTCGGCATCCGGTTCATCAGCGCGTCCGACGCGTTCCTGGCTCCGCAAGCCGGCCGCATGACCTGTGCCATTGAGCTGGACATGCTTGTTGGAGTGGAAACGGGGGCCAAGCTGGCGCGGGACATCAAGGAGCGGATGTGCACTGACAGCCTCGACTCGCCGCGCCTCCATTGGGGCCTGGACATTGACCTTGTGACGGCCGACGATGTGCGGTCGTGGTACCCTGACTTTGGGGCATGGCACTCGGTGTATCGCCAGCTGAACTCGACGGGCATGTTTGACAACAAGTTTACCGATCGTCTAGGCATCAGCATGATCATGTGATTGTAGTTGAAGCATAAGAATGTCTCCTAGATACATTTCCCTAGAGTCGATACGAGGAACCTAAATAGACTAGACAAACATTACAATAGACTCGTTGGTGATACTAGTACTTATGTGCTGTGGGTGCTTGCATTATTGTTGAAAGGAGAGCAATGCTATTGCAGTAAGTCTTCTGAATAAACAAAGGTATTGTCTTAGTCTCGTTTATTACTATTATGTACAGTTTTGGTTTGTCGTGTTTGACTCTTGTGATGTTGGTTATTTATGTGATATTTAAATTAAATGTTTGATCTTTTTTTTAATATTTAATTCATAACTTTTCCTTTTAAAGAAAAACTTTAAGTAAGGAGCTGTAGTATAAATCAGACATGTTAAACTAAGATTTTAACAACCATTCCTTTACTTTCCTTGTGAAGCCAGCATTCACGTCGAGTCACGATGTGCTTTAAATTCGATGTGGAGATACCTGGCAACGCGCTAGCTTTATCTACGTTAAAACTTATAGCCTCTCCAACAACAAATAACTACAAGGTCTGTTGGTCTAGTGGTATGATTCTCGCTTAGGGTGCACCCTGAGTAGCTTGCGAGAGGTCCCGTGTTCGATCCACGGACAGACCCCAATTTTTTGCCTTTTTTTTTCGAAGTTTATTTCGAGGTTAAAATTTTTTCCCTCGTTTCTCTTTTTTATTCTTTTAAAGAAACTTGTTCTTCTTCTTTTTTCACAATAACCTCAGGTTAACAACTTATAATAGGCCACGTACTCATTTTTTTTCTTTTCTTCTTCTTCAACGGATTCCGTTGTTCTAACATTGATCCCCCCCCCCCCCCGATTTTCTCTTTCAGGGCTTTCATCTCGTATCGGCAGGCAATCAAAGCAGACCAATGGGCCAAAGGTAGTTTTCATTTGGTGAGAACTATGCCCGCTTGGCGTTCTCACTGCATGGCACTAAAGGATGTCCGTTGGCCCCTGGAACAAAAGAAAATGGGCCCGACGACATGCCGACGTTTTCCACGCCTTTTGTCTCTTCAATTTTGCACTCCTTTTTGGTCAAATTGTCCACTGTCAGAATCATGACGTCACTACATCGAGATGGACCAGTGTCGAGCGGTCTTTTCTACCCCGGATCGAGAGTTATCTAGGGACGTTACCCTTCTCGTGACCATTTCTTATTTGCCTCGCATTGGACTCCATCTTTGCTTTAGGCCGTCTTTTTCTGTGCTCTTTGTAAGAGGTACAGCACTGAAAGAACTGTATATCAAAGTACTTGCACAAAGCTCTCCCGAACAATTCCCAGGACAAGGGTGCCGAGTCATGTCTACTCGTCTCCTTTCAGCAGCCAAAGAGAAGAAAGAACCGAAGCAAAGAAAGGCCAAAAATACGGAGCAAAGGGTCCCCCGCCCCTTATTTTTTTGTCTGTCGAGCCTTTCAAACTGGGTCAGCGCGGAAAACGGGGTAGCAATTGGACGTGGAGACATTGACGATGGCGTGAAAGATCGACAGGTCTTTCGCAACCCCAGAGCCCTTGTCTGTTGTACTTTTGTTCCCGCGAAGAAAGACCTCCTGCTTGTCTTTGGTATTCAGCAAATTCAACTTGAAAGGCACGCGAGCAATGCCAAAATAAAGAAGTGATTGGCACGGTGCATCTATTTTGACACCGAAGAGCTGACGATGGACAAACGCGGCTTCTTTCCTGTCTGAAAGATATCCCGTCAATACATTCGAACAAAAAGACCCCCAACGTCACTACTTTTAGCGGTCTATTGTCTCGGCGGCACTAAGCTTCGAATAGGCAAAAATGTGTGCAGCACTCGTTCATTTTCCCGTTTTGTCAGTGTCCTCCGTCCGCCGTCGCGAGGCTAAAGCAGGCCCAGACAGTTGGAGCGGTTCGAGGTATCTTTTGTCGTTTTGCGCCGGCCTATCAACAGTTGCTTTTGGCGCACGCGTTTGGCGAAAAGCGGTCCCATTTTACAGAGTCCAGTTGCTGCAGCCCACGCTCAACTCTGCAGTCTAGTGGCACAGTCGACTGTTGTTTCAGTGGCAGATGCAACTCTATTGCAACGCAACCAAACAACTTTATCTTGACAATTCTGTCGTCAGAATCTGAAATGCCGTGTGACAACTCGCGTGTGTTCTTTCTGCAAAGAGTCTAGAAATACAGTCGAAAAAGTCCAGAGTTTGACTACACCTGCAGTATAGAAAAGAAACCAAAGAAAACCCCGATGCAATACAGGCTTGTTGTGTCTTGTCTTTTCACGGTTAGGACGGTGCCTTGGCATGCCGGCGCTCTCGAGTGACACCAATACATTCTACATTTCCATGTTTGTTTGTGTTGGAATCTTTTGAGGATCGCCGAGACTTTTGCTGCAGAACCTGCAGGACACCTTTCGGTCGACACAAAAACATCTGTAGAGACTTTAGTACCCCCTGTTCCCTAAACTTTAGCACAGAGTATTCTCGCATCATGATGACCCTTGCCAGTGCCCCGCTTGGTCGGCATCGACACCGTTCGCTTGGCCGCCGTCCAGCCTCCGGCGCAAATAGCTTAGCGGCAAAGTGGCCCCGTGCAGGACAAGGGACAAACAGAAGTGAAAATGTGAGGCAAAAATCAAGGAACTGCGTCAACGTGCCCATTTCCCCCTTCCCCTTCCCATGGAACAGAGGTGAGATATTCCGCAGAACAGGAAGAGTGTTCCGTATGTACCTCCGTAGAGCATCTCCAGTTTTGTGTATTGCCGGTTCTTTGCGCCCAAGTACCCCCATTTCACTTATTTCCCTGTTTTCTGCCGATTTTTGCGGTCTCTTGGCAAATCGGATACTTTTGCGGCAATAGGACGCTTTGTATCTTTTTGGCAGCCTCTTATTCACCTTCTCAAAAGGGACATGTTTAGCAGGAGGCTGTCGAGATGGCGCCAAAATTAGGGAGGTGAAAACAAAAGTGACAACCAACAAGCACGTGTAGATTTTGCTGAGCTTTGAGCCAAGAACCAGTTCAAGACCAAAGATGTCCGTCTCTAACGACGTATTAGTGTTAGTCTCTCTGTCGACCACTGGGTATGACATGCCAAACAGTCGTTCCCAATTCCCAAACAATTGGCATCATTGTACTGTGCGACGTACATAACTATGGCCTCGCCCGCCGATCTTGGAATGTTTTGCCGTTGCTTTCTTGTTTCCCTTTTTTCTGGTTTAAAATTTGATTCTGGATTACTTCTCTCTTTTTCTCACGATCGTTCCTTCCTACATCACCACTTCCCCCCTTCCCCTCCTTCCATTTCCACCTTTATTTACTTCCTTCCCAATTCAGCTTCAATGATACGTCGCTCTTTCCTCTCTTTCATCTGAAATACCCGGCATCTCCTGAGATCCGGAAGACTTGAGCGAGGCAAAGAAACGACTTCACCCGAACCAACAACCGACGACAACAACCATGGCCGACATTGAAGCCATCAACGGCACGCCGGTGCGGCCGCTCCCGACCTACGGCGAAGCTGTCGGTGCGCCAGCGGAAGCGACTGCCTCGGCCAACGGCAAGACCCTGTCCGAAGAGGAGCGCAAAAAGGAGGAGGAGCTTGGACGCGCATCCGAGGGCTCTTCTCTGCGCGAGGGTATCGATATTCTAGGCAAGCAGGATGTCGACCCGGCCCTGAACCAGAAGATGCACCTGGTCAACAACGTGAGTTTGCGACAACAGAGAACTGGCTCGAGCACAATACGGGACAAGACAGCATACGACCCGAGAAATGAATATTAACACGACATCCAGGCTATTGACGAGATCGGCTGGACCATGTACCACTGGAAGCTCTTTGTGCTGAATGGTTTTGGGTGAGTAACCGGCACTTGTCGAAACACCCATTTTGGGAGCTTTTTGGCAATTTCCAGAGCTCTCTCGAGTTCACAGCCCTACTAACACATCTTAGATATGCCGTCGACTCCCTCATTCTCCTCCTGCAGTCGATCATCGCCACGTCCGCATTTACCGAGTTTGGCGCAAAGGGCTACGACAAGGGCCTGACCATTGCCGTGTACACTGGCATGCTAACGGGTGCCCTTTTCTGGGGCATCAGCGCCGATATCATCGGCCGTCGCTTTGCGTTTAACGTCTCGCTCATGATCTGCTCCATTGCCTGTATCATTGCCGGCGCCATGCCCACCTGGGCCTCTCTTGGTGTCTTTATTGCGCTCATCGGTTTTGGCGGCGGCGGCAACCTTGTGCTCGACACCACCGTCTTCCTCGAGTACCTTCCCGGCAACAAGCAGTGGGCACTGACCCTTCTGGCAGCCTGGTGGGGTCTGGGCCAGGCTGTCGCCGGCTTCATTGCCTGGGGCTTCATGTCGCCCGCGTACCTCAACTGTGCTTCTGTCGAGACCTGCACGCGCCAGAACAACATGGGCTGGCGCTACGTCATGTTCACGAGCGGCGCCCTCGTCTTTGTCATGTCCATCTTGCGCCTCACCATCATCCGCCTCAAGGAGACGCCCAAGTACCTGCTGGGCCAGGGCGAGGACGCCGCGCTTGTCGAGACACTCCAGCACATTGCCACAAAGTACAACCGCTCGTGCTCGCTGACTCTGGACCAGCTCGAGGCCTGTGGCACTGTCATGACCGCCCAGGGCCGTGGTCCCAAGCGCAGCTTCGCGTCGTCCGTCGCCGAGACCATGTCGCACTTCCGCGGCCTGTTTGAGACCCGCCGCATGGCCCTGTCGACCGGTCTCATCTGGCTGTCTTGGACTGCCATCGGTCTCGTGTACCCGCTGTTCTATGTCTTCTTGCCGACCTACCTCGCGACCCGCGGCGCCAACTTTAACGTGTCGACCTACGACACCTGGCGCAACTATGCGCTCGTCAACGTCTCGGGCATCTTCGGCCCCGTCCTGGCCGCCTGGCTCTGCGAAATCAAGTTCCTGGGCCGCCGCTACACCATGTCCATTGGCGCGCTGCTCACGAGTGCCTTCTTCTTTGCGTACACGGCCGTCCGCACCGAGGACCAGAACATTGCCTTTAGCTGCATCATTGGCTTCTGCCTCAATATTTATTATGGCACGCTCTATGCGTACACGCCCGAGGTCCTCCCGAGCGCCCACCGCGCCACGGGCAACGGTGTCGCCGTCGCCTGCAACCGCGTCATGGGTATTCTGAGTGCCGTGATTGCGACCGTTGCCGACACGAGCACGTCGGCGCCCATTTACGTGTGCGCGGCGCTCTTCATCGGCATGGCCATTATCAGCGCGCTGTTCCCCTTTGAGCCGCGCGGTCAGCGGAGTTCGTAGGTGGTGGGTATAGACTTTATGAGTTCGTATGTCGTGGTCGTTTGGTGATTCTTTGCCAATGCCTATGCTGCATATGTTGTCATATTCTGCGTTCGAAAAGCATTAGCATTGAAACGTCATTGGAAAGGAGGGAGAGAAAGAGGATTGCCAGTCCTCAACAGATTCGGGCAGCATATTTTTGGATAAGGGCCGAGATGGCCACAGTTTTTTATAAGATACCCCGTGAAAGAAACACGTCGAGCGGCGTGTATCATCATTTTTCAGTTTTGGTTCTCATTCTCAACATACCGCATATTTTCATCTGGTCTTCATGGCCCAATCTCGTAAGCGGTCGAAACCGCTCTTCAGCATCCAACCCTGGAGTGTTCAGTAATCTGTCCTGCAAGCTGCAAACACCGACAATCGTTGGCAAGGCTCGTAGTTGATTTATGGCATTCTTGTCGTCGTTTTCCTGTTGCATGGCAGCATCTCTGATCTCAAGACAGCACATCGCGCAATCCATGAAACTGGCGATGACGTCCTGCAAATGAAGCTCTCGATGCTTTTACAGACCATCCAAACCACTCTCCAATGCGTTGCCCTCGAAATATTTTACGATAAGAGCTTGCTTCCTGTTCCTGCTCCTCCTCCTACCAAGCTACTCCAACGCTCCGGCGGCAACGATAAAGGCTGCATGGAGCTCTTGTTCCTTCGGCATGGTTGCTCCCTACACCCTCTTTTCTGCTTTGTCGTCCCTTTTTGGCGAATTCTCCTTTCTCCTATCATCTAAGCTTGCTTCTGATGTGACGTATCGATGTTGCAAGACCAACACAAAGCCAAGCCTTTTATGTCTAGATTGATCGTGTTGCTTGGAGGCGCCTTTTTGAAGCTCCTCAGGACCGCGTCTCCAACAATTTTTTTTTTCTGTCACGAGAGCGTGTTTGGCTTTCACGAGTCAAAGCTACAACTGCCAAAGCATGAAAACCCCACGAAAAGTCTCAAAAACTCAAAAACTCAAAAATACAAAAGCACGGAACCAGAACCCTCTTTTTGCATGTTGGCCCGAGCCCATGGGGCTGCAGGTGTTCCTGTTAGGTAACAGAAAGACATCCCAGGAGAAAAACGAATTCCTCGGGTGGCCACAGACCACTGCATGTTCTGCGACGATCTCTCTGGGGAGCAGCAAAAAGGCGGAGGGCAAACTGGAACCTGGGGACTGGAGAAGAGGTTTGATGGAGGGACCCTGACAGACTGACTCTCCGTTTATTCATTTGTCTCCATGTCACAGTTTGAAAAGAAAAGTTCGACGTTTTACGTATTTTTACGTATCAAAGGCGACATTGCTACCAGTTTTCGCTCCGTGTCCTCCACATTTTCCCTGGAGAAATCTCGGGGGTAGCATGTGGATGTCGGTTGTGAACGGTTCAAAGGAATTCGAGATGAGAAATTCAGGAATCAAGTGCCAGCGAAGGCTGACACGAAGAGGCAAACACCTACCAGAGAGGCAACTTTCATGTCCTGATATTGATGCCAATACTCGTCGTTTGATTTGCCTTCTTCTTTTCGCAGCCGGAGCTTCATTCTCTACGCCGTCACATGTCCTCCATTTCTATCACAGGTTTGCTCGTGTGTCTGACCGTTTTGCTTTTTGGAGTTAAACTTGTCTAGGCCTGGAACAACGCCGGCAACACTTGGGGACATTTTGGAGACCTTGGTCAACTTGGGGGCTGCAAGCCGGGGGTGGCCATTTCCCACAATAATTCAACGGATGCTACGTTTGGTCCGGGAAGGAGGCACCTTTTCGCGACCTGGACGATTGGACGGCTACAGTCGCATGTTCCTCACGTTTTCGTCGTTTTGAACTTTGGACAGACTTCACCTTGCATCCCTTTGTCCTGGGAATAACGAGTATGAGTCGTGTTCGAGGCATAACGATGGTATGGAGCAGGTGCGGTATCAAGAGTCAAATACGTAAAACAAAGATAAGGTTCACGATGACAAACGACAAGGTGAAGATGAAAACGAAAACAGACTGCGATATGAAGATATCACGATGAAGACGACAAAACAGTGTTCTCACGGACTTACGATAAGGCGTGTCATCATATGTAGAAACTGCACGCAGAGCGGCACGAACGGGACTGGCATCTGCCATATTAAGGTCGACCACGATACTTTCGTAGTCGTCTGATCTCGTGGCCGCCCAGTCCGAGCTGCGAGGCTATTTTGGAATTTTGGAAATCAATACCAACAAACTCGTGGTGTGCCCAGCAGGGCGGGAGAGCCACAGACATGGGATCAGCATGGACAACGACAATCAACGGCGACGATAACAATCACGACCAGGCGTTGCATAGATAAGAAGTGCATCATGTCCTGTCGACATCAACACCGCCAGAGATATCAGGATCCCTCATTTTGCCTCCTATCTCGTGTTTCTCGGTATCGGCAGACATCGTATCTCGTTGATGTCGACTCTCCTTTCTCCTGCCGTATCTTTCAATATCCAATGGCAGTGTCTCCATACGAATGGCAACAATCCAAACACGACACTCTGGGGCAGCTGAGAGACGAAAGAAAGAGTGGGAGACCGAATCCAAGTCCATGGACAATATTGACTGGACTGACTGTGACTGGGGTGTGGAGGAAGTAGAGTGGTCGTTGGTGGCCAGGCGTCACGTAGCACCTGTCGTGCTGGCGTGAGAAATTGGGACGGGGGTGGATAGTCACGAAATCACTAAAATGGGAAGAGTAAAAGTGAAGGAAAAAGCAAGAAGCCAAGTTGACGAGACAGAGGAGCCAGAAAAGTGGTTTCAAACCTCCAAAGCATGGCCAGAACGACAACGCTTCCACGCTTTTGGCTGGCTGCCGTTCGCCAAAGCTAACTTTATTTGACCAGTCCACTTGGTGCCAAAGATTCGTGCATCTCAAGACATGGATGTCGCCAAATTGAAGATGCCCCTCAGCCCCTCAGCTGATATGGGATGGGCTACAGTCTCTGCTTGTGCTGCACGCTGTCTATTGCATGTTGCAACGCGTATGATCACGGGCTCGGGGCGTCTGATGCGCGTATCTGACTGACTGTAAAAGTCATAGAGTCTGAAGTCTTATCGTAGTTTTGGGAACGGGCAGTGGGCTGCTGTTATCTATGCAACAATGGCATCTTGTAACTTTCAGGGAATGGTGGGGTTCTTCTTTCGCCGTCGTGGCTGTTGGCGTCAATAATGGCGTCCCGTGAAAGCCACGTCGAAGACGAAGAAGGCCTGAAAGAACAACCAAAAGGGAGCCAGAAGAACGAAGTAACAAGAGGCTTTCTAGCGCTTCCAGCCAAGACGATCCGCTCGACGATGCGATACGATACGCTTCACGGCTTTCAAGCCATGGTCTGCAGCGCTGCTCTACCGCATAGTGGGGAAGGCGTCAAAAGAAAAGGGTGTGTGGTGGTGGGTGGTGTGGTGTCGTGAGCTTCGTGGTAGTGTTTTCGAGAGCGGAGAGTCGAAAGGGGACAAAAAAGCGTGAGCACGGGAAACAAGATTGCACTAGGGGGAAATTCTACGAAACGTTACATGAGAATTGCATCTGCCCACCAACTGGTGCCGGCCACAACGAGATCAGTGGGCAAGAGCCAACGCAGCACCAAAACAAAATGAGCCAACGAGGAAAGAGCACCCCCTCCCGCCACCCACCTACCCCTACCCTTCGCTCCTTCCACCCCTGACCCCCTGTTCAGTGCGGAGATGCAGACTTGGCATCGCCCGCATCTTAGGGCACCTTAGGTACCTTTTGTAGAGCCTCCTGGTGCTAAGGAGACTTTCCCGCACTCTCTTGCACACTGCGCCTGCCTGAATAGGATGGCCTCAGGACCCCGGTGCACTGAAGAGGCCAATAGGCGGCTCTGTACCCAAAACCTAAGCTTTTCTCGCGTGTATTTGGAGGCATGTCTTTTGGAGTTTGATTCTGGCTTTCGCCGCCTTTCAAGGAAAGTGGGGATCCTCTTTGTCTGCTTGGTACCATGGGCCAATCACCGTCTGATTTTATTCGGTCCGGCCTTATCGATCTGGGTGTAGCGGATGCTGGGGTTCGCGCCAAAGCCCCCAGACACCCATGTCTCTAGGTCGTGCCTTCCCTCTCACTGACTTGTGAAAGGGCCTTTTTGCGTGTAGCTTCTTGATATGGCAGGAACGACCGTTGTGCCTTCCCTTTATCGTGGAAATGTTTGTACCAGCGACGCGGTTGCCTTTTGTGAAATGAAAGGCGCGTTTTGAAGGTGACAAAAATCTGAGGGTCTGGTGAGCTTTTCCCTTTTCGTTTTTGGGCAATTCCTTCAATCTCCAACTCCTCTGCGAACCCAAATTTCCAGAAACACGCCAGCCCGTTGATCGACAACAGCCCCATCCATTATCACCTGGTACAAACACGACAGCAGCGACGGTGTCTTAGTTGTACGGGTCTCGTATTGAGTGAGTCTGACCCCCCGGGATTCTCTTTGTCCCTTGTTTCCCCATTTGTTTGCTTCTGTCTTGCCTCTGCGTTTTGTTTGCCATTTTGTTTCCTCTTCACTACAACGCACATTGTGCAGCCTTTCCATCATTGGCCAACCATCCACGATTCTGCTGTGCTTCCTGTGCATCCCCGGTCGTTTATCACCCGCTTCGGAGTGTCCAAAATCCTGCTGCTGCACGGTGCTCCCGTAAGCTTTGGAGGCAGGACAAGTCGATCTTTGAGAAGAGGATCCGAGAGACGATCACAGAAGGCGATGTCCCAAAAAAAGAACATAAGGACTGACCAGAAAGACCAGAATAGAAAACTCTACCCGATTGCAAGCCAGCAAACACAAACATCACCGCAAAGAAGCAAACATCAACAGCAGGTAAGCCTCTGAAGACTCTGCCCTGCCTCATCATCCCATCACCTTCACCCCGGACGCTCTTCCTTATCCACGCCGCTGTGGACCCAAGTCTCATTTTGCCCTGCTACTTTCCCAGGATCGCACTCCCTGGCCCAACTGCTTTGCCGTCGTTCTTCCTTTCCACTTTACCATTCACCCCCCCGGTGCCACCTTAAATCTCAGCACTGCTATTTTTTTCTTGTCTCGTGTTCCCCCAGCCCAAAGAAACCAGGACCCAATTCTCCAGGCCAGTCCAAAAACAGACACTCGACGTTCACCAACGCGAGATACAGATTCGAGCCAGACGAGATACGTGGATAGGGACGAAAGTTTGTCACGTACGACGTAGCCTCGCTCTTTACTCGCCTCCCTCGTGTTGGTTCCTCTCGTCTCCCCTTTCCTTTCCCTCCCACCAGTTCTTCTGCCCATTCTCGCTATCTCTTTATCTCAACTTCTGATTCTAATATCCTCCGTCTCAGAGCTGTCCTTGATACAACTCCAGGACGCTACCTCCCACCCCCATCGATGTCCTGCTTTCGCCTCGTCCAACCACACCCTCCGTTTATCTAACTTTGTCCGTGGAAGTTACCACGCTACCGCCGTACTACCACCCGGTGCTTCTTCTCTTGCCGTTGTCCGTTCGGCTCGCTCACGCTTGAGACCTGACCAGTCCCAACTTAGTGGCTGCTACCTTGCAACCGCTGCATCGGTCACTTCTCTCTGTTTGACAACCTGTGCGTACCTTTTCGTATGGCCTCTTTTGGTCTTTCTCTCAGTCCCCTCGTGCCTTTTGCCTCTTCCTGCTTCTTTCCCCTCTCCAGGTCCCCTCTTTTTCCCCAATATCACACCTGTCTCGTGTCAAAGTCCCAGACTACCTCCCCCCCTCTACCTCCACCTTCCCGACCTCCCCTACCACTCGAGCCTACCAATGGTCTATCAACCCTTGGCACCTACGACAAGCAAACCCTGGTTCCATTTGTTACTTTCTAGTTTTTGAAGGTTTCTTAGTCCCTATTTTATCGGGGTTCCTTTTTCTACGTTTCTTACTTCCTTATCCTTCTGCAACCTTGCCGTGCTCTAGCCCTCTTTCACCCGCACCGAGGCTCCATACCTTATTCATTCACATTTCCTTCTTATACTCAACCTCGTCGCCTCCATTTCACTTCTCGTCTCTCTCTCGTGCTTCTTCTTTTCTTGTCTTCAAGCAAGGATATTAACCTGAACGACAGACCCTAGTTCCGGTTAGACTCCCGAACGGGCGGATTCTCTTAATTCATCTTCACTTCTTCTTACTTTTATATTAATCACACCCGCCGGCTTTGTGTAGATTGCCTCGCACACTCTGCTTCAATTTAGCCGTTTATCTTTTTTGTTTTCTCGCCGCTCCTATCCTTGCCTCGCTTGGACATTTTATCTTTCGGCTTCAATTGTGAGTTATCTCTTGCATTTAGATTGCATCTCGTTTATTGTTGTGTCACTTCCGCGTCACCTCCTGCACCCTGCGCCACGGGCTGGGCCACCAGTTCCAAAAGCAACAGCTCCGCCAACACGAACAGTACGGGCAACAAGCATCTACTTGACCGGATTGTGGGTGTATACTTCGGCTCCCATCTCTTCTTAATTTTTTATCGACTCATCTCGCCATTCTCCGGATTTCTGGCTCGCCTTTTATGCGCGTCTATTCTTCCCAAGTGCCGTCACTACGCGATCTTGCCAACTGAACCTTCATTTTCGATATATTTTTGGCCTCGTCTTTCACCACAACGCGCAATTTGCGCCTGACAAGCACAAGTTGAATTTGATACTAATATCAGAACCAGTTATCTTAGCAACAACAAAATGGCTGACGAGAAGAACGCCACCGTCGTCCCCGAGGCGGCGCCTGTGTCTGCCCCGGCTCACACCGCCACTGACAATGTCGCCGTCCTGGGCCCCGATGGCAGCGTCGTCCGCCCTCCGGGCTGGAAGTACAAGGGCTTCCGCATTTTCGGCAAGGAGCTCTGGTACGCCTCGCCTGAGGTCCAGCTTATTATGGTCGCCTTTGTCTGTTTCCTGTGCCCCGGTATGTTCAACGCCCTGACCGGTATGGGTGCCGGTGGCCAGGTTGATTCCAAGGCCCAGGATGCCGCCTCTACTGCTCTGTACTCTGTCTTCGCCGTTGTCGGTTTCATGTCCGGTTCCTTCGCCAACACCTTCGGTGTCAAGCTCACCCTGTCTCTCGGTGGTATCGGTTACTGCATCTACGCCGCCAGCTTCCTCTGCTACTCGCACACTGCGAACGACGGCTTCGTCGTCTTTGCTGGTGCTTTCCTTGGTCTCTGCGCCGGTCTTCTGTGGACCGGTCAGGGTACCATTATGATGGCCTACCCGCCTGAGGATAAGAAGGGCCGCTACATCAGCTGGTTCTGGGTTCTCTTCAACCTGGGTGGTGTCGTCGGTGCCCTCATTCCTCTAGGCCAGAACATCCACACCACGGCTGCCCAGACCGTCTCTGATGGCACCTACGCCGGTTTCATCATCCTGATGTTCCTCGGTGCCGTTGTCGCCATGCTCCTGGTCAACGCCACCTCGGTTGTCCGTGAGGACGGCTCCAAGATCATCCTGATGAAGAACCCCTCGATCAAGACCGAGCTGATCGGTCTCTACGAGACCCTCGTTGACGATCTGTGGATCCTGCTGCTGTTCCCCATGTTCTTCGCCTCCAACACCTTCACCACCTACCAGACCAACGACATGAACGCCGCTTTCTTCAACACCCGCACCCGTGCCCTCAACAACCTGCTCTACTGGCTCTCTCAGATGATCGGCGCAACCGTCTTCGGCTACGCTCTGGACTACCAGGGCATCCGCCGCAGCATCCGCGCCCGCATTGCCCTCGGCGCTCTCACTGTCCTCACTTTCGCCGTCTGGGGCGGCGGCTACGCCTGGATGAAGCTGCAGCTCCCTCGCGAGCTGGCTACGCCCAAGAACCCCAACTACATCCCCGTCGACTGGACTGATGGCGGCAAGATGTACATTGGCCCCATGTTCCTGTACATGGCCTACGGCTTCTACGATGCCTGCTGGCAGACGTGCATCTACTGGTTCATGGGCTCGCTGTCTAACTCGGGCCGCAAGGCTGCCAACCTGGCTGGCTTCTACAAGGGCATCCAGTCCGCCGGTGCCGCCGTCTTCTGGCGCCTGGACGGTCTCAAGGTGCCCTTCAACAAGATCTTTGGTGCTACCGTAAGTCTGCCTCTCTTTCTTTCACTGACCATATTTCCGTGCACATGCTAACCATTCATAGTGGGGTCTTCTTGCCGCTGCCCTGGTCTTTGCAGCCCCTCTGATCTGGACCCGTATTAAGGATACGGTCACGATCGAGGAGGACCTCAAGTTCTCGGACGAGACGATCGAGGACGTCATCGCCCCCGGCGCTCTCCAGGAGAAGGTTGTCCACGCCGACGTCTAAAGTCTTTTGACAAGACCTTGGGCCAACGAAAAATCGGTCGTGGCTACCAAAAGACAAAGCTTTGCAAATTACTGTTTCTTCATTTTTCATGAACTTTGTGTTCTGCAACAGCGTCGTCGCCAAATGTTTCTTTTAATGTGGGATGGGATAAGGGTGGACAACCATGGGAAGGTGCCCTGGCTTGCCTGACCCATGAGGATGCTATACGAGGTCGGATATTGGGGTGAAAAACAGTTGCGAGTGGTAGCGGAGCACAACCGTTATTGAGATTGTGTTTCGTCACCCTCAACTCAACTGACGGAAATCTTTTCAAATACCTCTTTTCTAGTTGTCTTTTCTCTTTTACTTTCTTTGTGATACCTGGCATAGTCCCTAGTACTATTACCTGCCTATTAATCAAATAAACAAAGCAAAAAATTACTTTGCTACATAAAAGTCGCTTCTCTTGTGCCTGGTGTCTGTGCGTGACAGTATGGTCCGTTACACACGTCGCTTTATCATGAGGGCGGCGTGTAAGGTGCAGGACTTGAAGTACATGTTCCGTTGAACAATACTGAAGATGGCTCGTTACTGAGGTATGCAGTGACTGCTGCAACAATGTCCTGACAATGTTGTCCATAGATGCACAGCACGTGTATTACATAATACAACACGTTTGACCGCACAACAGTGATGCCATGCCGTTGTCAACCTGGAATCGATATCGCGCTAAGAACATGTCTCTCTGCTGGCAAATTCTGGAATAACTATCTATTTTACCTTCTTGTGAGAATTAAACGTTAAATTATGTATTCTAAGCCTTTTTTTGGTGTTTTTCATGCATTTTGTGTCTTCTCACCCTTTTTAAATATCTCGAGTAATTTTTGCTACATTTTACGTGGAATATTTTTATAAAATTAACATTTATTTCCTGAAAATTGAATAAGGCCCAAAAGAAATCCCAAAAATACAGGAGAGCATAAATTTATCAACACAGGTGTTTCTGAATAAGTACAATTAAAAGAAAGCTTTTCTGTCCCGTAAATCGCGTTGTGGCGGATAGAAACGGCGTTTATTTGATGACGCATCTGTTGTCTCCGCGTCTTGTCAAAAGATGGTGTGGACGAGGCACGGCGTTCTTATCTGCGGGGTTCGCCGACCGCGGAAGAGCAACAAAGAGGAGAGGAGGAGAAAATCAATATCTCGTATTGTAGAATATGTGAATCGGAGGTTTGCTTCATGTATCTTCTTCTTATTATTATTACTCGGAATTTAGATACCAAGTTTGCCGGTCGTGATGGATCTCTCGGCACTGGTTGACAATATTACGACTTACATGCAAGCCTGGCTTGCATCGCTTTGGGCCAGCGTAAATCATACTACGCCGACCTTCCGCTTACTCTGTTTGCTCTCATTTGCATTTACGATTGTCTTCATCCTCCAACTCATTGTAAAGACGCGACCCCCGGGAAAGACAAAAGGCGACCCGGATGGCATCGCCTCTCTCTCCCCGCCGTCACGGCGCCATGTGCTGCCGTCGACGGCCGGCATAGAGAAGGCTATCGATGGAGATGTCTGGACATCACCGACGGGCATCAGATTGCCTGAGATCCGGCGCATTGTCGGCACGTTCCCTGATTACTCGATACTTACCGGCGTTCCTCATCCCAAACCATGCTCTCCGGGTTTCGACTTGAGCAAGGCGCGGTTCCGGCCGTTTCGACCATTCCGGTGGAGGTATCATCAACATATGGGTAGGTCGTCATCGAGGAGTAATTCTAGCTGCTGCTGTTTGCTGACCCCCAGCCTTGATGAAACTGGACCCTGATTACTGGCTTGAGCTGGAATATGGCTACAAGACCAGTCTGGCCACTCGGCGCGATCTTCTCGAGAAGCACGGAGAAAAGATCATGTTTTGCACTCCTGATGACGAGGTTGCCTTGTTGGCTTGCCGCGAGCTGCTCGAGATGGCGCTGCAATTCGTCTGCCTGAGATACCCGTCGTACTTTGAGATGAAAGACAACGTGTTTGTCAACAGAGTGCTAGACACAGAGACATCGCTGGATGGAGTGTTTGGAAAGAAGGCTCTCCAAATCTTGTTTGACAACATCCCCGAGGAATTTGCGATTGTCACGCGCAGCGACGAAGACGGAAGATACCGACTCCGTGCGGCGACCGTCTGTTCCTCTGTCGGCTGGTGCATTGGCCAGCACCGCGGCCGCCCCCTGCACGAGATCCACGGCAAAGTGACCGACTATGCGACCAAGATGGCGCGCAGCATGGACCGCTATTTCGCGCGGATGCCGACGGACCAGCCGATCCAGCGCGTATCGTGGAGCTTCGAGGAGGGCCGGCCGTTGTTCGTCGAGGACGACAAGGATAGGCTGGGACGGCCGGGGGAAGACCACGAAATCCACCTTCGGTGCGACTGGCAGACGTTGCGGCGGCTGCCGTTGACGGGCGCGATTGTGTTCAACTTCAAGCCCGTATTTACGCCGTTGACGTCTTTGCGAAACGAGCCGTATGTGCCTGCGCTTCTTCACCAGATCCTGGACCGGGGCGACCAGCGGCTGGTGACGCCAGGCAAATGCATGGAGCATGTGCGAGTCAAGGTGTTGCCTCTACTCAAAAGCTGGGCGGACGAGCAAGTCGAGGCTGGAATTGTTGCCAAAGACTGGGAGCCGCGAACGTTGGAAGAGAGTCCATTTTACCCAGGATGGGAGGCGGAGTGGCGTAAACTTCAGGGATTCTAGGTTGAGGTTGAGGAGTATTCCTGTTGATGTTCTCGATTTGGCAACTCGAAAAGAGTGGAAAGAGCGAAAAAAGAGCATGACAAAAACTGCGCCTTGTGAGGAATCAATGCAGCACTCTGCTGACTTTGTGATGATATTTCTCATAGAGTTGACAGCAAATGATCAAAGCTTCAAGTAAGCGATGCAACTCTTATCTGGACAGAAAAGGGATGATCCTACCTTACATTGTAGGTAATTCTGCTGCCTCGCGATAAAAAGACAAAAGAGGAAATAAATTGCACATTTCAATCCCAGGTGTCTGCACGTCTGTCGGCTTTTGAGGAAGCCTAGATTTCTGAAACCAAAAAGGCTGCAACTTTGGCTGCATTGAGGAGGAGGAGGCTCGGATTTTGGCTTTTGGGCTTTTGGGCTTTTGTTGTTGCTATTTAAACAGCAAACCAAACCCACAACCACGCGACCAAGGCGCCAAAAGCGCGCTAAGTGTGCTTACATGCTGTGGAGTTAACACTAGTTTATGGAGACCTGGTAGGCTGCCCCTGTCGAGCTGTTCCGCCCGCTATGGCCGCTATCTTCGACGTCACCCCTCCATCAATCGCGACATTCGGGTCGAGCACGCGGGCTGTATTTGAGTCCCCTTCTCCCCTCTTCTCTTCCCAGAAATCGGAAAACGACAAGCACACATCCGCACATTGACCATGGAGCTCGACACTGGATTGCGCGCGCAGCCGCCGCTTCTGGAGTACTTTCTGGGGAAGCTGAGCGTTACAGAGCCAGCAGCGCCTACAGCTTCAGCTCCAGCTCCAGGGATCTCCACTTCCGAAACAGCTTCCTCCACTACAAACAACGACGGCAATACCGAAACCTCACATCCTCCACCGTCACAACCGACGAACCAACAGACTGAGTCGTCCTTTTTCACACGCCTGCCGAGCGAGATCCGGCGCATGATCTATGTCGAGGTGTGGAGGACCTACGGCAGTGACGGATATGGAGATGCGGGGAATGGGGACAAGTCCAATGGAACCGGAACGAATGGAACCAACGGCAACGACACGCATCCGCATGCGCATATGACCACGCGCGGTGGCCTGTCGCCGCACATCACGGCCGTCATGATGCCCCTACCTCTACCGCGGCCGACAACGACGAGTGTCAGTGATGGCGAGCAGAGCCAGCCACCGTCGCCACCGTGGAGACGACAGATGGGAGGATTCACGTCCGCACCGTGCTTTTTGGCCGTTGACCACGGCGAAGACGACGACGAACAAGATGCGAGGACCAGGCGAGACAGCTTGATGGCCCGCGCACAAAAACGCCCGCCCGAGGCCGACGATGTGCGGCCCGAAAGACTCGCCGCAGCTCACCGTGCCGACTTGGACGCTGTGGCTGCCAGTAACAGCATCTACGAGAACTCGGACACGGGGACGCCCTCGTCGGCCTGGAGGGCACGCTGGAACAGCCCGTGGCTCGGGCACTGGGTGTGCGAAGAGTACTATTCGGGGGCGGCCCAGCCTGCCCCGAGCACAGAGGCGGCGACAACAGCCACAACGAGCTCAGACGCCGTCCACAGTCACAACCACCGACGACGGCGGCCGCCGCTGCGCCGCCCCTACCTCCCCATCCTGCTGAGTTGCCGCCGCGCCTACACCGAGGGCATCGATTTGTTGTACAGCGCCCTCACCTTCCAGTTCACCGAGATGGCCACGGCCCAGCGGTTCCTGGAGCGCTGGCCGTGCGTGGCGTCGGTCCGGCTCGTGATGCACCTGTCGAATTCCCTGCTCGAGTTTTACCTAAGGCCCGACGATACCGACCAGGCCATCATTACGGCCGGCGAGGCGCCGCCCGAGCAGGAACACAACCCGGGACCTGGGGCTGTGACGATTGGCACATTCCCGCGTCAAGACGAGCGCGATATGGCCCAACCACCGTCAGGCACCGTCATCAATGCCCGCAACAATGCATGGCAGCGATTGTGTGACGGGCTGGCCGCCGACCGGCTGCCCAACCTGAAGCGGCTGCACGTCTGGGTCGAGGCGCACGATTTGCGGGGATGGCCCAAGACGGCGGCCGAGACGCGGCTCTTTGCGCAGCTGCTGGCAGCCGGCGGAAGTCAGCGACGACTGACGCCGGAGCGGTTTGTGCTGTACTTGCCGACGCTGCCACCCCTCGGAGACAAGGCTCGAGAATTGCCGGGGTGTTATCTGGGCGAAGAAGACGAGGGGCAGGAGCCGGTCAAGGCAACGAGTGGAAGCAACGAAGGAAGTGAAGGAAACGAGGCCGAAGAAAGCACAAGCAAAGGCAAGAAAGTGGCGGCTGTCGAGAGACCACCACTCCCTTGCACAATTGTTCGCACGGAGAGGCCCGACTACTGGGACGTCCACATGCACATGCGGCCCGTCTACGTCAACCGCCGCATGTCCGTCGGTAGTCGTGTATCGGCTCTTAGGAGGGCTGGTTTTCTCTAGAGTGAGGATTGCATGACGACGGGACAGTGCCGTTTACAAAAGTTCAAAGTCAAAGAGTGAATGAAACCACATTGATATGCCATTTATATGAGACAATGATAAACCGAATCGCAATATCCTGAAAACACAGACCGAAGTAAACGTTCCCCAGCCAAAAAGTGAACAAAAAACCTGATAAAACGCCTTTGACAAATGCCTTGTAACCACTAAACTGACCAGACTCCTCCAGCGTACCGTGTAGTTGACCCCAACCCATTATCCTATCATCATACCGGCCCCTTTTGTTTCTCCCGGCTACCCTACTCCTCGACCTCTAGTGACTCCAGGACACGCATCGCCCGTGAACCCTGCTGCTCAAAGATGCTCACCATCGACTCGCAGTCCTCCTTCAACAACCGCTCGGCCTGGCCTGCGTTGTGGAAGATAAACTCCTCGACCGTCATGCTCTTCTCGGGTGTGCTGAGATCCGTGCCCTTGCGCAGCAGACTCTCCAGAATGTCGTCGCCGTTCTCCTTATTGATCCCAAAGATGGCGTCCACATCGACGGCCGACCACGACACTGCACTCTTCAGTCCGCCTAGAGTGTTGTTCCGCTTTGAGGGAGAGCCCGTCCGCACAGGTGTCAACACACCACCGGGCGTGGCAACAGTTGGCGGCGGGATCTGCATAGGTGCCAGCGCAACGCGCTTGCCCTTGGCGCTCGTTGTTGCTGGCCGTGACGACGGCGGCTGGTTCTCCGCATCGGAGGACTGAGGCGACTGCGAAGGAGAGAGTGTTGCCTGCTTGGCACGCGCAACCGGCGAGAGCTGCTTGCGAGGCGTGGCAGGGGCAGGGCTCTCGAGGCGCGAGGCCATCGATACAGGGACGACTGGAACCGGCACAGCAGTAACGGCTGGTCGAGACTCCTGCTGGGCCTGTGCTTGAGCCTGCTTCGACTTGGGCGGCAGAGGAGGAAGGGCCTTATCCTTGTCCGTCTGCAACTTTCTCGCTGCAGGGGCAGGCACAGCAGGCTCCTTGGTCGAAATGCTGCTGCTCTTGCGCTTCTTCGGTGCCGGTGCAGGGGCTTCGACGGACATGGCCATGGCTGGGATCGAGGGTGGCGGGATGTGTGTGATCTTTGGTGGGAGGGTGGCCTCGAGTTGTGCGAGGATCGCCCGCTCGGCGACACTGGACCGTGCAGACGAGCGAGCAGATTCAATCGACTTCTTCGATGGCCGGCCGCGCTTCTTGGCGGGTGGTGCGATGGGTTCTGGTTCGGGCTCTTCAACTTCTTCTACCTCTTCAACCTCTGCGACCTCTTCCGGCTCCTCAGGCTCCTGAACAGCCTCGTGGATCACCGTGCCAGAGCTGCCAACGCTCATAATGCTGTCGTCGTGCAGCTCATCTAGCGCCTCCATCCGCTCAATATCTTCTAGTGACAACCGAGGACCGGACTTTGACCGAGGAGGCAGCGAGAACTTCTTGGACTTTGTGGTTCTGCCCTTGCCCTTCGGCTTGGCCTCGGGGGTGGGCTCGGGAATGGGTGTCGGCGGCTCAGGCTCCTGGACCTCTGGCTCCGGCTCGGGTTCCGGCTCCTCCTCTTCCTGCTGCACTTCTGGTTCAGGCTCGGGAATAGGCTCTGGCTCAGGTTCAACAACCTCCACCTCGGGCTCGGGCTCTGGAACGACAGGGGCGGCTTTCGCCTTGCGTGTTTGCTTAGACACCTTGCGTGTGCCCGCCTTCCGGCCCTTCTTAGGAACTGGCAGTTCCTGCTCCTGTTCCTTCTCAAGTTGCTGCTGCAGTTGATGCTCCATGTCGACATCCACGTTCATGTCCATGTCCTTCTCCAAAGCGCGCAGCTCTGCCTCAATGGCCGACTCGTCGGCATCCTTGGGCGTGGGATCGAACATGGCGTAGTCGTTGTTTTCGGCCTGCACCGAGTTGTTGCTCGCACGCACACGCGTCGCTCGCTTCTTCTTGGGCGCTGGGGCCTCGACCGTCTCAGCAGCTGCGGCCGGCTCGATCTCATCGCTCGTCCGCTTCTTGCCCCGGGCGGCCTTAGTAGGAGGAGCTGGTTGCTGGGGTTCGGCAATGGCCGTGTCGTCTTCGGCAACTTGTGGCTCCTCCACAGCCGGCTCAGGGACCGGAACGGGCTCGTCCTTTTTCGTACGCGTCTTGCGACCCTTAGCCGTCGACGTGCCGGTGGCGGTCTTGCGTGTCCGTGATGCAGCCGTTTTACGGCCGCCCGCGGTGACAACTGTCGCGGTTGTGAGCACACTCTCGTCGGGATCGGCCATGGACTGCGCGTCGGATGTCACTGTGGCCACAGACTGCACGGAAAGACGCGTGGCCTTGGACGTTCTAGCTCCCTTGCCACGCGCCGTCTTTTTCGGTGCCGGGTTCGAGTTGATGAGTGTGAAGAATGGGCAGTTTGGTGACCGTCTCTGATGCTCGTCCCTGGTATTGTCAGCGGGTGTATACATAAAGTTGACACCAAAAGTGGTGGATGTGGACGTACATTGGCTTGTCACTGGCCTCCCAGCCGTCGAGGGCCAGCTGGCAGTATGTGCATGTCGTGTTGTCGTCCGACTCGAGTGTTGGCGTGTACTTCCAGCCGGCCTCGGCCAGCTGCTTGGTCTTGCATTTCCAGCCCTTCTTGCTCTCGTATGGCCACCGGCCGGCAAACGTCGATTTGCGTGCATCTAGCAGATAGGGAAGGCGCGGGTCTTCGTTGACCACGTCGCCCAGCTCGAGCTCAATGGCTGCACAGATAGCCCAGCCACACGAGCCCGAGTGCTTCAGATGTTCTTGGAGCGGGTCGTCGTCCTCTTCCCAGCCGTCGAGGTCTTTGTGGCAGAGAAAGCAACGGACGTTATCAGGATTGCTCGGTTGCGGGTTGAAGAAGAAGCCGGCTCGTGCAAGCTGAGAAGTTAGCGGGGAACAACAACAACGCGGGAAATGTCTGCAAACAATCGTCACTTACATCAATTGGAGCCGGTGATTTGTGAGGCCATGTCAGGGCCTTGGGCGCTCTTGACCCGGCGGCGGTTGACGGCCTCCGTTTAGAGATCGGCTGCGGGCCCTGGAAAGAGGACAGCCGGTTATCAAAGATAAAGTATTGCTCGTCGTAATCGGTTGCGTCCATCGTGACGGAGGATTTGGCTGAACACAGCCGGGCGGGAAAGGACGAGTCGTGAAGAGGAAGATGTTGATGAGAATCGAGAAAAGACGCGTCGAGGAGAGGGTGGTGAGGTTGTGTTTGTTACCGGGTTCGCGTGTTCATTGAGATGTCTTGTCGTGTTGGAAGTTGTAAAGAGAATGACTGACAGGTGGAAAAAAGTATGAATGTCGAAACAGAAGAAAGAGGCACTCGACGAGACAGGTTGAAGCTGTTGATGTTCGAGGAGTCGTTGCTTTAGCGCGGCAAGCTTTCTGGCAGAGGGGTGGTATGCTTTGTGTTTGTGTGTGTTGGCTGTGGTGAGTGGAGGTGCTGTTTGTTAGCGGTTTACAGGCATGCCAAGGGCACACTGTGATTGGCCAGTGCTTTCGCGTTTGTTTACATAGGTGCATAAATCCAAATTTGGTGCGCCCATACCGGCATGCATAACTCCCATGCTAGACTGCACAAATTCAATGCAACCTCGTTTCACTGTACACAAAGATGACGATTTGCGTCCTTCAGAAAGTCTGAGATACTCTGTTGTATTCAGCTTTCAATGGCATTGTTTGTGCTTTTGACGTCCGAAAAGAAGGGAAAGATGACTGCAAACCATGCAATAAGAAGGTTCTTCTCTATTTGCACCGTGTCTATGGCTAAATTGGCAAGAGCAGACACTGGCAATGCTCTGAAAACGCGTCCATATTGTTCCTTGCGTGAAGGAAGGCGCGATCATGCGAGAAGCCTCACTCTCAAAACCCTGTAAGACCTCACCATGTCTTTAATCCCCAGTCTGGGCGGGACTATGTCGATTGCCTCGAATATCCAAACATTGTCCGAACAGACTCTTCCAATCAATTTCTTGCCGTCACCAAATTGCCTCTGCTCTCTGTGTTCTGTGTGAGGATTGGCTGGCTGTCCCAGATAAACACAAAGTGGGGTCGTTGCTGTAGCAATGTGAAGGCGGCCTGAGGCGGGCGCTCGTCACCGCCAAATCGATAACGCACAGGGCACTTTATCGCCCAAGCAGACAGAACGAGGTCTGGAACGGCAAGAACACAGAGCATGAGTGTGTTCCCTGCTGTTTCAAGCCGCAGGAAACAGTGCCTTCCCTTTTCTGCCCCCCTTTCCCGTCCCTGCCTGTCTCCTGCCCTCTTAAGCCATCTGCCTCCCTCTTCTCATTTCTTCCCTTCTACATTCTTCAAACATCACCAGCTTTCTTTTTTCCAACCGTCTTTTGCAGGAATCCATTTCACCACGTCCCAATCCGACCTTATTCTCCGTCTACCCCTATTCTTCGAGGCTTTCGAGCACTAACACATCAAAACAATGGTGAGTCGCACAGCCGGAGCTGCATCCGTTGCCAGTGTAAACAAGGAAATAGGGACAAGAGCGACCAAAGGACAAAAGGACAAAAGGACGAAAAGGCGAAAAGGACCACCGATCGATGAGCGCCCCAACCCACTGCCGACGCCGCCGAATCACAACAAACAGACCAGGAACCATTCTCTAAAAAATGACGCCAAAATCGCACCAAAGGCTCGCCGAACCCCCCTTGTACACCGCTAAATGGGACCTCCGTCAGATGCTACGGCGTACTAAAAACCCAGGGCTTTTCGCCCCTCTTGGGCGATTTTTAGCGTCGACGGCGTGACTCCAGGTCCCATCGTGCCCCAGGGAGCAGGGCTGGTTTGGTGGTGTTTTTTTGCTTGTTGTCGGCGTGGAGACCGAGCTGTCAACAAATTGCGCCCTCCTTTTCTGCAAACTTTCTGTGTTCTTCTCCATCGTCACAGGCATCGCAGCATCTTTCTCTCCTCCACCACAACTGCTCTATGTGCCTTTTCGTCACTTTTGTCCTCCTCGACCTTCTTCCTCCCTCTGCCATCCTTCTTTACGAGCGCAGTCTCTTCTCCCACATTCGCCATGGCTTCTAACCAGTTCGACGCTCAGGCTTCTACCAACTACAAGGAGGCTTTCTCCCTGTTCGACAAGCGCGGCAACGGCCGTGTCGCTCTCGACAGCCTCGGTGACCTGCTGCGCGCATGCGGCCAGAACCCTACCCTGAGCGAGGTCCGCGACCTCGAGAAGAACGTTGGCGGTGACTGTGAGTAGCCCTTCCCGGTGTTTGGGGCGTCTTCAACAAGGCCCCTTCCAACCGCTCGCGCTGGAACGAAACAAAGAACACCAGACTAACGATCGCAGTCGACTTCGAGACCTTCCAGCGCATCCTGAACCGCCCCGGCGGCTTCCGTGATCCCGGCGAGCCCGAGGAGTACTGCCGTGGTTTCCAGGTCTTCGACAAGGACATGACCGGTTACATTGGCGTTGGCCAGCTCAAGTACATCCTGACGAACCTGGGCGAGAAGATGACCGACGAGGAGGTTGACGAGCTGCTGAAGGCTGTCGACACCAGCTCAGGACAGGTCAACTACACAGGTATGTTTCCAATCTGCGCGATGTGTGCGGTCTGCCCGACGCATCGGGGATTGAATAGAACCATTGACGAAGTGTTGTTTCCACTGTGCTAACCCTCTTGCAGACCTTGTCCGGACAATTCTCGCCAACTAGAACGACAGGAACGGTGTTTAACGAATTTTGGCTGTCAGCGTGGACTCGCGACAAAGGGCTGGCGGCCACAGTGAGGGGATGAACAAAGGGCGGCTGCTGGGGGAGTTGTTGGGGTGCCACAGCATCTAGACTCTCAGGCTCGCCAGGGGGAGAGAACACGAAGAACCGGTGGTCAGATGATGCCGGACTTGAATTTTATGGCATTTTTCGTCCACGAAGACGATGCCAGAAGGGATTGCTTTTGCGTACATAAATATCACCTGGGAGCATGGGTTGGACCGGCGTTGATTTGCTTAGGTCGATGCGTTGAATACATTTGGATTTTGCTTTTACTTTGATATTCTGCTGTCGCTTTTTTCTTTGCATTTTTGGTCTTCGTTCTACCAGCTTTGCGTGTCTTGGCCGTGACGACAGGCGTGGGATCATCATCTTATCTGCCGCCTGCTGCCGGCGACCTTTTCCCATCCAGAATCCTTCGTCACTAACATATGAGCATCGCATTGACCCTCTACGGATAAACTGATATGCTTTAATGCGACACACAGTTGATTGTGCTCCTACCATCGCTTGATGGTTGCACCTGCCCCCTGTGTCGTGGCCCGATGGAGATGGACGGCACAGGCATCTCGCAGACCGCACCTGCCAACGCAGCATTCCACGGTCCCCGCATTACGCTAAAGTGGCAGCTACAACGCCCCTCATCTGCAGCAGCTGCCGTCGTAGTTGCCCTTGTTCACCTCTGCCTTGTCCTCCCAATTCCCCTCCTTCTGTCATTTCTGCTTCTTCCCGTATTTCCTCTCCCGCTGTCACTTTCACTTCTCCTTTTTGCTCTTTTATCACTTCGACCCTGCATCCACCCGTGAGCTGTCAATTGTTCGCCACCTTTCCCCGAGGTTCCAACAAAGCCATTCACGCTGGATTCTTACACCCCAATTCCCTCTTCCGACCCCCACAGTCCTGATCGCAGCTGCAGCTCCTCGCCTCGATCTCAGCCTCAACCTCGTCGTCCGCCATCTCGAAGCAAGTCAGTCAAGCGTAAATCCAAGCGCTTTTATCTGCTTATTTTTGTCGTCGTCGTCCTTTTTGTTGCCTACGTCGCCACGCTGGCAACCCGCGTGCTCCCCCGGCTGTCTTTCGCCGTCTTCCGCGGTTCGACTCGGCCTCAGATCCCCTTCTTGACACAGCTCAAGGACCAGCAGAAGAACTACCCAACGACATCGATTCCTTCCCAAGCCTTGTTCTCAACATCAACCCTTGCCTACGCATCCTATAAGCCCATCTTCACGAACCCCTCAGTTGAAAGTATGGCCGACAAGTACAAGAACCCGCCCCAGGCTCCGCCGACTTTTACGGGCACCAAGGAGAGCATCGTGGCCGACGCCAAGGCCATCTGCGACAAGACACGGTCCATCTTGGACAAGGTCGTCGCCGATGTCCCGCCCGTCTCGGATGCCAGCAAGACAACCTTTGACAAGGTCATGGGTCCCCAGATTGACGACGAGAACGAAGTCTCACTCTCTGCCCACATTCTTGGCTTCTACCAGTATGTGTCGGCCGACAGCGAGCTGCGTGATGCCAGTACCGAGGCCACGCGCCTGATGGACGAGTTTGGCATTGAGTGCAACATGCGCGAGGACGTCTTCAAGGTCGTCGATGCCGTCGTGGAGACGTACGGCGGCAAGGACGCCCTGGAGGCGACGGGCGGGACTGTGGGCGGCGCGGTGACGCCTCTGAATGCAGAGAGTGCTCGCCTGCTCGTCCGCGAGCACAAGGGTTACATTAAGAATGGTCTGAACCTCCCTGCTGGCGCGCAGCGTGACCGTTTCAAGGAGATCAAGAAGCGGCTGAGCCAGATCCAGATCGACTTCCAGAAGAACCTCAACGAGGAGAACGACGGCATCTGGTTTACCCGCGAGGAGCTGGACGGCGTGCCGGCTGACCTGATTGACGGCCTCGACAAGGGCGAGGAGGGCAGCGAGAACGCCGGCAAGGTCCGCCTGTCGTTCAAGTACCCGGACCTGTTCCCTGCGCTCAAGTTCGCCAAGAACCCGGAGGTGCGGAAGCGTATCTTTGTTGATAACGAGAACAAGTGCAATGCCAATGCCCCACTGTTCCGCGAGGCTGTCCTGCTGCGCGACGAGGCTGCTCGCATGCTCGGCTACCCGAACCATGCTGCCCTTCGTCTTGAGGACAAGATGGCCAAGGACGTTAAGACTGTTGACGACTTTTTGGCTGACCTGCGCAAGAAGCTGGCCGCAGGCGGTGTCAAGGAGATTGACCACCTGCTGGAGCTCAAGAAGACGGATTCTGCTGCACTGAATCTGCCGTTCGACGGTAACTATTACCTATGGGATCACCGCTACTACGATCGCCTCATGATCGAGAAGGAGTACAGCATCGACGAGAACGAGATTGCCGAGTACTTCCCTCTGCGCTCCACTGTTGCTGGCATGCTGAAGATCTTTGAGGAGCTGTTTGGCTTTGTCTTTGTCGAGCTTGGTCCCGAGGAGCGTGCTCGCATCAGCCCCACCGGCAAGGCTGAGGACATTGTGTGGCACGAGGATGTCATTTTGTTCAGCGTCTGGGACGACAAGTCAGAGGGCGAGGGCTTCGTTGGCTACCTGTATCTTGACCTTCACCCGCGCCAGGGCAAGTACGGCCACGCCGCCAACTTCAACATGCAGCCTGGCTACCAGACCTCCAACGGCACTCGCCGCTACCCTGCCACGGCCCTTGTCTGCAACTTCAGCAAGCCGACTCCCACCAAGCCGTCGCTGCTAAAGCATGACGAGGTCGTCACGCTCTTCCACGAGCTGGGCCACGGCATCCACGACCTGGCAGGCCGCACGCAGTTCTCGCGCTTCCACGGCACGTCAACTGTGCGCGACTTTGTCGAGGCGCCCAGCCAGATGCTCGAGAACTGGTGCTGGAGCCCGCCACAGATCAAGGCGCTTAGCAGCCACTATGAATCCGGCAAGCCCATCCCCGACAGCCTCGTCGAGAAGCTGGTGGCCACCAAGCACGTCAACGACGCCCTCTTCAACCTGCGCCAGCTGCACTTTGGCATCTTTGACATGACTGTGCACGCGCCCGAGTCGCACGAGGTCGTCGAGAAGATGGACATCAGCAGCGTGTACAACGACCTGCGTGCCCAGATTTCGGGCATCAAGGGCCCCGAGGCCGAGGGCCAGCCCAACAACTGGGGCAACGGCCAGGCCTGCTTCGGCCACCTGATTGGCGGCTACGACGCCGGATACTACGGCTACCTGTACTCCCAGGTGTACTCAACCGACATGTTCTACACCGTCTTCAAGGCGAACCCCATGAACGGCACTGAGGGTCGGCGGTACCGCCACACGGTGCTGGAGCGCGGCGGATCGCAGGACGAGATGAAGACGCTGGAGCAGTTCCTGGGCCGCAAGCCCAACGGCGAGGCGTTCTACAAGGACCTGGGCATTACGGCGTGACTAGAAGATCGGTCGTCGAAATTGTAAAATAGCGAAGAAGAAGGAGGTAAAGCTTGCGCGTACCCTGGTCTGGTGTAGAATTTGATTTGAGCCCGATATTTTTGAAAAGTCTTCAGCATTTGTCATCTGAAGTGTAACTCCGACATTGCATTGAATTCAAATTGCCAGAGGGGCATTTTCCATCTTGATCTTTCCATTTTGACAGTTGTGACGTGATTCTAGATGATAAATCGAACATTCTAAACCGTGATCAACCACAGCTTCTCCTCACCGTTCGGCCTGTTGGAAGTTGCCGTGGCGAAACTGCCACACGTGGGTATCGACTGTAGATTGCATAAAGAGTCTAACAGCAGGCATCGTCGTATCATCATATCATATTTGCGGCAGTCCGGATGCAGGGTCGTCTTGGCTTTCGACGTCCAAGACCATCGCTGACCTTGAAAAATGTGCTCAGCTGCCCTTGTCAGCGTAGCGTCTTGAGGCCTGGCAAGTCTCGATGCCTGGGCTGTCAAGGCTGCGGAACCATCTCCGTGGAGAGCTTTTACCTTGGGAATTTAAAGTTGCAAGTTGCAAGTTACGGAGTTTGTGAACAAATGCGGGCATATGGAGAGGGAGGCCTGGACATTGCGTGAGGTTCGAGGCGAAAAGGATCGTGGGCTGTACGCTCCGTCAACTGGCTCGCAGTCCCTTATTCATCCCCAGGCTTTAGGATGCAACGGCGACGAATGACAGCTGTTTTACGTATGATATTTGAAGGATCCCATATTCATCCAGCCCAGTTTTATGATATATCTCATCCCTTTTGGTGATATATCTCATCTCTTATTTGTAAACGTAGCTTAGTTCTAGACGTTTTCCTACACCTACAATCGTCAAAGATCACCATTTGTCCAGTGGCAGGTGGCATTTATCCCAACAAGAATCTCGACCTAGGACAAATCGAGGAATAGAAAGAATGAACATCACGAACGGTCGCTCGCTTTGGTTTTCCGCCGTCTTCTCGATGGACAAGCCCGCACACCGATCTTGAAGTTTTAATCAAACCTGGAGCCTTCCAGCCTATGTCCAGTCTTCCCCAACGCTCACCAAGAACGTCAACTTGCAACTTAGTATACCGGAAGTCGCTCGTCAATCTAACTGGATAATATCGCGACCACTTCTTTGTCCATTTCGCATTCTCCATGCGTCTGCTTTCGTTTCAACCTCTCTTTCTTTGATTTTCTCCTTCTTTTTTTCGCCGCACATTCGCCTTGGATTTGACTTCTCCGGAGTTGCGGTCGTTGGTGGCACTGTAACAAAATTTACTTGATCTCCGGGTAGCTCTATTACCGATACCCGGTCGCTGCCGAGACCTGGCGGCGTTTCAAGCGGCGTTTCCAGTGGCGGCTACTTTATTTTTTACGATTTTACTCTTATTGCTCTGATTCTCTTTCTTTTGAATTGCCGGCGCGGAATAAGTCCACATACTGTTTTGTTTCTAGCAGCACAGCAGCCCGCAAATTGTGTCTCCCCGTAGGGCTATTCAACTCCTCTTAGTCAGTTTGGCTAGATGACAAATTATTGCAAACATGTCAGAACAACCACACCGACGCGAATATCTTCACCCTTTTCATACATTTTGTACGAAATATGCTGAAAATGATCGTCTTGTCCTAAATTCCTGTTTTCCAACCATGGTATTTTCGACAATGTCCACTTCTTGCGAGGATGCAAATTATGAAAATATCATCATGGTGGTTATTATCGCCACTTATGCTGAATAGAAACCTCCTTGTTTACGTCTAGGCATATACAGATAATTTCTCACTCGATGTTGGGCAGACTGCAACTCAACCTTCATCGAAGCTGGCAGCTCGGAGGACACGTTTGGACAAGAGATTTCGTGCCAAAGAATAACGGCACGGAACACATTGACGATGTAGCTTTCGGTCAGAAAATCCGTGCGGAGAACCCTATCTATCAATACGAAGACTATGACAGTCAGTCGATTACCGGCCGAAACTTCATATCGCCTGTTCATCCACCTATGCTCGCATGCCTAGAGACCACACTCATTGTCGAAGTCAATCAAATAGAATGGAAACATAGTAAGTAGTCGTGGTAGAGAACTAAGTGCTGTGATCATCATGAAGCTGGAGATGGCCACTGCCACCACAATCACCACCACACAGTCACAGAACAAATAGACATTAAGTGCGCCATTGGAAGATAGCCTGCGTTCATAGTGAATCTAGGCAGTCTGCCCAATATCCCCAAGCAAATGCCCCTGTGTCGTTATCAAATTTTAACCGCATCTCGCAACAATTGATCCGGGACATGAACTTTTGACTAGAAAAATTATGTGCTCTGTCACTTCAGCGCCCATCACACTCAAACGGCATCTCCGTCTTTTATTAACCTTGTTTGCACATCCTGCGACCGGATCAGATACCCCAGGCTTTCCACAGGGGCCTAGATATCTGTCTGTTTGGAAGGGTGTCATTCTATCATTCAACACTTTTTGACGACCTTCATTTTGACACCCCTTGGCTCAATCGTACACCTTTACACACCCCACGATCCGGTGTATTTCTCCAGAAGTAGAGGTACCAAAGTGGAGGGGCGGAGTGTCAGTGACATGTCAAGGTGAAGGGTGAAGGGTGAAGGGTAAAAGGTGAAGTGTGATGGTTGCATGATGGCATGATGGCAGACGAATCAGCGCAGGTATCACGTCAACATTTCACGGCCTCGCCGACACATGCTCGAAAAACAAGGTTGCCAACCTCCTGTTCCTGGCTATGTGTCTCACAGGCTTACAATGACCTTGCCCTGGCCGGGCCTCTGCTGTTTCTCGAAAGTACCTCGCAGTAAAACAGGGAGCAAAGAAGTGAAGTTGGGACTTGGAAGGCTGGTGTGTGAGTGGGTTTCCTCTTCAGCTGCAGAGGGCGAGGGCGAGGGCGAGGGCGAGGGCGTGTGCATCTGCGTGCATGTGTGCGTGTGTGGTGGATACAATGGTGTTTATCTTCATTCCTGCGATGAAGTTTTTTATTTTTCTTGGTCAACACGCATGGTCATTCCCGTCATAACGATCCCATGCCGAGTGTGCCTAATGGGCCATGTGGATGGAGATGGCAGTATCGTGGCTTCATATTGATCAAGGTATTCTCTGCAGCTCGACTTGGTTTTATCGTATGTTACCGTACGTTCAATCACTAAACATTTTCATACGATCCGCGTATAGTTTTTCAAAGTTGGCATCTGTCACTGAAAAATTAGAATGCCTCACCCGGACGTTTACCGAGGCCAGGTATTATGATTAGTTAAGAAGTCGAGCCAAGACTACCTAGATCTTATTTTGAAATACCAGGTGCACTGACATCTTCAAGCCCTTTGTATCCTGTGACATTCATTACAAAGTCTAGCCCAGCTTTTCAGTCAAGTATGGACGGATCCAGAAGAGAGATAGTAATATCCATGATCATTTGACGTTCTGTTTTCAGACGAGAATGGTAACGTGGCCAAGATAACACGGGAGTATCAGGACCGGACTGTTTCTCGCAATGTAGACCCGTTTTCGTTCAGATCTAGATCGCCAGGCCGTGTCATCCGGCAACAAACAAAGTAAATTATGTGCACGAGTTTACTTGATTTTTTGTGGACGAGGCTCTATTCAGCAAACATAGCCGCGAGCCGCGTCGTGACTTGGTCGTGGCGACCGCTGCCAACTTCCTTGTTTTCATCATCAGCACTGTTACAACTTAAACGAGGTCCAGACCCCAAGCTGGATCTCGTCCGGCTTTTTATGGTCTCGCGTCCCGGTCTGAGCTTGCCGCATCTACCAACAATCAGAATATGTCTATCCTATTTGGGTTTCGAGATCACGTCCGCAATGCAATCTTGAAGAAGAAATCTTGCGGCCTTGCGGTCCCGACATTGCGGTGCCTTTGTTTTGTTGGCTTTGCCTGTTGGATATTCTTGTTAGACAATTTGCCTGCTGTGTGTTGTGTTGTTGGCCAGACATTGTCCACGAGGACTGTAGAAGAGTCTGGCCCTTCTCGTTATAGCAACCGGCCGTCTTACCGGGTTCAAACTAACAATGCCGTTCCTTGATTTATCAGAGCTTTAGGTTAGGAAAACAAGTGCCTGGACTGTCTGTTGGTCCCTCGAATGCCCAAATATCCAATAGCGGTAGATCAGGGCAGACAAAAGTCCTTTTCACTTTCCTCGATCCTGCCCCTAAACCCTATGGGATAATTTGGATAATTTGCTCAGCAGGTTCGATGCACGCACTATGAATTATGAACTACTGTGTATATGGGAAACGAAAATCGTGCACATGAGACATGGGCTGGTAGCTCCATGTGCAGAACCAAGGCACAGGCAAGTGTCAACAAAGGGGGACGCCATGAAAAAAGTACAGACGTGACACTTTGCCTCTAATTTCGGTGTGCCCTTTGTCAGTTTCCGTCCACGGTCCAAAGTGCCAAGTCCACTCTCCATCGTATCCTCTTTATCTATTTCAGCTTAGTCCAGCCACGACAGCACGGTCTAGATGCCCAGCATGATCCATACGGCCAGTGCTATATGCTTCCCGGTCCCCTCCTACATTCTCTCTCTCCACTCACACCTTTAACCTCTTTCACCTTTGTGCATAGTTGAACGATCCACCCTTCCTCCACAAAGAGCAGTAACATCTCCGTCAGCAGCCAGAAGAGGAGACCCATACGATGGCGATGAAGCGGTGCCCGGCGTAAATGCCGTCCGCATGGACAATGGAGATCCCCCTTTAGGCTCCCCCCTTTCGGCGGGTATTCCGGGAAGGATTGCGAACCAGCTTTCCGGATTTCGGAATATCTTTACGCAGTCTATAAATCCGACGTGTGGCACGCTGGTTCAATGTCGCACAGCGAAAGTAGTTCGAGGGCGACACTGCCTTGACTAGTTAAAACGACGACATGTCCCAACGTGGTTAAGCATCCCCCTTGGCGAGGCAACATCCAAACCTGTTTTATAAGATAGTTGTACGCATATACGTGACAAGGCTTGGCCTTAACATCTTTATGGTTATGACAGGAGGATGTGCTCCGTAGAATCGCACTCGTTGCCATTATTATGTGCCGTCTTCGTTGTTGTCGAATTATTCCTGTTTGCATTTTGTCTCTACATTGTATATCCCAGACAGTCCACGCGAGGTTATGATTCCAGATCTTTCAGATCTGCATATAGTGCCGGCCGAGATGGCATCGGGCATTTTCGCTCTTCATACATTCGTGGAGGATAATACTCCCGTCGCGTTTACCTTTTTGGGAATCCCACAGTTCCGCACTCTCCTTTTTCTATAAACACATATTTTCCTATTCCGCAAATCGTTTGTAATCTGGCCTTGTCTATCATCTCTTTGTTTGATCACTTGCCGAACGTCGTTAGGAGCTTGTCGATAGCGCAGCCCTTTGTCTCGTAGGGCGGAGTTGGGAGGGTCAGCCTCGGCCAAATTGACGCCTCTTTTGTAAAACACGCACTTGCGTTGCACGTGCTCGACCTCTAACAATCTAAGCAGGCTTAATTTCATAATAGTTGAAGCTGGCGATCTGCATACTTGTGGCACAAAGTTTTGACAGTCGAATAAGTGATCTTCAGAGCTATGGGAAACTACCTATGAAGCCCCGATATCTCTCTATTCTCATGGTTTATGGCGTCTCAAATAAGCATTATGAACATGAAAGTGATATGATATTTACTTGAAAATTACTTTCTCGGCCTTTTGTTAAAAATTACACGGCTCCTTGTTCCTTTGCCATTTTGTCTTCGTTTTATCAGTATATAAAATAAACGATGTTTTTTGCTGTTTTAATATAAATGATGGCTTAAAAAATTTATTCTCTTTTTTTTAATGCTGCCAAACTGGAAAAGTTGGAGCAGTTTAATAACAAGTGAGAGGTCAAAGGAGAGTTCCATTTCTATGATTTTCCATGGTGAAAATTCTATCGCATCGTCGTTCGGCGATGTCCATAGGTGAGTGTTTTGTGGCTGCATTTATCAACCATTACTACGGCAGTTATTCCGGAGTGTGGATGCTGTTGCGAATCGACTGCCAAATGGAGCAAACCGTGGGTATTACATCACTGTGCAAATAGAAGTAAAAAAATTTGACCACCAAATTACGGGGGGTGGGGGGGATGGCTGACAAGAAAAAGCAAAAAAATTGAGCACACTGTTCGTAACTTGGACCTTGACCGCCCTACGGGACTATGGCTCCCTAGTGTGCAGCCCGTTTCTCGGGTATGCCGAAACCAAGAAACAAGTTTAGCGGGCGCGATGCACCTCGAGATGCCCCTAGACATGCACCTAACAGGGCCCCTGGTTTCTAGGGAGAACGGGAAGAAAAATATCAGGGAGTGAAAATAAAGGCGAAATTCCGAGGGAAGGAAACAAGGGATGAATGAAGCGGACTCAACACAAAAGAGCGAGACCGAGAGGATGACGACGGGGTTAGGAAGAGACAAAAAGAAAAAAAGAAAGCGAGTAAGAGACTGCGGGCCCCAGCGAAACCAAAAGAATGGTTCTGTGGGGAGGAGGGTCTTGACGAAGAGGAAAAGAAGAGAAAAGCGTCGTGATAGAAAACGGGAAACAACAGACGGACTGCTAGAAATGGGCAAAAACCAGACCAAGAAAACCCGGTTTTTGTGTCGACCGCGGGTCCAGACCCTTTTCTTATTTTCTGCAGTTCTGCAGTTCTGCAATTTGCTGTTTCGCGTTAACATCCCTCACCCTTTCGCATTTTTCCCAGACACACGGACGTCTTCACCTCGTGCACGTTCACACACTTTTAACTTTTAACACTCTCTCACACACTCCATCCTCCAACCGATCCGATCTTTGTTGATCTTGGGATCGTCCGTCCGACTCGCCCACTTTCCACTTTTCGCACATCGCCAAAAAAGCCTAGACCACAGCTTAAGTGGTTTTGTGGGAGACGGATTTTGGGGAAAATGCCGAAACAGGTTAATAAAAAGATGTTTATGTGAGCATTTGTTGACGTGCGGGTCTTGGCATTGCGGCTCTCCAGACTTTTTCAATTGATTTGGGACCGTGACGGATTGACATAATCAATTGACAGATGACTTTGCTCACAATTCATGTCAAGTTTTGATTTTAATGACAGCGTGGAGCTCTATTTTGAATTTTGACATTGACAAGGACTTTTGCATGACAACTTGTAATGTCTGCCAACGTTAGTTGTCTGTAATTTACGTCCAGACGCCACACTTCCCAACTTTCTTCTTCACCATCTCCATTTCACGTCCTCTCCCTTCCCAGTGTTTGCGAATCGCTTTTCCGATCCGCCGTCACGATACTGGCCCACTCTATCGTATCAGATCTGCACCATCTGCAGTACACGTGTTCCGCGCCTAGACGTGTTGGGGAAAGCCTGCGATCTGGGCGATGAAGGGATAGGTGACGAGGAACACTGGCGAAGCGAGACGAGACAAAGTGGGCAGATGACAGGACAAGAAAAAGCAAAAGGCGGGCAAAGTGCAGGCGCTTAGGATGCCACTAACAAGTTGGGTCGATGTTTTTTTCTTTTTTTTTCTTCTGAATTTCTTTCACAGTCTTCCGTATCAGATCGATTCACAGTAGCCCATGCTAGAGACCCTGATTCCTCGGTCGAATGTGATCTGCATTCGTTTTTCGCATTTGAATCAAGCGAATTAGGTGGTGCACAAATTTTTGCCGACTACTGTGGCGTTTTGGAGGGCTGCCTCCCTCAGCCTCCCCTCTCGTTTCTTTGTTGGCAACCAAGCGAACACATCCCTAGAGCTCTAGAATCCCCTAAACTTCCTAAAAATCAAGGAAGCGGGAGGCCTAAATTAGTTGATCTTAGCGAACCCCCCCCTTCGTCAGTGTACGGAGCCGTAGAGAAGAGTGAATCGCCAAAAAAAACCGTGCTCGCCCTCGCACCCCTTGTGTCTTTGATTTTCCTTTCTTTTCTTCTTTCTGTATCGTCCTCTTCGCCCTGCCCCCGTTTCCTTCATTGGGATTAGGTTCCTGCAATGTACCTGGAGGGGCGTATGCAGTGCCGGGGCCATCAGTTGGACTGAACCTGCCCTGTCGTCCTGGGCCCATCCCATATTCATTCCAACAGATCTACCATTAGCACAAGAGATTGCCCTGAAGGGTCCCGCGATGTGGGGTGGCTGAGTCTCGAACTGCAGAAGTCGAACGATTTTATTCTCCGAATATCAAGAAATTTCTTCGCTTCTCTTTATTGTTTTCCATTAATTATTCATAGACTTTCATCCACCCTTCAAAGGCTTCACTGTCTCCATCATTATCCCAGCCCATTCCAGCCGCGTCGCCCCGTCATCCCGGCTGTCTGTACTCTGCATACTAACACGGATTGTCTTTGCTGCCGGTATCTGACTCAAAGCCGGGCGCGAGATAACCATTTAGACTCAAAGAATGGAAAGAATAGCAAGACAAAGTCATTGCTACTAAGCCTTGCCTCGAAAGTGGAAGGCAAAACCAAAACCAAAACAGAACACCACCATGCCTGCATGCCTCGGAGCGTGCCATGTGAGCAGAACTCTCCTAGTGCCAAAGGAAAGCGCAGTTGATGTCTTTTTGAGCGCTGTTGTCAGCTTTCCTCAAACAATTCATTGAATTGCCAGGCAATAATTCTCTTTGACTGACATCATTTTCGCAAAATTCTATTGTCTTTGATGAGTTTTGAACGCCTGTAACGCTTGAAACACTGAGGCACTAGGGGGTCTGTAGGGCGCTAGGGCACTAAGAGCGCTAACACGCTAGGGGACATTCGGAGCCATGTTTTCAGTGGGCTCTCAGTGGATTCCCATCGCTCTCGCCGTAGGCCACAACCTTGTCGAGCTGAGCAAGGCCCATATCAAAGGGAGAGGCAAAGAGAGTAACGACTACGGAAAAAAACAGAGAGCCACCAAGTGGGCGGATGTCGCTGATATTCGTTGATCATCTTAGCGGAAGTCGTGGTTAAATCGTTAAGCAGTGGAGTTCGGACCGCGTGGACAGTGGCAAGCATCTCACAAAACGCCTTGTTTCGTGAAACTCTCGTGAATATCTCGGCCTTTTTGTGCCGTTTTACTTACATCATGTTCAAATCGTCAACGTATATTGGTATCAAAAAGCACCCAACGGTGTCCATACACAATTGCACTTTAGCATGTCGATCCATGATGTGCTCGTCAAAGTACGGCCGTGGACCGTAGAACGTTGGGGATTTTTGACGGTTTTCTGTGATGTGTGCTATCGTCGATTGTAGAATCTATCACTGTCACGAACGTCAACAAAGTTCGAACAGCCTCACCGCGTCAATTACCCCGGACCCGAAATAAGGCTGTTGCCAAGTCAAAATAGGGCGACAGATAGAAAGTACGAATATTAAAAAAAAGGACGACAATAAACAAGTACGTTGACCAAAAAAGGACGACAGGAATCAAGTTCGATATTCGACAAGTCAGATACCATGAGAGGAAAGTCAATAGAAACATGCATCGAATATGAAAAAAAGTACGACAGGGCGACAAATGACAGGGCCGGATGAGGTCGATCCCGGCGAGACGGTTCAAAAATCTCGGCCGAGGGACAGACGACAAATCAAGATCCGGTACTAACAGGCACACAACATCACCAATAACACCAACACCAACATCAAAATCAATAACAAACAATGGACCCAAGGCGCCGGCTTCCGGGAACTATGTCAACTACGGCTCGCAAGCTGTCGTCTAAAGCTCGCAAGCTATTATCGCAAAAGGACGTTTTCTGCGCGCTGCCGTCGCATGTTTAAAAGCTGAAAGGCTTTGAGAGTCTAAAGGAGGCGCAGTCGCCAACAGACTGACATTGAGAACAAAGAGAGGCGAAACACACGATTCTTGGGCGCGCGAACAATCGGCAGGTACAAAATCACAAAATCACAAAATCACAAAATCACAAAACAGTAAACGAGAGAATAAAAGACAAAGGGAGAGCGGCAAAGAAGAACTGACGACATGTTTCTCTCCGTTGATCTTTTGCTGTAAAAGCATATGCCCCGTTTTTTTCAGTAGCTCAATAGACGCCGGTAGCTCCCTGGCGTCTGTGATTTTTTTTTTTTTTCCTTTTTTCTTTTTGGGGCGTAGATTTTTAGGCCGGCTTCTTTGGTATAAGTAGCTGTCTCGTCCTCCTGGGTTAGGGAGCGACGATCCGGAGTACCCGTCCCATTGGAACGATGCGATTTGGCAGGCGTGTGCGGCCCCCCTTTTTTCGAGTCCACTACCTGTTCTCCTTTCTCCGTCTTTTGGCTGTCTTTGCTAGTTTTCGACTGGGAATTAAACAAGTCTCGACTTTTTCCTCTTTGCATCGGGTTTCCAAGCCAATTTTTACACTGAATTTTGCACCGGACTAGGGGCGCTGAACCGATTATGACGGATCCGTCTCGTCATTTTGCAGGGGTGCAGAGGGTTGTGAAAATGGCAAAATAGCGAAGGTTGCAAAATAGGGAATGTTCCGTCTAGCGACAGAAAGTGATAGAGTGAGGGGACGAGCAAAAAAAGTTACGACGTCCGATATACGTAGCAGTGATCGCCTACGCCGGACGAACGATTAAAAACCCACCTTCAACGCGACCGTCTGGCGTGCGTCAAGTGCAACCAAACAAAAATGAAAATAAAAATAAAAATCGAATAAAAAAATATTTGACGGTCTCGAGGCACCGTCAAATTCTGGAAACCGTCAACCAACCGTCACAAAACTACAACTGTAAACATGAGCATAGTGGCCGTCAAGGTTGTTGTCTGAGGACGGCGGTCGCTGTACTACGGCGCTCAATTCTTCCAAATACGGCTGTAGTAGGTTGTAGTAGTTGTACAGAGGCTAGTATTATTTTTGCATTTTGTCTTGATTCTAGGCTTTACGGTTTGCCGCATATAGAGATGTCGATATGCATATGTATGTAACTATTCGCCACTCTCTCACTATCTTCACATTGCAAGCTGGTTAGTTTCATAGCTATCGATAGACACACAAATTGGCAACCAGACAAGCTGCCTCACTGTCTCCTTTTTTCTCAACTTGAATACACCGTTAAAAGGAGAGAAAGCTTGACCCTGGTCGCAAAAGTTTGTTCGATGCCAGCTGAACAATGCACGCCGGATGGTACCCTGGGGTCCACACGCCCCCGTTCGAGGAGAACTCTCGGCGTGGGAGGACAGGAGGGGTGTGAGATTGGGTTGCAAAAAAAGGAGGGAGGGAAACTCCGTTTTTTGAAAACTCCGTGCTGAGCACAAAATACAGGCCGCTGAGAGAGAAAATTAGAGAAGGAAAACAAAATAGCTAAAGCTCATTGGCATGAATTTTTTTTACTGAGGACATTCAATGATTAAACTCAATCGTAAACAAAGAAAATGCCGTGGAGAAACCCAGGAAACCAAGCCTATACGAGCCAACAAGCATTTCATGGACATACACAACAGCTCAGAATTTTGTAAAAACGGTCGATAATGACATCGATGCAAGAACAACAGGAAAAAAAGCGCAACAGACGAGCTACGGGGAATTTCAGGAAGCAGAACAATACGATCGCACAAAAAGAGAAGATGAGATACAGATTACCAAGAGCACAACATCACATAAAAAAAAGAAAAATAGCCGCCTGATATTCGGAAAGATCCTGTCTGCCCTTCTGTTCCACCGAGATCGGTGTCTCACTTTCAGAGTGTTTTGCAGCTCCATTTCGATCTCTGTACGAGTCGTCCCCATAACTGAACCAGTAAGGCTTGTAAGAGACACAAAGACGCAGAGTAAATTCCCCCCTCACGTCACGCCCGCTGGGGCAAAAGGCAGTTACAGCTGCAGATGCATCTGCAGGGGTGATTACGACATGCGCCTGGCTCTGGAATAAGGAATTGGAGGGTTCCTCTTCTTCGGCGAGAAGCGCTTTTCTGGTGTATTTTTGGTGTAGAGACGCCGCAAAAACGATGCAACTGATACGTCCTTTGCCACCGATGCAGACAATGCAGAGACGATCGATTCGCGCCTGCATTTACAACGATTGGCGGTGAGGGCGCATACAACCAAAAACAACGCATCTGTTGAGATATAGTTATCGCACTTTGTTTTCGACGCATCAGAAGAATCGTAAAATTGGACGATCGATGGTAGACGACGGCGCAGGCAAATATGAACGGCGAACTGCGAGATCAAAATAAGAACCGGCGCCCGATGACAAGCAAGGCCGCCAAAGAAAGATATTTTCTTGATCACAGTCCGATATCAACCATATCACAATTATCGTCCAACTTGTTTACTTTTCGTGTAATTACCGCCAACGCCAGGAACCGAGATGTTTGCGTAGGCGCAACTCGCGAGCCGTTATAGTCTGGCCGATTGCGAACGACGCGAAGGCAAAAGACAAAAGACAAAACACAAGGCACGATAAGCTTGTTCAGCTTGAGCTTGGAGCTTGTCCTTTTTATTTTTATTATTATTTTATATCTTTTTTTTTTAAGAAACGGAGCTCTAGGAGCAGTTGAGTAGAAGAATTAGAAAGAAGTATTGAGACAGCATAGGGGCCAGCAGGCCACTACCAAAAATGGAAAACGAAGATATGAAAACAGCCCAGGCAAAACTGTTCATGCTGTCTTTCAGTTCCTTTTGCTTTTCGTTGTTTTGGACAAAGTTCATTCGTCCACCGTGACGGTCTCGTCAAATCGACTAGACAGAGGTGTGTACTACAGCTAACAGAGTACAATAGTTTGCCATGGCAGCTTTGCAAAAGAAGACGGAGTACGAAGTAGAGACGAAACGAGCTACCATTTCTTCTTCTTTTTTTCTCCTTCATCCTCTCTGCGAGCGGGCATGTTTCGGACTGTTTTTGTCGACTTTGGTCAGTCTTTGGCTTGCTATCTTGCAACTTCCCGGCAGTTTTCGCCACGGCTTATTCATCTCCCAACCACCAAGCGTCGTATCCCAAGCTTGTTAACCCCCCTTGTCTTCTAGACTGCCTTTGCTCATTTTCCTATTTAAATTTGAATTCCTTTCCTTTTCTGGGCACACTACCAGACCACCGGGAGGGTTCTAAGCCTTCCATCATACACTGTTAACTCCCACGAGACCAGATCTCGGTGTATTACAGCCGATTCTCTCCCTAGCCAAAGCACATGCGCGTTCGGCGCTTCTACTTCCTTCTATAGCCTTGCGAGCGAGTTTGCCTGGCAACTAAGAGTCAGTTTCCCAGCCTCACAATTGGACATCACGAGCTGTGGCTTACTCGCTGTATCTGAATCCCTTGTCACGGGGTCGTAATCACATAGGAGCCTGAAATATGTGGCCACACTCACGAACGATCAGAATATCTTGAGTAGAGTACGTAACTAACAAGGGCAATGTTTCTTGGTTCGAAAAGGGAAACGACTAAGCCACGGCCGTTGGCTATTCGCGCAGAAAGTTCAGACCAAAAAACGTTGACAACAAGGGTAGGCAAGGACCTTGTCGACAGGCATCACATGCAGGCGTAATTACTGTAAGAATTGGCAAATTGAACGGACTGAATGGAATAGAAAGCACCTGATAGGGAAGAGCGCACATAGTAGGAACAACATTCAAAATTACAATGAAAAATGGGATAATATCTAATATCCAAACGAAGAACACATCTCGTCAAAGAACTCAAATCAACAGAAACAGCCGAGCTAAACGCCGTCTTGAAACAGACTCTTGTCGATGTATTCCTTCACAAACCCTTGACCACTGAACATTTGTCATTTGCTGTGCCCGTTCTGTCGTTGTGCGTGTCTCGTGTCTGCTTGTCCCTGTATCCTTACCTGGTACCGTTAACGTTCTCAACTGAACTAGTCCAGAAGTCGTCCAAGTGGCTCCTTCCTTACACACCCCTCCCTGGTCTGGGCAGTCGAGGTAGCTTCCTTTCCGATTTCCCTTTTTCCTATTCCCCATTTCACTTGAACGCAGCTCCACTCTCTGTCCTGGATCATGAACCTTATTTGCACACCCCTCCCTCCTTTGCTGTGCTTTTCGCTGGGCTAGCCTTTTCACCTCAGAAAATTGGTTAGTTCACTTCCTTCCCTCCTTTTTCGCCCACCCCTGCTGCGAATCCTTGGGCGCGCGGCGGTTGCGCTCAATCGTAAAAATAGAGCGATGGTGCAAATAGTCAAAATAGGGAAGGCGGTACCCGGGGCCTTGTATTTTGTATCTCAGCTTTTTGCCCTTTACCCTTTGCTCTTACCTCCTCCCAACTTCGCTGTGTCGCGCCTTCTTCTTTCCGCCAGACTAACCACTCCCCACCTTCCCTACAAAACCACACATAAGGCAAAAGTGGTGTGAGCTGTACCAAATACTGGTATGAAGGAAGGCGCAACCAACACGCCCTCCTCAACGCCCCCATCTTTTCTGCGTCTTGGCCTGCAGGATGGTTCACTCTAGACGGTGCCCATTAAATTCCTAAGCGCATCCCGCATCTTGCTTGCCCCCAAATCTACTCAAATCGACCCAAATCTGCCTGCCGTGTTTGACTCCTTCCCAACTCGATCTCTTCTCCCAACAACGTCTTTTTTTGTGCTCCTGCCCTCTTCAATTGACTGTTTGTCTTCCCCTGAACATTGATCACGAGAGTCTCCAATCCAAACAACAAACATAGCAACAGCATACGCCAACATATCTCGCCCTCTGTTTGCTGCCCTCCAGTATCGCTGCCGGCCATCAAAACCCGCTTCCCATTTTCGACACGTGGGACAATGCATGTTCTCAGCCCATGCTGGCTGGTAGGGTAACATTTCGACTCGAGTCTTTGCCGTGGCTGCTTTCTTTGCTGGATCTTCTACTTCGTCTACACATCTCTCCATTCTTCTCGTTTTCTACCACACACTCCCCTCCATCACCATCGACCTCCATCTCTCTATTGTCAACATATCTCGAGAGACATCGTTCGCCATACGGAACACTCCCCTTCGACCTGTACTCAATAGCCTTATTGCGTACTTTCTAAACTAGGCATCCGCATCTACCTACCTTTGGACTGGAAGATACACGCCCCTCAGACTTGTCCCTTGACTTTGCTTCACCTCGACTACTCCACGCCTCTTTCCAGGCCCAGTTCGATGTCTCCCCCACCCACGAGGCCGCGCTGGTTCCTGTACATCTTCACGCCTTTGACGTCGACTTTGACTTTGGACCTAGAGCTCTGATACGGGCCCAACCTCGATCGAGTCTCTCTGACCATACTAAGGGCCTGGATCCAACATCGGGGCTGCATCGAGTTGCTCGTCGGCGCACCTCGCAGAATTACGACCGCCGTCTAGTTTTCGTTGCCCGTTGCTTGTTGCTCGTTGCTCGCAGCTCCTTCTACGTTTGAACTGAGTATCTTCTTCGTACTTTCCTTGCTCGACGACCTCGCTCGATCGACAAACAATATCGGTCCTCAAATATCGACCGAACATCAACACCAACAGACGACTGTCTACGACCCTTCCGACTCTCCACGACACAAAGAGGAGACTCGCCAACTCTGGAACCTGATATTGACCGATATTTGACCCAAGACTTTGTCTCTTTTCACCTTGAGGTGAAGGCTATCTACTTGACAAACTACTGCACTTCCTCTTACACAGTTTACCTTCGACCGGCTTCTTCACCTCTAAATCTTGTCCCATTCCACCACACCGTACTTTGCCTTCCTTCCACTCTACCACCCCTACCCTCCTTGGTTCGTTTTTCTATATCAAGTCTTCCCACCCCCTACCATCCCTTTTCATCTCGTTCGACCTCACCATCAATCCATCGACAATTAACTTGGACTTGGGACTCTGTACTTTCTTTATTTATCTGACCTTGTTTTCGTCCACTCCTTGCCCACGACTTTATTTATTTTTGTGCTTCTTCCTCCATCAACCCTAATCACTTGTCGTTCTTTTCTTGTCCCCTTCTCGTCCTTTTATTGTTAATACGTGCTGTCCCGTTTCACATTTCAGTCCTTCTTCCTTCTTGACTTCCCACTTCTTCTCCCTCTTCTATCTTTCCCATCACATTCTCTCACCACCTCTGTACTTTTACCTTGCATCTTTCGCTCCGCATTGTACTTGCTTCTTTCCTCTTTTGTACTTCTGAACGAAAAGACAGGAAGACAAAGGAAACTTCACGATATCTCGACGCACAGGTAAGGACTTTGCAACACCACGTCGTCCTTTTGTTGACCGAAGTCCGTCGACAAGGATCTTCACGGACTGCATCGCCCTGGAGTGGCATAGATCGAGTGGGCAGAATAAGAGTACTGACAACGGCCGATCGCAGAGTACAGTATGTCAACAGGAAGGGTCACGCCACCTCGCAGCAACGGCCGCTCGCATCACGGCCTTTCACACGTGCACAGCCATGGCCATCACCACCAGGATCACAGCCGACGGTCACAACACGACTTCGCCCAGGGAGCGGACTGGGAAAAACACCGTGATCGGATCACAGAGCTTTATCGTGACCAGGGGTTGCACCTTAAGCAGGTTCAGAAGATCATGCAGGAACAGCACAACTTTTTCGCCAGCCAACGGATGTACAAGACTCGGATCAGCAAATGGGCAATCGACAAGAACCTCAAGGCAAAGGACGTTGCCACGATTCTGTCTGTCCAGCAGCACCGGAAAGAGATGGGCAAGAAGTCCAAATTCACCATTCGCGGCCGGGACATCGACTTCGCACGGGTTGAACAGTACTTGAAACGGGACCCGACGTTAACCCGCCGCTCGCAGGGCGCAGATTTGACGGCAGAGGATCTCCAGAACCGTATGGATGCAGCAGGAATCACATGTCGGACGCCATCGCCAACACCACCTTCGTCTCCATCACCGTCAGGCCATTTTGGTTTCACGCACCAGCCGCAACAGAATGTGTCTTTCCCGCCGGACATGTACTTCGGCCGGAACACCCACACCCATATGTCCCACGACCACTACTTCCAAGGCCGCCCCTTCCAACCACATGGCTCGTACGCCCAGAATGCCAACCACCAGTTCTCGACACTTCCCTCGACAACAATTCCGATCCTGCCGTCGCATGCACCGATGCATGTGGCAACTACCGCGTCGTCCTTCCCTTCGCTGAACTCGACACTGTCCACGGCTCCGTTCACCACGGCAAATGCGGGATCGACAATCCCTTCGCTTAGCCTGCCAGCATCGTCTCTTCCCTACATGCCACTACACACAGCCCACTCGATGTCCAGCATCGACCAGCAGCGGACACTGCCATCCCAGTATGATGCCCGCCGCAATAGCATCGCAAACCCGGTATCGATGCTGTCTGTGCCGCAGGGTGGCCAGTCGAACCCGAACCAGTCGAACCTGAATGTGTCACCATATCTGTCCGGCGCGTCGCCTGGACAGTCTTCGGCCACCTCTTCGCTTTCGGCCCGGTCTTCATACACGCCTACACCGCAGATTCCGACTCTCTTTGCGTCGTCATCGCCTCTCACCGACCCTGTCCTCGAAAACAAGCTGGTCCATCTGGCACGGGGATACTTTGGCCAGGCCATCAGGGGCAAGCAATGGGTCCAGCGCATCATTGGTACCGGCAGCCTCGTCACAGCCAGTTCTAAAGAAAACGGCGTCGACACGGCGGGGGAGATTACTACTTGGGGTCGTGAACTCCGCGTTGGCCGACGCCTAATTGGTGATGGCATCATAGACAAGGGGTTTACGAGCGTTCACCAGTCCATGGACCGTCTGCAACAGCATCTGCAGAAGGAGGACCCGTCGCTCCTGTTCTATCTCCTTTACAGCACTGCCTTTGGCACCAAGTGTCCGCTCGACCAGCCTCGCAATGGACGCGATAGCACAGCCGAGCTGCGCGGAGTTGGAATGAAACTCGGCATCCACATCAAATCCCTGACCAGCATCGTCTTGGGCCAGCAACACCCGATCAACCAGATGATCCAGCTGCTCGTTGCTGAGGATGGCCGTATTCGCTCACCAGCCCATATGGCGGCTTTGCCGATTCCGTTGATGGTCATGCGTGATCTTTACGCCGAATATGACCTGGCTAGTGCTGATTCCGAGGCCACAGCACAGATCCAGCGTCTCGCATACTTGCTAAGCCTGGGTCGGCCGGCAACAGACGGAGATGCTGTCGAGACTGAGCGTGAGGAACTCACAGCTCGTCTGCAGGATTCGCCTAATATGCACACCAAGTTGAACTTCTTCGTTGCATACCTGCAGTACCTTACTGATCTGGCACTACAACAAGAAAACGAACGCAAGGCTTCGGAAGGAGTAAACTGGAGCGGCGGAGATGTGACCATGGGCGGTGTTCCAGTGCCGACGACGAGTCCTTCTGGTATATCAAGCTTGACGCCATCCTACTCGTCCACATCGGACGGCGCAGCAACACCCGACAGTTCTTACACGACGTCCATGTCGACGGCTACTGCGCGGCCCCATGTCGTGCCCATTATTGTCGGGATGCACAACCAGGGCCAAAATATGACGGGAACGTCTACGTCTAACACACAGCCGCCCACATCGTCCGGATCACCATCTTCATCTCTCCCGTCGTCGCCCGTGGCCGGTGTCTCCTCGGCCATGATCCCACAGCCGCCGACCACCATGACGACACCACGGACAATTTTGTCAAATGGACAGTCTCGCCAACAAAGTCAGGGCCACTCAGCCCACGACTCTCCCTACACTCTTCAGCCATCGGCATACCCACCTGTGCCTTCACCATACCATCAGCATCCCAGTACAAAGCTCCCTGGTATGTCCATGGCATCCGGACATGATATGCCAATGGGTGGCCAAACGATGGCGGGACAACCACATGCCGGCCAGCCCCTGACTGCCGGCGGCATGAACAACACCGGGTCCATGACTTGGGAGCTGGGCGATGCTGCAAATGTCAACTGGGTCTAGAAGGCCAGTGGAATAAAAAAGCGACTGATTTATACATGAATTTGAGTTTATATTGGTACATACGGAGGAACATTTTATTTCTAGTTCATTGGACGTACTGGAGTTGTAATGATATCATTAGGTTTGAGCTAGCATCCGGTTAGCAGGGAATATGAATAAGGACACGGGGCACCGGGATTTGCTTTTGGTACAGGTTATGACTTTTAGGTTTATTAGGTTGCATCTGCTGCATGCGTTTATTGTTTATGTCATTCTGTCATTAATTCACATGTGAAAATATCATCACATTCTTTTACATATTTATCCCAAGATAACTCGCTTCGTGACCCGTTTGTCGCTTGGGATAGACTGCCATACCGACTGTTCCATAGCTAGCAGTGCCTGCCGATAGGCAATACCGACTTCCCAAGAAACAACCATTAGATTGTGAAACTGGAGGTGTTGGCACCCGCGGACGTGCTGCACTTCTTGACAGCCAGACGCAGGCTGGACTTTGCACAGGTCGTCCGTGGCCGTTCGAGGCACCGCAACTGATGATATATGCACAACATCGGCCGTCGCTTCAGTTGCACCATCCTTGAACAGCGACAGAGGAACAGTGACGCTGCCGACCTCCTTGTCACCATCACGCACCGTGGCGTAGGTGTGCGTCGTCTCTTTTCCCGGATCTGCTTTTAATCTGCACGGGCAGTTTTTATCGCCAGTGTGCTCGTACTTGAGGCTGAGCGTCAGCTGTGCCACTTCAGCCGTGAAGCACAGCAGGCCGTAGTCCATTGCAAACGGACGGCCCGGCGTGGGTGCTGGGTGCAGCTTGCCATCCGTCTTTGACAGCATCTGTTTGGCCTTATCGACACCCTCCACACCAATCCTCTCCAAATATGTCAGATAGATCTCGGCCGACAAGGGATTCCACAGAGTGATTGGCGGCTGCCACTCGACGGCACTGACAACCGACGATCCGCAGGTATCCAGAAACTCGACTGACGTGTCCACCGACAGCCACGACCATGACGGGAAGGGAACCTTCAGTGTCGGGCCGTCCTCGATGGGAATCCCGTGGAAAGCCTTGGCCGACCGCCGCCTGTGGTCTGAAAGACAGGAATGGCCCGTCCGCCACAACAGGCTGTCACTCAGACTGCCATACGGATGTCCCCAGAGGTAGCCGTTGGGTGGGAAGCGCACAGACTGGTGACCCAGGACGCCCCAGTAGGCCCACAAAGCATCGCTGCCGTCTCGGAGTGAGCGAAGACAGAAATGCTCGACGCTCGTAAAGTATGTATTGGGAGTGCATCCAAGTGTTCTCTGGCCATCGGGAGTATACCGCCAAAGAGCACCGCCGTCTTTGCGAAGACGAACACCGCCGCCTTGATCACTGTCCAGATCCTCCCGCCACATTGTGTCTCGACAGGACCAGTACGCCAGAGTGTCCAACATGATCAGAGCTCGCCTTGCCTGGAAAGCTTCTTGATATGTCCAGCCGCGACGGTCCCAGTGGGTCCACCGGAGGACGTCGTGTAGGCCACCTTGGAACGTCGTTAGGTTGACCCCGTTGATGTTCTCAGTGGCCTGCAAATCTGGTCTGTCAGTGTTGTATCCAGACAGACCTGCTGATGCATCACGGCCAGCAGCTGCAACAATCACCAGTTCAGCTGCCTCATATAATGCAGCCATTCTTGGCAGTTGCCTCTGCTTATCTGCGTCATCATCTTGAATGATACAGATGGAGTCGACCCAGATATATTGGAGCCCAAGGTCCTTCACAAGCGAAATGGCATTGGATATCGTCTTTGGCAGATTTGCTTGGTCCAGTCCTCTAGGCTCCGAGTATAGTTGGAGCCTCGCTTTTGTCAGCAGCGGCTGTGTGTCTTTTCCCCAGACATAAGAGAGTGCTGCAAACTCCGCCTCGAGGTCGCAGGGCACGATCTGCCTTGTATTGACGTCGATCAGCCGGATAAAGTTTGTGTCTTCCACAGAAAGCGTCGTCGGGGTAGATGTCGCCACGGGCGATGCTACCGTCCGCCGGCAACTGGCATGCCCGTCTCGGCAAGTGGTCAGCCACCGTCGTGTTCGGTCAATGTCGATTCGAGGAGGAATATGCATCCCGTGCACCCGATGGCTGTCAGGCGTGTTGCCTGTCTTAATGATGGTGCCCGCAATGCCAGGCAAGACATCCACCTTGACGCTAATCACCCGTGCGGCTGGCCGCATTTCGATTTTCAGACTCTTGTCGGCATCTGACCCTGTCGGCACCATCTCCTCCAACAACTTGAGTTCCGCCGTGACGCCCGTTGCCGCCAAATCCGGGCTAATACCGTGATCGTTCCGGCGGATCATAGCCCGCATGTTGCACACAATTTTGCCGACAAGACGGCATCCCCGGCACGGCCATGTCCCGGGCTCTTTTGACAAGAATTTGTCGACACGGCCGACATGGAAGTGAATACCCCGCCGATGGCAGCTGCACTGAAAATCGGATGGTGAAGACTCAAAGATCTTTTCGCAGATGTCGCAGAGTGCATCTTTTGTGCCAGGTCCTACAACAACTTCCTCTGTTTTCTCGACGTCGGGTTGAGTGCCGTCGGTTGATGCCATATTCCGTTAATTGTAGGCCGTTGAAATATTGGTTCAAGTTTGACTTGAATTATCCTTTCACGAAGTGAACTTGCATTTCGATTTTTACTTACGCTTTGAATTTGGTGAGCCTTGCCAGTGTGGCGGTGTTGTGTGTGAAACAGGAAGGAGCGACCTGCAAGGCGGGCGGCCCGGGGTCTCTGTGGCCCGTGCCGCCCGCTTCTTTCCATTTATTCGCAGCAAAAATCAACATCACTCTAAAATCAATTCGAAATCGAATTGAAAAAAATAAAGTGTATTTTGATGATAAAAAAATTTGATCGATCACGGGATCGAACCGCGGACCTGCGCCGTGTTAAGGCGCCGTCATAACCAACTAGACCAATCGACCGTTGTTGTTTTCGATGTGGACCGGCTCTCATTGTGGGTACAGATATCTGGGTACGCTTCCTGGCGACCACCCCGTACTTTGGTGGCTGGTATCTCGAAGGCGCTCTGTGCCTTTATCTACATACAGAGCACTTACAGTACTTATAACGACGAACACAGCGAATACAACGAGAGCAACATATCTTTATATATACTGATGCATACGCCCTTTGAAAGTTTAGGGTTTTGGTATTGTTTAATTCAGAGTTGTGGGTTAAGATTTTGCTGCGTCGGTGGCTCGACCGTTCGAATAGCCGGTGGATGTACCGGGCGCCCATAATTTGTTCTCTTCCCCAGTGGTCCCCTAAATCGCAATACCTCCGTCCAGAACAATGTTTTGCCCCGACATTGACCGGTTCATGGCCAGCGTCTTGACCTGGTCGGCCACGTCCTCGATCGTCGCCAGCCGGCCCAGAGACGTCTTGTCAATCGCCGACTGGATCTGCGGCTGCGAAAACCGCTGGCCCCACTCGGTCATCAGCAGGCCGGGGCACACCGAGTTGCACCGCACGTTGGGCCCGCACACGAGCGCCAGGCATTTTGTCAGGTGGATGGCGGCGGCCTTGCTGACCGAGTACGCGACGCTGCTGCCGCTCGGGCGGACACCGGCCAGGCTGGCGACGGTGACGAAACTGCCGCCGTCCTCGTTGCGGTCAAAGTGGGGTTTGGCCGCATAGAGCAGCCACAGGTGCGACTTGACATTGACGTTGTAGCAGCGGTCCCAGTCCTCCTCGACGACCTGGTCGTCCAAATCGTAAAAGTCGGTCACGCGTGTCCAGCCGGCGTTGCTCACTATGACGTCCAGGCGGCCCATACGGTCGACGACGTCCTGCACGAGCTTCTGGATGTTCTTCTTGTCGGCAACATCGGCCTGCAGGGCGATGAATCGTGGCTTGTCGGCCTCGACTTGGTAAAGTGGTGGGATGGCGGTGGCTTCCTTGATGACTTGTTCGGCCTTTTCTGGCCGTGAGTAGTAGTTGACGACGACGCGGTAGTGGGGAGCCAATGCCTTGACGCAGGCGGCGCCGAGGCCTGCGGACGATGCCGTGACGAGTGCGACTTTTGCAGACATGTCGGGATAATATGATGCAAGGTGTGAGGTGGTGAAAGGCAAGATGTGCCTGAATGTTGACGTCGCAATTGGAGTTAAATGAGGTCCAACGGCAAGCCGCGGGGATGGGACATGATAGCGATAGCGGGCCTCGGAGAGCAGCCAATGTGGAATCACCGGCCATTTTTGCGGAGTTGGGGTATGGAGCATGGGGCATTTGCGGTTTTGTGGCTTAGCCGCGGCTTTTGTCCGTCATACTAGCTACCCCAAAACGCCGTTTACCACAAATGGGCGGTGCAGAACACAAAACAGTAAATATGTACACTGGGCAAAATAATCAAACGATAAAGTATTAAACAGGCGGCAGTAGTTCCTCCAGGAAATCAAAGCCTTGCCGCTGCAAATTCCACGTGTTTGAGCCGACCTGCATCTTGGCTGCAAAAGTGTGGTCCTCGGCGGGGACTTCGACCAGCTGGCTCTTGACGCCCTTTTCTTGGAGTCGAGAGTACAGTTTTCTGCTGTAGTCAATTGACACCATGCGATCACCCTGTCCGTGGACAATCACGGTCGGCGGGAAGTTGCTGCCGACGTTCAAGATAGGGTCTACCGGCTGGAATCCCTTGCCTCCTCTCGCCTTCTCGGGCCAGATTGCATCAACGACCGTCCCGCTGCCAATCTGAGCGAAGGCATATGCTATCCGCGGAACGCTGACGTCTGGTGGCCCCGGTTTTGCCTGGCCTTCGAGAGAAACGCCTCCTTCGATCGGAACAGGCGACTCCGAGAATATTTGCTTGACGACCTCGTCAGAGGCACCGTTTGGCAGCAGTGCCTTGATATGTGGGATGGTCGCCGACCAGGCGGCATCATCAAAGCAGCATACGCCGTACATGTCATAAATACCGGCGACCGGACGAGCAACATCGAAACCCTGAATGCGGTTAGTAAATCATCATAACAACGAATAATATGTCTGCTAAACTCACTAGAGACAGAGCTAGATGCCCGCCGGAGGATGTACCAAAGGCAAAGATGTGATCCTGGTCAATTATCACAGAGGCGCTACCTGCAGACTTGATATGCTCCTCCAAGTGACCATCCTGGATCCAGGTGAGAAGATCACGGACATCCTGCATCGGCCCTTCGAGCAAGCTCACTTGAGGGCAGAGTCTGTGATTTGGCACGACAACGATCCATCCTCTGTCCAAACAGTCCTGGATCTGGTCTGGGTTGACCATGCCGGCCGACCCCAACATGAAAGCGCCGCCATGGATGTTGATAACTAGAAGAATTGTGTCAATATTTCGATGGACTCGTCTCTTGCAAGCTGGCATCACTCACCAACAGGATATTTTGGCCGTTTCGATGCTGTAGGGACATAGACGCGAGCATCGATTTCTTGCCGCTCTACCGTCTTGTAGATGGCCCTTGAAAACGAAAGAGCCATTTTGTTGTTGATGTTGGCACGATTGTAGTTACAGTGCCGATATTACAACGACTGGCGTGATCGGCCCTATTTCGATAAAAGACGAACGAAGCACCCTGTCGACTTCGGCTTCATATGGCCCGGTATTTTTGATAATCGATAAATATCGGATTATCTCACAGCCGCATCGCGCACAGTTGAATGCCGCGTGTCGTAGTCGATCTCCTCAGAATTCGAACCCAGATAGTAATGCGGGGATATTGAGGGGAGGTTTAAGACGAGAGACATACGATAATTCGTTGCAGACCTTGGAGCCATATTGGCAGACCGGTAAATCCGGACCCGCTTGACCTTTGGGGTCCCCGCATCCAAGTCGAAATATTCAGCCTCTTGTTTTTCAGGGACAGTTCACCAATATTTGCGAGCTCTTCCAAGTCGGAAATTCCGAGTTTGGTGGCCGTCTTTCACAAGCTTAGGTGGAGCCGAATTTGCCCTGACTTGACGATCAACAGGACAATAATTGTCCAGACCGCGAGCTCCCACGTTTCTTTACTAAATTGCAAAATATATTGTAGCCACGTCATTTCCTAAAAAAAAAACGCTACAGCGCATCACGTTGATAACGGCTACCTCATTAACCTCATTCCACTCGAATTATCTCCTTTCCTACCAACAATTCCACCGAACACAATCACAAACACAATGGTCCTCGACAAACAGACAACACCGCCCGACAGCCGCACAAGCTATGTGTTGCGCCAGCTCGAGGGCGAGCGGCTCACGATCCCGGGCAGCAAGGGCGTCTTCCGCATTTTGGCGTCGTCAAAACAGACAAACGGCGGCATTGCGGTGTTTACGAGCGGCGCTACGCTGTCCGACGCGCCCGGTTTCCACTGGCACCAGGAGGCGCATGATGTCTTCTTGGTCACAAAGGGCTTCCTCAAGCTGTGGAACGGCGACAAGTGCCGCATCATGGGGCCCGGCGACTTTGCCTATGTGCCCCCAAAAGTCATCCATAACCCCGAACTGCTCGGCCCGCACACGGAAACGCTGGGACTTGTGGCCCCGGGCGACTGGATCGATTTCTTCCGCTACGTGGCCGAGTCGTACGGCGGTGTTTTAGTTCCCGAGAGTGACGACCGCAACCTCAAAGCCCTGCTAATCCCCAAGGTTATGGCCGCCAAGGACCGCTTCGACGTGCACTTTGAGCGCGACTACCAGCCGCCCGAGGTCGCCGACTGGCTGCCGACCGAGAACCAGATTCCCGAGGAGCCGCTGAGCCCATACTTTTTGAAGGCGGACACGGGCCCGCGGTGGCTGGCTGGAGGCGTGCTGTCGCGGCCGTACATTACCGCTGCGCACACACAAAACAAGTTTGCCATTTCGAGCATCGAGTCGTCGGCAGAGTACAAAACCACATTCCTGGATGGCAAGCGGTTCCTGACGTTTGCCGAGGTGGACCACTGCTTCTTTGTCGTTGAAGGCTCGCTGAGCGTTACTTTGCAGGGCCAGGACGGCGCGACGACACTGACCGCCGGCGAGACCTTGGTCGTGTCGGCCGGCCAGGCTTTTGCCCTCGGCTTTGCCAGCCGCTACGTCAAGGCGCTGTCGTTTACCAACGGCCCCGGCATCGAGGCGCTGATCCAGGCGGCGGCCGGCTCACAGTTTTCTGGATTTGTCATTCCGGACGAGCTGCCCGCATGGGAGCTGTCTGCGTTTGAGACGGCTGCAACGAGTGTCGGCGCAAAGATTGAGTGAGGGGGGCCACGGAGCGAGGGGAAGAGAAGACGAGACAAGATCGGGATGTGGTGTAAGTGGGCCACGTGGAGTCAACCCCGCGTGGTGCTACCCGACCCACTGTAAGCCCACTAACAAGGTCCACTACAAAGTTCCAATCATCGGCAGTCAGCACGGGAGTTGCAGACAAAACCAGAATGGGGTCTGTAGTGATTACAGGCCGAGTGTACATACAATGTTGTGTTACGATAATGAATGAATATAAGTTTAAGAAAGTTTACAAATCAAATATAATAAAATACTTGAAGAACGGTGAATAATACTAAGAAACCATTGATATATACGGTGACAATGTCCACATCTGGACATTCCGAGTTGGAGAACGGAGATTACCCAGCTCGCCTTCGAGTGCTTGCCTGCCCACCTGCATCTCCACACCTCGACATATCTCGGCGCGAATGTAACAGGAGAAGAAGATATTACCGGCCTTGCAGGGTCTATCACCTGTTGGCCCGTTTCGGTAATCTGTGTGAATTCGGGGCCACCTACAAAACCGAGTCATTTCACTGCCCTGTGCATTCGATATCCTCGCGGCCCATCCATGCGGACGATTAATATATTGTGAGGCGCAAGTCGGAGTTCCCGAAAGAAACAAGGAAACATACACTGGACATGACTCTGAACACAGGAAGGGCGTGGATTCGAATTAAACCGATCCTAAGTCATGTTATGAGATTGTATTCTATGAATTAAATTTTAATCCATGGCCGGGTCTACTCGGCTCCTACTGGCCGCCGAATCCTCATGAAGTCACCGGTGGTGTACAGCAGTGACGGCGTGATGCCGGCAATCTTCCACCTTCCGTCCGCCTGCTTCTCAAAGCGGTGCTCTATGTAGCTCCGGCCGTCGCTGGTCTCGCTGACGACGGGTGGTCCACCATTTGGATTCGGTCCTGTAGCCGTCTTGCGCCCGTGAGATGCCAGTTGCTGCCACTTGACAACAATTTCCTTGTCCGCGACGCTCTTGAACAATGGCTGGCCCAGCAAGTGCTGCGTGGCCAAAACTGGTAAACCAAGATGCTCTTCCGACAACCAGAGTGCAGCAAACTCGTCGGCCGCGTAGTGCTTTATGCCCCAAGCGGCGACGATGTTGCTGTAGTCAACGGCTACCTCAGGGGCCAGTGTGGCCAGCAAAAGTGAGGAGTTCTATGGACGCGTTAGTGAGGATGTATCAACAACAGTAGTTAGGCATCATACCTTTTGATCATATCCGTCTGCCCATGTCCGTGCAGTCTGGACAATGGCAATGTAGTCCTGGAACGTCAGGTTTTCAGGGATGTAGATTTCGTGGGCCATATTGACTATGCGGATGCGATCGAAGATTATCTGCATAAGCAATCAGAGGTTGGGAACATTCGTGATATTAGAAAACACGGGTTGTAGTGTAAGTCAACCATCACATGCCGAAGAGCCGTTTTACTGTAGTAATATAGACAGACAAGCTTTTGATCGCCTTTCACGGACATAAGTCAACCCCGATACCGACTGATTACGGCTTTTGTCCGTATCAATCTCGGAACTTCCGACTCTGAGTAGGGTGTATCCCCGCCCAAAGAAAGTGTCCCCCTGACCAAACCCCCGGAGACACTAAAGTAGTAAATATCACAGAGCATTATTGGTGCGGAGTAACTTTGGAGGGCGTGCACCCTGAACCACGATCGGCATTCATGTACGGCAGCATGTCTGCGTCACAATCAAGGGACAAGGCGTGGCATTTTATCACTTTGAATTATTTTGACAACAAAAATCATTGTTACGTGCAATCGATCACCACTGTCCTCCTTCCTCCTTGATACACCACAAGCGCACGATGCCTCCAGCGGCCGACAGCTCGACACTGGCCATCAGCCCGCTGCGCCGCCCTGCCAGCGACGTCTTCGCCATCTTCAAAGGCCCGCAACGGTCCCCGACCAAGCGCTGCCGCACAGCCGCAGAGACACCTCTTGCCGCGCCCGCCACGCCGCCTGGCCGCGACACCGTCCCTGCCACTCCATCTCCATCGACCCCGAGCAAGACCAGTATTTTCCCTACAAATCAACCGTGCAAGCCTAGGAAAGGCGAAAATACTTGTCCCTGGCATCCTTGTCGCCAATGCGCTCCCGAAACAAACGCAGGGCGTAGAGGTCGTTCTCAACGCTCGAGATTTCGCAGAGTCCGGGCATCGACCAGTTGGGCGTGCCGGATGTTTCGAGTTTAGCACCCAGCGGGGCGCACGACTCGAAGTCAATGAGCACGGGCTGGCCGTCGGCGCGGACCATGACGTTGCCGGGCTTGAGGTCGTTGTGGGCGAGACCGACCGAGTGCAGGTAGAGCACAACGGCCTCGAGCCGCTTAAGGAAGATGGCAGGCTCGAGAATGCGGGACCAGTTGTCAACGTCTGGGTCGTAGTCCCGCATACAGTATGGGGCCTTTTCGAGTACGATGCCCGTGATGCGCTTCTGCACACGTTTGCCTTTCTGGCCGGCGTGCCCAGGGACGTCTTCTGTGGCGGTATCGGCGGTATCCCCCGGCACCTCGATAACACGGCAGCCGAGGTAGCGCACAATGTTGGGGTGCGGGTGCTTATGAGCCAACAACTCCAGCATACGCACCTCGTGGAGCCAGAGTGTGTTGCAAACTTCGGTAACGGTCGGTCCGTCACAATCGTAGAAAAACTCCTTGATGAAGACGGCGTCGTTGCGCAGCCAGGTATGGGGAAGCGCCACCGTCAGATTCAGCGAAGCGTCCTCGGCATTGGTCTCCGGGTCGTAGGGCAGGCCGACCGTGGCCGGATCGACCTTGACCGCTGGCCGGCGCCAGGGCCGGCTGTTATCGCGGATGATGAAGCACTCGCCGTTGCACGAGTAGTAGAAGACGAAGCTGATGACACTGCAGTCGTTCGTAATCCACCCCTTGCTATTTATAAATAACGTGCTTGGGTCATCGGTGGCCGCAAGGAGGGTCTCCCGGATCTCCGACTCCCAGCAGGCCCATTCATCTTCCGAAGGGATGCAGTGTGAGCCTGAGCCCATGTCCCAATTCTCTGCCATCACAGCCGTAGGCCCGCCATTGGGATGCTCGCTAGCGGAGGTATTATCAGCTGATGACAAGACGGTCGTGTTGAGATCCGCCTCGCCCATGTTTGGGCCGGTGACACCGCTCGTTTTGGTGACACATTTGTCGGTGACGTTGACTCCATCCTCAACAGATTGGCCAGACTTGTCCGTGTCGACTGGAGCTTCTGTGGAAGATAAAACGAGTTAGCAACTAGCGGTCCTGTGAGCGGTGTTGTTCTTGTCTGCTCACTACTCTCTTCGCGTGACAGACCTTGATTCTTGGACTGAGAGCGCGTGGTGGGGGCCATTTTGGAGATGCAGGGAAGTGGTTTCTGGGAGCGTGCGAAATAAGAATGCCTGGATGTTGGGTAAGAAAGGAAATCGGGGTGGAGGACAACTCGGGTATAAATGGTATTTACTCGCAAGAGAGTTGTGTCTGAAGCGGAAGGGAAAGCACTGGGCACGACAAGAAACAGGACGAGAAGAAAAGAGAAACTCTGCCTTGATGGGATGGATGGTGGCCGGATCCGTCCAGGACCTGGAAAGCAACCAGCAGTTGCTTTTACAACCCTGCGCCAGTTACAAAATAAACATGAAAGAAAGGTGGTTTTTTTTCTGCGCCCCTTTATTTTGTTCGCAAAGGGGTTCGTCTAAATCCGGACAAAAAGGAACATGGCTGGGTGCGGACAATGAAATGAGGGCTAGAGGGAGAGACTAAAAGGAGACACCAAAGGAACGGACAACACATGGTGCAGAAAAAAAATGGACTTGGAAATTGACCTTTCATCTGTGTCGCTTTCCCATACAATTCAGCAAGAGGTGCTGCATTTAGTTAACGCCAAGCGATAGAATACCAGGAAACAGCTGTTGAATTGAAAAGACACCGAGCGCGGTGATTGGCCGGAACTTCACCTCCACCCTTACACTGCACCATAATAGACTACATATGAAGCAATACCCACACCGTGAAGCGTACATCTGCACGAAAAAGGCAAACGACACCCTTGTGTACTCTGCAGAGGAAGGAAATACGAAGCGAGCAGGCGACGCCAAGGCAATGATTTGATTCGTGGCGCAGTGTGAGGAGCGAAAACCAGGAGCAAGAAGGCAGAGAATATGAGCTCTCACATCGGCGGGGCCTGGAGCGAAAAAGTGACGGAGAACATCAGAGAAAGCCCGAAACGAGCTGGCCAGGCCATGGCCACGTCAAGAGCAGTACTCTCTCTCGAAACAGAAAACAAGAGCGCCAACATTTGATTGAGCCGCCCGTCCTGGGCTCTGGTGGCCCCGTTCTCTGTTCACATGTGCTCTCTGTCGTGTGCCCGTTGGCATTAGTAAACAACCGTGTGTTGGGTCCCGAGCACGGTGCCATCGGCGACGCCGTCTATTGGCGCTAATGTTTGTCGTTTGTCGTTTGTCGTTTGTCATATTGAGGTCGTCCGCGCTGAGGCTCTTCCTCCTCCGCCACTTCGCCATGGCTACTCCGCGTGGCTCTGAAAGATGTGTGCCAAAATAGTCGGTGAGAGAGAGCATGGCGACGGAAGAATGGAAAAGATACTGGGAGGAAAGGAAAAGGGGTACTCCATACCGGCCTCGCAGTAGACTTTGCTGTCCAGACATCGCCTGTTTGTCCAAACATAAATACGACCAGCGTTCCCAGCCTCTCTCTCTCCCTCTTAACTTTGGCACAACACATCCTCCGAGCTAGACAGCGGTTCTTCCCACGGTTCTCTCTTCCTTCTCTTTCTTTTCACATTGTTTCTTCCATCTGCTTCTCTCCGTGACGGGCGTGGTCGCATCTCTTGTCCTCTTGTCCGCTACAAAATCCACGGAACATTGCACGACACCAGCCTCTCCGCCACAGTTGCGTTTGCATTCTTCGACACTGCCAACATGTAAGATGCCTTGACAGATCAGATTAACAGCGCTTTGGGAACTAATAACAAAGGTGCAAGGAAAAACTGGAATTCGCGGCCAGCTATAAGAATGGTGTTTCTATAAAAAACATCAAGAAGGTTCAGAAGCTATGCTACGACCTGGCCTGCCCGATGTATCAGCAGCACCTCAAGAACGCCCAGCATATCCAAGACATGCCCAGGACTGTCAACGGTGCCGGCTTTGTGATGGGCGAGCTGGGCGAGCTGGGCGAGGCGACCTCCGCCAAGGCCATTGAGGCCGTCAAGACCACCGAAGTCGTCAAGACCTTTGAGCTCGTCAAGGGCAAGAACAACAACGACGACGACAACAACAACGACAACAACAACAAGAAGTAAGGCAGTCGGTGCCGTCGCAGATTGAGACAGGAGACGGGAGACAGGAGACAGGAGACAGGAGACAGGAGACAGGAATTAGGAGACGGGAGAGGGGACCGAGAAACGGGAGACGGCGGCCGCCTGTGGCCGGACACTTTACATTCACCTTCTGATTTTTTTCACATTTTATTGACAAATATACTGCCTTTGCGCCGGCGCACTTTTTTCCAGCCCTGTAACGATTATTTGCCCTGGTCACCAATCGCGACAGGAGTGGCTTCAGTGAAAGGAGCACGTGAAGCATTGCCGTTCAAAACATGGCGCTAACTTTATTTAGTGGAGTGCCCGCTACAGCCCACTACTAAGATGGTGTATGTACATTGCATCCAATTGCATTCATGGGACGTGCGGATCCCAAAACCCAAAGACATGGTGGAGGGAAATGTTTCGTACAAGCAATCGACAGCGTATCAATGAGGTGGCGATCACCCGACGTGAGGAGCCAACTACGGCTGGTGAAGGTGGGTATCTTCTTCTTTTTTTTTATTTTCAGGACGAGCTCCTTTGCTCTGAAAACTATGTTAGAAAAACATCACGCATGAGTCATCAGTCCAAGAGAAAAGAATCTCGTCCTGCCGACTTTCCGACTTCTTGGTGACATTTTGAAAATTATCGACTCGAACCAGCGCCTTACGGGATCAGCAAACCGTAAAGCATTGGCAAACACCAACAGGCACTGTTTCTAATGCCGTGTGGTGAATCCTTCTCCCCCACCCCCATTCCCCTAAAGCGAGGGTGCCGGTAGACGGACTTTAGGGCAAGAGACACATGCGATGGATAGCGGCCAAGACAACGTGGCCCGCGCGTTATTGATCCCTCTTTGACAAGGCGTCAATTTCCTGCCTGTCAACCGTCTTGTAATGCTTAAAAGCCAATAGCTGGTAATACGTAAAAGACAAGCTTTTCATCGCTATTCACGGATGTAAGTTAACCCCGATACCGAATGTATTCCACCACTAAGATACTCGGGACTTCCGACTTTGAGTAGTGTATATCCCCGCCCCAAAAAAAAAGAAAAAGCGAAAAAGCGTCCCTTGACTAGAACCTTGGAGACTAAAGTAGCTGGGTGGTAAATGTCACAAGAAATATTGGAATATTAGTGCGGAGTAGCTTTGGGGGTGTGCACCCTGACATGCGATCGGCATTCATATACGGCAACACGTCTGCATCTCAATCCGAGAGCAAACCTTGACAGTTACGAACTTTGAATTACTTTGCCAGCAAGGGTTGAAGCAATTTCCGTTGCGTGATTGTGTGCATTTGGTCACCACTATCCTCCTTGGCACAACACGAATTCCTCCCTTCCCCACGAACCACCTCTCAACCTCCGCAATGCAGCCTTCGCCGTTTACACTCCGGACGGGCATTTACCCCGAGATCGACCCGGCCAAGCTCGGCGGCTCACTGGCCGGCCAAACAGCACTTGTGACGGGGTCCGGCCGTGGTATCGGACGGGAAATGGCCCTGGCACTCGCCCAAGCAGGAGCAAACGTTGTCGTTACCGGAAGGACACCAATCGAAGTGGAGGAGACGACTGCACAGATCAACGCACTGGAAGGGACACATGGAACGGCATACAGCATTGTTGCCAATGTGCTGGACCGTGCCGACCTGCAACGTCTTGTCGACGAGTCGCTCGCCAAACTCGGCGGTGCCATTGATATTCTTGTCTGCAACGCCGGTAGCAACCTGTTTCAACCATTCCACCTGACCGACGCGACCGAGTGGTGGGACCTCATGGAGCTCAATGTGCGGGCGCCGGTCGAGCTCACACGGCTCGTCTTGCCGTCGATGCGGGCGCGCAACAAGGGAACTCTAGTTTTCACATCGTCACGGGCAGCCACCGCCGACCTGCCCTGGACAACGGCCTACAACTGCGCCAAGACGGCCATTACACGCTTTGCCGGGACGCTGCAGGCCGAGGTGGACCAGCTGCCCGCACTCGAGGACAAGACGCCCGAAATCACAAACAACATCCGCTGCTACAGCATCCACCCGGGCGAGATCGAGACGAGCCTGCACGAGACGGCCTTTCCACAGCGGACGAAAGAAAAGGCGCCGTACGTCATTGAGCACATGGAGAAGATCGGTGCTAAAAGACCGCATTTTGAGGGTGTGCTGCCGGCATGGACCGTGGTCTGGCTTTGTGTTCCGTCCGACGCACGAGAGGCTCTGAAAGGGAAATACGTGGACTGCACAAGAGACGTCGTTGAGCAAGCCAAAGCAGTCGGCAAGCTGTAATTAAATGTATATAATTTGGATCAAAACATTTATATTTTCATTCTCACGAACAAATCTAATAAATGTTCCATACTGTAATATTGCAAAGAAACACTTGTTATGTTGAGGAAATATCTATCAGGGGCCGTTTAGAGAGGATTATCACGTATGCACCCTCATACGTCCTCTAATAACTGATCTTCAAAATTAAAAAAGTAGTATGGAAAAGATACGTGTTCAAATATTTTCTAAAATTAAAAAAATCAACACCCGTATTCCTTATAAAATTGAAAATAAATCCATACTAATTAAATGAAGCTTAGTGTACGAAAACTAAAGTACTAAATTAAACAAAAGTTCTTCACTGAACACTCATCATCTGCTTATCGCGAACATCGGACACTTCCAGGGCCGACTCAATGTGGTTGTTCATCTTGTGGGAGACAGACTGCAGGAAGCACGAGACAATGGCGTTGGCGGCGACAATGACCGAGATGGCGATCCAGACATACTTCCAGGCGTAGCTGTTGGCGGTGGCCTGAGCAGCAACAATCGCCGGAATAATGGACGGAGGCAGGTCAGGGACGGCACCGAGTGCCTCAGGGTTCTGGGTGGCCAGGGCCTGGAGGACAGCAGGGATGAGATCCGAAAGACCGGCCTGGCCAAGAACGGCGCCAACATCAGCTGGCAAGACAGCACCCATCTTGTTGTTGTAGATGGCGGTGAAGATGGTGATGCCGATAATACCGCCGAGAGCGCGGCCCGAAACAGAAATTGTGCCGGCCGTGCCGAGCAGGAAAGACGGAACAGATAGAGCGAGGGCCACAACAGGAATGACCGTCGTGACGGCCGTGCCGCAGCCAAAGAGGGCCGAGAAAGCATATGCCCAGCTCAGACGGTTTTCGTTGAGGAGGGCCATGAGACCAGTGAACAGACTGCACCAAAGGAGGCAGGCCACCAGCAGAGTCCGGTACGACTTGGTGCGGGCCATGATAATACCGGAAGGCAGACAGCCAAACGCCGACGTGGCCAGGAACGGAGTCAGCACGACGGCAATCTTGACCGAGTCCGTCGTAAACGTCGACGCAATTTCCTGGGCGAACAACACGTTGACACCCAACAGGAGCATGCCGTCGACAATGCAGACAAACAGCAGGATAGGGAAATTGCGCGACTGGAACATGCGGTGGTCAAAGATGCCGCGGTCGGTGCCCTTCCACTCGTAGACGCCGAAGACGACCAAACCGACGCAGCCGACAATCAGCGTGGCCAGCACCTGCTTGGCGTTCCAGGCATACGTCGTGCCGCCCCAGGTCAAGCCGATCAGCAGAGAAGCAATCGACCCGGTCAGCATCAGAATGCCGGGATAGTCGACACGCGCCAAGAGCTCAGACACGGTCGTCCGCTGCCGGCGCATTCCGGGTGGCGGCGGGTGATAAAAGGTTGTGACAAGGACAGTCGTCGTGCCGTAGACAAACGCGTTCAGATAGTACGACCAGCGCCACGTCTGGTACTTGACAAACGCACCGGCGCCCAGCGTGCCGGCAATGACAGCCGCACTCGCCAAAGCCTGCGCAAAACCCATGGTCCAGGGCCGCAGGCGGTTGGGCGTGACTTCTTGCGCTGCGGGGATACCCATAATGCACCCTGCATTGGCCACACCCGTCAGGACGTTGCCGGCGATAATCGTCGTCGTCTTGTGCGCCGAGCCAGCGATCACCGAGCCCGTAACGCCAAAGAGCGAGGCCACAATGATGAACCATCTCTTGCCGAAACGGTCACTCAGAGAACCAAGGACGGGACCAAAAGCCAAGGTGACCAGCAGATTCGAGTTGGCAACCCACGACGAGAGGGCAGAGTCGCCCAGGTCGGCCACCTGAGAACGGATGATCGTATTGGTCTGGTGTGTTAGCTTTCGTCGGATGGAAAATCAAATTATCAAGGGCGCAACCACATACAGTATTGGCTACGGCTGCACAGCAGTTGGCCATGGAGAGGGCCACAATGGCCATCAACGTCCGCCACTGCACATCGTACACAGTGGTCGGCTCGTCTTCGCTGTAGATGGCGTTGCCGGCCACCGAAGTGTCGTCGACAGCGACCTCCTGGAGCGTCGTGTCCGGTTTGTCGTCGGCCATGTTGTTGAGATGGGAGATTGATGGTCAAGAGTTTAGATGAACATTACTTGATCTGAACTAGGATGTCGAAAGTCAGAATGTAAATACAGATCTGCCCCGACATGCATCCCTTTAAGATAATATATCAACAAAGGCTTGCATGCCTCTTATTTGTCCATGTGAAGAACATGTCAACCTGTCACAAGCACGTCCCCCAGAGACTAGTGCTCATGGCTCTCCCGAGCATCCACTTTTGTCAACCTCTTGTCTCTTAGTCTGTATTGTCTGGGGATTTAGCCCTCCATCTGTGAGTTTTTGCGGAGAGGGAAAGGGGACAAAATGGCACAAAAAGAGGAGAGATGACAAAGAGGGCTTGGTGGTTGGGAAATGACAATGCAAATTGGTGGTCACAAAATAAAAAAGGGTATGGCGTCCCCAGAATGGGGGCTCCATTTACACGGAAAATCCGCCATTTGCGGGGAAGCACGACAAAGCGAAAGACAACACTCGGAATTTCCGGTCTCCAGAAACAATAGAAGCATCTTGAAGAATTATTGCAGCCACATGCACATGTTTTACGGGGGCGAATCTTCGCCCATGTGCATGACTAAATCTCAAATCTCATCAATCTCATCTGCCGTCTTCATGTGCCATGGTCCATTTCGTATTTCGATCCATTGTTGAGATCCTTCGTCTGGGGCTGCTTTATTGTGGTTTTTTGTCAGTTTCTCCATCTTTTCGGCCATCCCCCAATCACAGCACCGTTTCCCCAGGGTTTCCCCGGTCTCCACTCCTTCCTTCGCGCTGCTGTAGCGCTACGCCATGTGGCATTCGGCTGTAAGTCAGCAGTGTTCACCTTACTTGGACGGCATGCAGCCCAGTAAGGGAAAGAAAGCGTGCAGAAAACATCTCACGGAATATCCAGATCGCCGTTTTCGCCAAAAACGAGTCCATTTAGCCAGCCCAGCTAGCAAAGTGGCAGTCGGCGTTATTATCGATCTGCCAAGCAGACTTCCCTGCAATTTACTCCGTAGTTTGTTGACGATCATTTTTTACCAAGATGAGGGATGGGGGAAATGGGAAATAAACTCCAAAGTGCGGTATGACGACGCATTGTTGTCAATCAATTGAACTGTTCCTGGAAATGCCGTGGACGTATATATCTCGTAGTCAAGGATTGTAAAGCTCGAAAGGATGCAGCTGTCCCATCTCCATGCAATCGAAGCGTTTCAGAAGCACACGTTTGCTTGCCTTTGAAGATGATCGCCACGGCTTTCACCTCGTTTGTAGCTGCTGCAGCTTGTCTGCCATCTCTTGCGGCAGCACATTCTCATGCCTCTACGTCGTCCAATGTCGTCACTTTTGCCAACGATCAGCCATTCTTGTTTGACACGGACGGCAACCAAATCGACGCATATGCCACCAAGATCAACTGTAAGCTATGTCATAGTCTCCAAATCTCTACCTTTTTTTAACATCATCCAGATTTCAACACATCGAGCGGACCGCAGTACATTTTGTATGGTATCAGCTTTGCCGGCCCCAACACAACAGGTGAAGGTCCGCTCAAGTCGTACTCATCTGTCGACCTCGTCAACTGGAAGTACAATGGCCACTTGAGCGAGACCGTTATGGGCGGCCGTCCGCACATGTTGTACAATGCTGCCACCGGCAAATATGTCCTTTGGGTCAACACTGACGGCGCCTACCGGGTCGGGACATCGTCTTCACCAACGGGCGGTTTTGAGCTGGTCGAAGGTGGCGGTGCACTCAACCCCGGAATTGCAGCGGCCGGTCTCATTGGCGCCGACCACTCGGTTGCTTCGTTTGGGGACACGGCCTACCTGGCCTTTTCGGCCCTCAATTTTGCCGACCCGCGTGCCGGCAGTCTGTGGCCGCCCATCTTCCAGACGATGCACCTGAGCCCCTTGACGTCGGATTTTATCAACTCGACCCTCGAGGCGTTCAACGTCACTTCGCCGGCCTTTGACGGTGTCGACCAGCAAACCGAGTCCCCAGATATTTTCTACCGGAACAACACCATGTACATTGTCACCAGCAACACGTGCGGCTTCTGTGACGGCAGCATCGGTGTTGTCTACCGGGCTGCCACGCCTGGCGCTCCTACCGCAGACACAAAATGGAAACGAGATATCGTGTCGGGGTACTCGTGTGGCGGCCAGGTCGAAGGTGTCCTTCCCCTGACGGACCCTGCCACCGGGAAAGTCAGCTACGTCTGGCACTCGACAACCGTCCGTAAGTCACCACGCATCTACTTTCATATGATTATCATCATGTGTCCACTAACAAAACAGCTGGCGGTATTCGTGTCGGCTTTTCTGGCCACATCTTCCAGCCGCTCCAGTTCAACGACGACGGCAGCGTCCAGGATCTCGACTGTTCGCCCAAGAAAAAGTGGCAGGTGCCATACACACCGGGCATTGGCGCTCCGTACACCGGAAAGCTCACCAACGCCACCGACGCCTCGCCTAGATTTGCAAACGTCAGTCAAGGTGTCCCCCATTTTGATCTCGTCCCATCCAAGCATTTCTCATCACTAACGCTTCCAGTACCACCCCGTCTGCGACTCCGACCGCATCGCCTCCCTCTACCAGACCTGGGAAACCTCAAAGACGGGCGTCCTCCGTGAAGTTTCTGTTAATATCGCCGCCGGCTACAACCAGGCCGACCTCCAGATCACCGTCTTTGCCTTTTCCAACCTGTCGGCCCTTGTCGCCCCCTCCTACAAGTACAACCTGTTGGGATCCGCCACCTTCTCGCCCGACACAAACCTGACCCAGGTCTTTGGCACAGCCACAGTCCCGCTCAACGCGACCGTCCAGGCCGGCGACATGCTCGGTTTTGCTATCGGCGAGGCGGGGCCCGTCGGCGCTTTTTCGTTTACCAATTTTGTACCCTTTTGCCATCTCGAGTACGATTTCGAGTCGGCCAGTGATGCAGGCGATTCCGTCAAGAATCAAGTCTTGCTCGAGCAGCCGTCTGGCCAGAACTCTCTTCGCGGCCTTCGCGGAAACCGCAGTCCCGTGACTGTCCGCCAAGGCAAGGGCATCAAGTTCTTTGCGACAGTTGAATAGTTACAGAAGAAATTCACGACATGTGATGAGGCTGGCATACACAAAATAGCAATTAAATAATCGTTCAAATGATTTATTCAAGATGTGCTCGTTATGTTCATGTCGCCGTGCTGGTGTTGTAGGCTCCATATACCAATATAGCAGGAGCAACTAATACGAGAGGTCGCCATGGCGCTTGCATTATGTACAATAATTCATATCTAGTGAGAATTAAAATAGCGATGCGTATGTAGGAAGGTGCGACGAGTTTTAATGGGCAGGACAAATGATGATGGCTGCCTTTTTAGGAAGGAAGTAACCCTCTCTATTTTGTTTCACACTGGGAGGATTTCCTATTTAGGCACTTACAGAAAGTATCGGTGGCGATTGCAATGATGTACACTAATAGTCACTATTAGCAAATGACATCTACCATCGCGCTTGCCAAACTTACAAAATTGTACGCACAAAATAATCTTAGCCTTGGTCGTTATTTAGCATGAAACCAGTTTTTCATCTGTCTTCGACACCCTTTTACCCTTCAACAAGCTTCCCATCAACCTCCATCACCAGCGTCCATCATCAACGTCCACCACCAACCTCCACCATCTACGTCCGACACCATGGCCAACACTCCTAATACCACATATACGCATGACGGTCCATCATCACCAATGTCTTGGTCCTGGATTCTAACGCCATCATCATCCATGTCACTATCATCACCACTTCCATCACCGCTCGCGCCATCGACAAGCCCGAACACGGAATGCTTCGACAGTATCACACGAGCCGCCGAGGAAGTCGACACTGTCCTCACGACGACCCGTGACATGATAACCGAGACGCACAAGAAAATGAAGCAGAGTGGCAAATACGATGAGGCTGTGCGCCACAACGTCATGTTCTGCATCCAAAGAATGCTGTTTCGGGTTGGGAAAACTGTCTTGGGCCTGCCATCCTCCTCGCTGTCTCAGACCCGTGAAGTGGCTGAGCTCATATTGGTCATCGTGCACGCTGTTGATGTTGCCCATTGCCGCCACATTGTGCAAAATTACAATGAGCCGAGTCTCGCCATGATGCAACTCCTCGAGCCTTCTGAAAAGGGGTTTGCCGACGCATTCTTTTATACGCTGTCGGTTCGGGGCGCGGCAGAAGTGATCAAGCGCTGTCGCAACATGGGTGCTCCCGGCGAAACGTTTGCGGATCACTTTCAGGGGGATGAGGCATCCCCCAAGTGCCAAAGATACAGCGACAGTAACGGCGGTGGATCTGGTCTGATAGGTGAACTACGCGATTGCATGTTGAGTAGCATTGTCGCTCATGGGTTTTACTACCCGGAAGTAACACAGTGGATGATGGAAGCGTTCAGGGAGTTGCGGAAGGTCTTCGTGCAGTCGTTGCTGGCCGTCGACGTGGGATGCAATTCCACCAACCTGTTAAATGCCTATTGCGACTATGCTGCCACCGTTATGAAAGAATTGGAGCCAAGATATGAGGAAGACATAATAAGAAAAGGGGAAGACGACAATCAAGACGACAATCAAGACGACAATACGGAGCAGAGGAAGGGGACGAGCGAACCGAAGAGGGGTGACAAGAGCTTGGTAATGAACATCGATACCGACGCGAACAACAAGGACAGCATGGAAGAGAAATTCGACAGAGGTGAACGTGGAGATATGCCGTGTCTGCAATGATGCCAAATAAAATGATGCTCGAAATAGATAACAAGAAAAATAAATAAATAATTATCAACGATTTTACAACCTGCCAACCCAATGATCGGCATCAGACGATGTCGTCGGAATTGACCGCGTCAAAAGCGTCAACAGCGTCAACAATCGTCGACGGTGCCTACGCCAGGGACAATCGTGGTTAATCCTGTCTCGGGCAGTCCGATACAATTACACGCCCCCTCGTGGCATTTTGTCTCCATTGTCTCCATATCCTCTCCATATCCTCCCTAACTCATTGTGGGGGGAAACAGTAAATAGAAGAACTCGTGCTCGCGTCTCGCACTTTGCAAAATGGCCGTGAGCCAAACTCGTTTGGGTAAACGAACATTATAATACAAAAGGTCCGTCTTATAAAAAAAATCAAGGTTAAAGGACCTGCCAGAAATCAAGGCAGTGGCAAACTGTGGAGAGAGGTCCAGAACTTGAGCTTGGGCACTGATGTCAAGCAAGTTAACTGTATTGTTTACTTTTTTCCTCCCTTGAGCTTTTACGACCTCACAACAACAATTGCTCGTTTTGATGTCTTCATTTTCATTTTCAATAACTCAACACCCTTTGACCCTGCGTAGACGCGATCCACGATCAGTTTGAGAGATAGCATGCTATGTCGATCTGTGCGATGAGGGTTGCTACAGTTCTTTTGAAGCTCCTAGAACTGCCAACACATTTTCCTTTTTTGGGTTGTTGGCAGCGATCACGATACATTATTTTACAATTAACCAACACCACCTGTCCAAACGAGACACCCTCTTACTTTAATGGCTCAGACGGTCCGTGAAACGCGATGTAACCACAAAAAAAAAAGATGGAACTTGTCCAGGACTGATGCAAAAGGGATGCAGGTATATGCTAATTTCCAAGAAATCGACAATTTGGCCATCACAATTGCACTTTTGTATTTGCACAGCCTCGACCGGTCTGGACTCTGGAACTTACCGCATACTTGGCACAGAGCCCTGCATTGGTGTGGTCTGGAGCTCTGGGAGCTGTTCGGTTTGGCGTCAATTCCTTTGTCCTGTTGCTGCTAGTGCGCAGGATCGATAGCTAAATAATAAGGACGTGATCAGTAAACAATTCTTGGACTTCAATTTTCGAGTTTTGTGCAACGGAAAATCTAATTACACGAGTCGATATCTAGACCTGGTAAAGACGACACGATGACACAACGTTGCGAGGAGATGCACAAAATTGCGCTGGCCTTTGTAATCACAGATCACAGGCTGTGCCGATGCCGGGCTCCATAAATATCCAAATATTCCGGGCTTCTTGGACCGAGGCCGAGAACACTAAACCTCCTGAGAAACTTCCGTGAACGAGAAGGAATATTCCGCAAACGGATAATAGTATAATTTTCCCGGGATCAAGACGACCCGGAGCGTAGTATCCTCTAGGGAGATATAATCCGGCGGGCATTAGAGACGAGTAGGGCCGGAACCGACAGAAAGGATGCAAATCTCCAACTCGAGTAAGAAAAAAAAAATCTCCAACACAATATACGTAGCCTCGCTCATACCGCGGTGCCATTGGCGGATCTGGGTCTATTTCTAAATAGTCTAATTCGATGCTAGAGCCTTGGATCCCCATATAAGTTAACAAAAGTGTAAAGTCAGCGGCAGACCACCATCGGTCTGGACCCGACGTTTTGAAACTAACAAGCCGGGCAAGCCTATTGTGTCTTAGTCGTCTATCAGTGCCATGTTTGCCAGCCGCGTGTATCTGCCAAGACATAGCCATACACCTTGCACCCCATTTACACTTTCTCGTTTTCTTGTTTTCTCTATGATTGATTGATGCCATCCAGTTCACTCTTGGCACGCTCCATCGGTGTGTTTGTTAGAAAATACCGTATTAAACTGAATCTGTCCTTCATCCAGGTTCTCATGCGTCTCAACGTCAACCAGTTGGATTATTTTCATTGGCCAGGCAAGCCTCCACATCTTGCGAAGCTGTCAAGTACTTTTCATCACCCCCTTAGTCATTGTTCAAATAATGGCATCATGACAGGACCGACTGGCAGCAGAAATCTAAGAAAAGAAAATACACCCCCCTCCTCCACAAATCGTATTACCCCTAGATATCTAGCAGTTGGAACTTTTGGAGAAGGGAGAAAAGGGGGGGAAGGACAATTTTACTCTATAAATTCTAGATTCTGATCTGATCTGCTAAAATTCGCAGAGCCGGCTTCTCGAGCTGGGACCTGTCCGCTATCCGTGAACCTTCCGGGGGCGGATATACTCCGTCGACCCGCGCCTCAGCGCAAACATTGCACAACGACTCTCTGCGGAGCAAATGCCGGGAAAGTCGCCGACACTTATCGACTCACTAACTACCGTGCTCTACATCCGTGCATGCATACTGAAGTAGTAGTCTACATTGCTGCATATGGAAAAATAGTCCAAATAGGAAAGCGACCAAAGGCCAAACAACGTCGAACTCCGAAAATATGGAGAACAAAGTCGTCGCCGATGCAGGGCTGAGAAAATCTCAACGGTAGGCCTGCATGTAGTTACTGTGCATCTCCGCGGCTGTGGCAAGCAGACGGCAACATTCCGCATCACAAACTGAGATAGATGTATGAGATTATTTTTGCAGATGTCAGTCAATATCGTCCGCGTTAACATCGGACTTAGCATCACGGCCTGACTGCGTCATTGCTTGATAAACACACGGAAAATCGTACGATGACAAGACATTGCACATGATAGTCAGCATGTTGCATATGTACGATGGATAATCAAAGAATCAAGATGGTTCACAACCTGAAACAGACGCGTATGCAATTAACGACGGCAAGCTCCATCGTTTATGTCTTTCGGTGAAAGAAATCTTTGAAATTAAAATAAAATAAAGGTGGGTATTGATATGAATAACAGTGTACGAGGTCAACAGGAAGGAGGGTGGCTAACACCGTTGCCCTGAACCGGTCCAATAGTCCAATGTCCAGCTGTCTAACAGGCCCAACAGTTGTCAACCAGCTGCCATTGTCAGTGAACTGGCACTTGCCTTCCACTGGCTGCCACCACCGCCAGGTCTTTGATTGCAAAACACCACCACCACCACCGCTGGGATTACCACCAATATCTTCCGTGTCGCGCTTAAGGGGTTACCGCAGTTGATTGTCGTCATGTGAGCCCAAAGACACCATAGCACACCCTTCATCAATGGCCCTCTGATCGGCGCAGCTTCGCCGGTCAAGTCAAGTTCCTGGCACAGACATCGACCCTCGGTGAGCCAGCAGCCTAGATGCAGCCATCACAGGGTCTTAGTTCGGTGACGACGGGAGGTGGTGTGTGCTAGAACGAGCCTTGTCTTGACTTGTCCTGGTTTGTCCTGCCCTGCCCTGTCGTCTGCTAATTCCAAGGTCATCACTTTTAATCAGACTAGCGTTGTTCCGAATCCCGCGACGCTTGTGAGGCCCAAAACAAGGCAGCAAGTCCACTACCATTCCATCACAAAAACCAGTAGGGCATGTACTTGTGGTCTGAGTGGGGCGAAAACAATGCGGCGGCGGCCGGGGGGGGGGGGGGGGGGGGGGGGGGGGCAAAAAAAAAAAAAAAAAAAAAAAAAAAACAAAAACACAAACAAACCGAGTTGTGTTTGTAAACCAAAC